>CAJHNH020003446.1:72500-657500 GCA_905116865.2 Candidula unifasciata | reverse complement strand
CGGGAAACCCAGTCTTAACACCCTCCAAAATGTTGGACTGTCTTGTGATGTCATCTAAGGGTAGGATATAAAAAAGCACCTACATTTTTTTTACCAGCATCAAAAGCAGACAGTCTATATTCATCGGTCACGCCGAAGAAGGAAATCTACACTCTTCGGTCAAACCGTAAAAGAGAAAGACTTATTTGTGTCGCAACAACGGAAAAGATAGAGAGGGAAGAGGCAGGGGTAGACCGAGAGAGAGGTTGTTGCACAGTTTTGCCTGATGGTATTCGAGGGCATAATTATCAGAGATGATTGACAGTATGTGAGACAGAAGGCTGTGGGTGAACATGATTACTGGAAAGATTAAAACCGAACGAAAAGCAGACCAGCCAGCTTCACTATACAGCAAACACAAACGAAACGTGAACGCTGCGGCTATAGAGCCTTCATCGGCACACAAAAATCAAACAAAACCACTTAACTGACGTATTCCAAAGCAGCCACGTTGATGTCTTACCGGTGGAATAAAGAGACACTTTAGGACCGAGAATAAATAGGGTAATGCCTAGGGCCGTAACATGATTACTGACAACATAGGACCTCCGTAGCTCCACAGTGACCTCCACAAAATTACATTCGTGAACTGAAAAGCGCCGCCGTGAAACGAACCTACGACTTTCAGGGCGCGAGTTAAAAGCTTGACCGCTTCGCCACCGAGACCCCCGCAACTAAATGGTCAGCTCTCGATAACTGTCGAAATCAACACAAAGTTGTTTGGTGTCATATCGCCTGCAGCTAGAATCGAACCGGATACCTCGGAATTACAAAATGCGTTCGCAACGACTAAGCCACAGACATCGACATGGACTAAAAGAATTGAAAGATATATACTTTTTTTTAATTTTAAAATTTGTTTATTACATATGGATTTGTTATGAGAAGGAAAGGACTTAACTTGGTAAATACTGGTACGATTGATTGAAAAAGTGCACGGGAAAGGCAACGAGATCAATACCTGGCTAACAGACCTAAGTATGGGATGAGAGAATAACGCTGGCCTGATCTGTGAATATGGACATCGTGAAAGATGGCGAAGTATGACATAGGCTATACACTGATCGGCACGGCCCGATGATTATGCATGTTGTTGCCATGTGTCAGCTGTTTTATACGAGTGTGTGTGTGTGCGCGCGCGCGAATGTGTGTATTAAATATTATCGTGTGCACGCGAAGAATGACGTGCGTTTATTTATGATATAAACAAACAAGCCCAACATAAATGTACAACTGTCAATATCAAGTATACATTTGTTTGAGGAGGTTCCGGTTTGTTTTTTCGCGGTTGTCTTGTGTATTCTATATTTGTGCGACCATATTTTTCAAAGTTTTTTTTTTTTTTAATGGCCTTGACTTCGTTTTTAAACGACGCCTAATTTTGTTACGAGATTATGACCTGGGAAGTACGGCCATCGGAGTGATGTTGAGAGAGAGAGAGAGAGAGAGAGAGAGAGAGAGAGAGAGAGAGAGAGAGAGAGAGAGAGAGAGAGAGTGAGAGAGAGAGATTGATGCAGAGAGAAGACAAATATCTGTGAGAGTGTTGATTTTGGTGCGTCATGCTTCCATGATTACACAGTTCAGTGACATTCAAGGAGAGAAAGAAAGAAAGAAGGATATATATATCGAGAGAGAGAGAGGGAGAGAGAGAGAGAGAGAGAGAGAGAGAGAGAGAGAGAGATGCAGAGAGAAGACAAATATTTGTGAGTGTTGATTTTGGTGCGTCATGCTTCCATGATTACACAGTTCAGTGACATTCAAGGAGAGAAAGAAAGAAAGAAGGATATATATCGAGAGAGAGAGAGAGAGAGAGAGAGAGAGAGAGAGAGAGAGAGAGAGAGAGAGAGAGAGAGAGAGAGAGAGAGAGAGAGAGAGACGAAGACGATGACAGTTCTCTTTAAGGACGTAAGTTTTGGTGCGTCATATCTTCATAATCAGAGAATTCAGTGACATTCACGGACAGGGCCAGGGTCAAACGTCAAGTCATATCCGGGTCAAGCTTGCTTTCATTTCTGCTAAACTACCGCAATGGCAGGACATGGTACCGTGTCTGTGGACGAAGTTCTTGCAAAGATTCGGGATGAAGTTGAACATGAAGGACATGGAGCATCTCATATTTTTGTGATTTTAGGAGCCTCTGTGAGTTTACTTTGTTGCACGTTGTACATTTGAAACCGTACGTTTTACTGAAATAACTTTTGAACTTCATCTTCTGCTAAACTATTTACTAACTCAAACACAAGCTGAGCTGAGTCACTGTGAGTGTTCAGTTTGTATGGATAATTCACTGTTTGTGCTAGAGTATTTTATGTCTTTCTAGTTTAATAGAAGAACATGCTTTGTTCTAAACCCGGATTTGTCTTGTAATTTGATTCTGCAAGTAGGCCTAATCTTTCTGCATTAAATTATTTCTTTTGTTAAGTGGTCATTTAATATATATGTCATCCTTCCTTGTTTCTGGTCTATAGAATAGATGCGATGCCGGCCGGGAAATCTGAGCTCCCTGCCGGCGCTACAAACATAAGCCATAAGCATATTCAGTTAAAATACAGACATAAATAGATATATTTTATGTATGCACTAGCAAGCTGTGTAATCGGATTTATTATGGCTCATCAGCAAGGTCAGTATTACTATTAGCCATGCATTGTGAAGGTAGTTCCGTATCTGCTTTGATTATGATAGCAGCTATCAGCTATCGTGGTTGGGGCGTGATTGTCTGGTAGTCTGGTAGTCTTAGTTTCAGCTTCATAGCAAACGGGTCACCCCATCGTTGCATGATTGTAAAGTGTAATGCGAGTTATGCCCTCACATTTAATTCTAGGCCACAAAATACACAGGGCGATGACCAGTTTCCGCATCTGTCACCTATCAAGAGTTCTCAGAACCTCGTTTCATGCCTCATATTTTGTGAGAAGGCATTGGTGTGGATAAAAATACAAATATTTGAGCTCATCAGTATTTAAACCAAGGTGTGACAGACACCGTGAGAGCTCCCTCACCCTAGTGTTAAATTCTTGTAGGTAGGGTGCTGAACCCCACCGTACGTATACACTCTTTGAGGCATTTTTATTTTATACATTTCATATTATTTCAGATATTTTTATGATGTGTCATTCAGCACATAAAAATAATTACTATTATTGTTATTATTCTACAGTTAAACCAGGTTTAGGTCAGTACTTTTAGGCTTTTCACCTCATCTCATCAGCTTCAAGATTTGGTAAACGAATTCTTAAGGGGTTCCCTTGAAGATCTTATACTATGGAGGGGTTAGGATTAGGGGGTTCTCCTTGCAATAACGGTCGCTAGTTGGGCGGCGATGGCCGCTTCGTCGAAGTTCAGTCCTCTGGCTGCAGTGCAATAACGGAGTGGATAAGGCACGAATCACAAAACACAGTGAGTTCGAAATGGCTTCTAGACCACGCACTGCGACTGACAGTAGCGACCGCGGTCTTGCGACGCAAGACTCTCGTAGACCACGCGCTGCGACTCACATTAGCGGCCGCGTTCTTCCAACGCACGATTTAGTGACCGTAGATGTGAGACCTGCGGATCTGTATGTTGTAATGAGCGATAAGCTTCCGTCGTGTCCGTGATATGTCACCCTAACCCAAACCCTAACCCTACCCCAAACCCAAAACCAACCCAAACCCTAAACCAAACCCTAACCCAAACCCTAACCCTAGCCCTAATTATGTCATTTGTTTCATTCCCTCTTTTCCACTCCGTAATTGCACTGCAGCCAAGGAACTGAACTCCGACGATGCAGCCATCCCTGTTTTCTATATCTAACTTAATAACCCATAAAGTTCGGCTTTAACCTGTGTTTCTCTTGGGCAGACCTTAGATACAATGCGAATTGGGAAAAGGGTCCTCTTGGGATGTCAGCAGGCAAAGGGCTCAGAAAAGGAACGGAAATCTTTATGTATGCACACTCGTCGTTTAGGGTTAGATGAAGGAATGCTGACAAGTCAAGGAAATTCCCAATGAAGGCGAAGTCATGAAATAAGAACACCACTTGCAAGCAAGGCAGAGTGATGGTGATAGAAGTAGTACACTGGCAGTGATGACACAATAAATGATGAACACGCCGAAAACAACCATCACATGGCACACCTAGAACATAGTAGTTTGTGTGTTGTAGTGTTACTGTTAAATGAACACCAACTGACACAAGCCCTAAACCTAACTCCCTTGTACTATATGACTTTCAGGAGAAAATCTCACAGTTAGGAGATGGGGTGAAAAAGCTTAAACGAACCCTTAGCCACACCCCCCCCCCCCACCCCTTCCCTTTGAGACTTCCCATCTCCAATAATTTTTTAGGGGCTTGGAGCCTCAAAGGGGCTTAAGCCTTCTTTGACTGTGCAATATTAATAAAGAAGTATTTGTTACTGTTACTTCTATATTTATCCCAGGCCCACCCATATCTCTTAGGAAATTTAAAGATGGGGTGACCCGTTTGCTATGAAGCTGAAACTAAGACTACCAGAATGATAATAGGAGATTATTATAGGGAGGGGTGCTGAGACTTTCCTCTCCAGTGTTTTCTCTGTGGCGGCGTGCATCATCATCAAAGTCCAGATTATTGAGCTGTTAGACAAGGATCCATTAAATTTCATTTCTGTTGGTGGTTGTTGCCCTCCTAATTCAGTCTGTAGTCACTGACAGTAATGCATTTTATAAATGACATCCTGATCACATTCTTGTTCTCTTCTTCTTCCTCATTTATGTGAGTGACGTAAATATTTGTTGTACCTGTTTATAACATAAGAGGCAGAGTCAGAAATTTTCTACACTTTTCATTCTAGTTCATTTACATGAATCTAGGGTTTCACTATGCACATAACAGTCAACAAGCTTACGTATTCTTTATAAATAAAAGGTTTTCGGTTGGTCACAAAGCCAGTTTTGCACGAGTGAGCTAGTGTTCTGCAGTAAGCTTTCTTGGTACTACCGTGCACGGACATTATGAAAACTGAGTTCTTCATGAAGGATTTGATGGGCAGAACCATGACTAATGTTTAAGCAGATGTAACCTCTTCGTTGGTCATTTGTCTGTTCACCAGAACCATCTCTTGAACTTGCTGAATGTTGTCATCAGTGGTGGAGGTTGATGGCTATCCTGCTCCTCCTCCTGTGTTACACTTGTTCGACCACTTTTAAACTTCTCAATCCGCAAAAAAAAGCAGTTTTACCTGATAGTGCACTTCCCCTATATAAAAAAAGTGAAGGACCCTTTTCCACGCCTTTAGGCTTATAGGGCATATAGGGCTAGACCTATATTTTATAGACTAATCGGCACAACATGGGAGATATGGTCAGCATCATGCCAGCTGCCGTTACTTCCCGGGACTGCGCCCGGTACCCACTCAAGGCTGGGTCGACCTGGGAGTCAAGGTCATTATTGAAAAAAAGTCCGGCTCCTTCCCCTATATTGCGATAAAAAATTGTCCATGTTCGTTATCGCCCATGCATTGGGGATGGGCTGATAAGTGCCGGAGGATTTCTGGACACTGCATCTCTGGGTGCTACCAACTGTGAGATCCCCTGATAGCTCAGTTTAGGCTGAAATAGGCCATTATATGTAGCACACTATGATATTGGGCGGCAGGAGTTTTGCCTGAGGATCCATAGCCAGTGTGAGGTATGGATTACCTCCTTATAAGCATCACAATGGCCACAACTTTCTCTCACACCTGTGATTATTTCGTATATAGTTGTTAATTTCCTTTGTGAAGATCTTAGCGTTTCATGTTTTTGTTTGATTGGCTATCATACTCTTGGGTGTTCCAAGGCCCTATTCTGGAGGGGAAAAGCATAATCACTGCCCTTTAACAAGCATCTGATAAGGGTGAAAGCAGATGCGTTGGGCCGAAAAGTACAGATATTGCAGCCTAGCTGTAAACCACAACACAGTCACTCTTTTCAGGATGAATGTAGAAGAATAATCAGAATAAAAGTGTGCTTTATTAAATTAATGCTATTCTTTGGGATCTCGTAGTGCTTCATTAATTCAAAAGAGATTTCCAATCATTGTTCATAGGATTTTTTTAATAGTCTACAAATCAATTATCTTGTTATGTATTCACTTCACTGCTTTATTCTGTTATTAATATTACGGGAATTGTCAGGACAGAGAAGGCAGAGAGAAAGGGACATACCTTGTTTGTCATGGCCTAGAATATATGGAGGTATAACACTTATCATTCCTTCGGTAGTAACTGCTAGGTGACTACCTTTACCTTTAATGTGGTTGTCTGGTCACTGAAGGATCTCTTTAGTTGGATTTCTGCTTGGTTTTTGTTGTTGGTATACTGCAAATTAACATATTTTGTTCCCTTTATCCTCTCTCTGTCTCTGGATCTTAATAGAGTCCCCAGGGGGACGTACTATCACTCTTTCACATTTGGTCTTCAGACTATCTTCGTTGTCAAACAGAAGTGTTCCTACTATTAGCTTTCTGTGAACCAACTAATCTACCAGCTGATTTATTTATTAAAAGTAAAGCATCATCTTTATGCCAATGGCACAAGGGCATATGGTGCTAGACCATAGGTTGCAACACTCCTCTAGCCCACCACCCACCTTTTTCAATGAAAAATTGCTAAGCACTACCCTCTTCATAAAAATATCATCCTCGTGTACCATGTAGGTAAGTATAAATGGTTGTTATTCGCGATCCTACACGATCAGCAGATCAGGTCTGTGCTGTTGTCCCACCCATGTATATGGCTAGGCCATCTATTTATTTTTTCCCCATGTAGGTCCTGGGGCCTCATTTTGGAAAGGGGTCAGAAGAATAGATTCACTGTTCCCTGACAAGCATGTTGTAAAAGATGACTGATTAGGAGCGTTTCCTTCAAAGTTAGAGTGCACCTACCTGAGAGGTGAGGAACCAACAGTCTGCATACAAAAAAGCTGATCTGTAAAAGGAATGTGCATGCAGAGTTAAGATACCGGAACAAGATACAATTCCAGAAGTGGTTGAACCAGAATTTGTAACTGGTGAACGCTACCTTCTGCAAATTTTGCCAAGAATCCATAACAATCGTGACAGACAGGTTCTAAGAATATCTTGGGTAAAGAAAAGAACAAATGCATCCATACTTCAAGAGCTGAATATTGAAGAGGGTTGGCTAGTAAAGACAATAAAACAAAGAAAATTGAAATATTTTGGTCACTTGAAACGTCATGGAAGTCTAGAGAAAACAATAATGGAGGGGTATATGCCTGGGAAGAGAGGAAGAGGAAGGCCAAGGAGAAGATGGGTGCAGGATGTGGCAGATGATCTCCAGATGGGTGTATCAGACGCAGGACATCTTGCTCAGGATAGGAAGGTTTTCCGGAGGGTTGTTATGGCAGCGAGGTTCCGCGAGGGACATGCTACTGAATGAATGAATGAACGCTAAGAAGAAGAAGACAGAGATATGTGTCTTTGTTGTCATTTCATATTAAGAATAACTGTATCATTTTATTACAGGGTGATCTTGCCAAAAAGAAGATTTATCCTACACTGTGGTAAGCATAAGGTGTATCACAAGTATGTGTCTACAGTAAAGGATCCATTTCCACACCCTTGGCTGTATTGGGATATTAGTTAGTTAGTTGGGATATCATCATTGCACTCCGGACATGTCCATAGGTGCTCAGATCCTCCCCTCAATTTGTTTGTTTGTTTTAGTATCCAGAAGCCATGAGTTGTTAACCCTTAGGCTTGGTATTATGGATATCGAACCCTTTCGGCCTTAATTCCATTGTAAATACCATAAATCTGGGAGAAATGTGGCTTTTCTGCCTACCCCCGGGAGTGAACCCGGACCACAAGGAGTTCTTCACCCGGTCACCGCGCAATCCGGTTTAGCTAACTACGCTAGAGAGCCGGGCCCTCCCCTCAGTATGAACCCTAAGGTCCGATGACAATAGTACCAGTTCTATGTTGATTAACAAGTCGTCTGGTGTGTGTCTCGGTTTTTTTTTCTATGCCGATCTTGATTCCTAAGTCTGCCATTCTGGCGAGGGATGTGGGTTCACTGCGATCAAAGTTCTCTATTGGGATAAATTTTGTTAGACCCATATTTTATAGAATAATCGGATGTGATCAACATCATGCGGCCAACTTTTGTTCCGAAGACTTGATCTGGTGCCTGTTTTAGGTTGTGTTGACCTGGGACCATTTTAAAAAAGAAATCTGGCTTAATTTGGATTTAAACTCAGAACCTTGGGGCCCACAGGGGAACATCTAGCCGCCGCAAAGCCTCGACTGTCATTAATAAAATATGTGTACCTTGGAGACTTTGTGACCCAGTGTTTATTTACCCAGACAGTTAATCTTATTAGTTATGTGAATAATATTCCAACTTCTTCTGTCTTTTCTTTTAAAGGACTAAGTATGGTGCATTGTGGCTTACAGCCTGGCTGTAGCCCGGCTTTCTAGCGTAGTTCGCTGAACTAAATTGCGCGGTGAGCGGGTGACGAACTCCTTGTGGTCCGGGTTCACTCCCGAGGGTAGGCAGAAAAACTACATTTTCTCCCAGATTTACGGTATTTACAATGGAATCAAGGCCGGAAGGTTGCGATATCCATAATACCGAGCCTAGGGGTTAACAACTCATGGCTTCTGGATACTAAAACAAACAAACAGCCTAGCTGTGATAACTGTGCTTTTTGGCCAGTATGTCCGATCACACCCAATTTCAGCAAATACCTACTTAACTCTTTGAGTCCCAGGGGGTTTAGCATCACAGGCCCAAGGGGTGGTCAAGAGAGATGTAAAATTGGTGCATCTTGCGTTTATTGGGCTTCTAGGTAGGAATCTATGATCATATGATGCGTTCCCTGGGACTGAAAGAGTTAATCACCTTTTATGAAGCTCCAGCAAAGATCCCCAGTGCCACCATGAAATGAAGCCATGACCTTTCGAGCAGGAGGGAAACCGCTACTTCCCTATGGAGATCCCTGACTGGTGTCTGTGCAGAATAGAAGGAAGTGGTTTGACAGAATCATGTATCGAGAGCTTATGGAGAGAATCAACAAATTCCAGCAAGTCGAGAAGTGAGGAAAAATTGCTGGCATTGAATAGGACACACATTTAGAGAATTTTATTATAGCATATCTAAAAATGTCTTTGATGGAACCGAAGGGTGAAAGAGATACTGGAAGAAAATTACAGGATGACTTATCATAAGTGGTACGAATGAATGCAGCAGGAATTGACATGACTGCACTTTAGACATTCCCGCATCTGCTCCGCCCCCTTCTTCAGTAGCTAACAAAGAGTCTACATACTAATTGTACCAGTTGTAACCTGATTAAAAATCTGATGTTTCCCCCTCATTGTTGTGTATCTTCCAGAACCTGTACACACCCCACCTACCTTTTAAATTAGACTTTCACTGTATGGATTCTCTGTCTGTTCTATTACACTGTCCATTTGATCCCAGAGAGCCTTCACCATGTCCACTTTATCATAAAGTAGCTCACTGTCCAGAGGAATGGCAGCAGCTAATCCATCAGGCTGCTTGTTACCTCACACACCTGAATATCCTGGACAGAATTTATGAGTGGTTTGAGGGCCTATTTTCCAATTAAAGATACAAGAAGAAGCGTTATTTGTATATTTGTGCCTGTCATCAATCAAAGATGGTTATACAGGGATATTATCATAGTACTGTTTCATGTTTTTGCCAGGTGGTTGTTCAGAGATGGCCTACTCCCACCAAAAACATATTTCATTGGCTATGCAAGAAGTAAACTTACTTTGTCTGATATTCAGAAGAGTTGCCTACCCTACATGAAGGTAAGTTTGATACATGTATTTGTGTCCACTCGATTATTTTTAAATTTATTACTCGGCACATGATAATAACTATTATTATTATTGTGCACTTAAACAATACTAATTAGTTGCTTTTTTAGACATGCCCATTAAGGGGACAATGGGTCTGATATTTTTCTATTATTTTTTCCTCCCAAAATGGGTCTCCCGAACCCCGGCCTGTGTATGCCTAGTTTGCTGGATTGGTTGACAGACATACATATAGATAAAAAGATACTTTGATTGGGGTTCGGCGGGGGGGGGGGGGGGGGGGGGGGGGGTGCAGGGATGAATAGGCTGATATGTAGAAAGATAGACAGACAGAATGAGAATACATAGGGAATGTTAACATCCCAGATAGACTTTGAAAGACAAAAATGAATGCTATTCTATTTAATAATTGCAGGTGAAAGCAGAAGAGGAGAACAAGTTGAAAGAATTCTTCAAGCTGAATGCCTATGTTGCTGGTAGTTATGACAAAACGGAAGACTTCCAGAGGCTGAACAAAGCTTTGGAGGAGAAGGGCAGCTCAAACAGATTGTTCTATATGGCCCTGCCACCCTCAGTTTTTGAAACAGTCACCCTCAACATCAAAGCTGTCTGCATGGCAAAAGGGTGAGGCTTGTTTAAACAGTTTTTTTTTTGGGTGGAGGGGGGGGGGGGGGGGCTAGCCAGAACAATGTTTAAAGTTGTGGTCCTACCATGCCTAGACACTTGGATGCTGGCTTGGGTTCACATCTTGATTGAGGCAGATTTTGTGTCTGTGTGATATAGTTGAACTTGACTCCCAGGTTGACAGCCTACAGTGGGTGCATGAAAATGTCCTGGGAAGTAAAGACAGCCAGCATGATTTTGCCCCTACCAGGCCTTGAGTGCTGATCAGCATCACCATGTATCAAGCAGATCTACCTTTTAGAACAACACCGCTGAAACCTACCCTATACCCAGTACCTTGGAAGCAAAGTCAGTGATACAATACATATAATGACTTCAGTCAATGGATTCACAACTGGAGATGAGTCCAATGATCTTCAAAAACGAACAGCTGCTCTTAGCATGATTCATGAAAACTATCCCGAACAGTCGTGGATACATGTTTACACAGATGGATCAGCAACCAGTGCGGTTAAAAATAGGGGTGCTGGAGTCTTTATTACATACCCAGGCAACCAGCGCCACACTAAGGGTATACCCACTGGTAAATTCTGTTCCAACTACACAGCAGAGATCGTAGCACTAGAACAGGCTGCCGAAATGTTACACAGCACCAGTTCTGACTGCCACCAAGGGGTCATATTCACAGATGCGCTATCGGTGCTTCAAGCACTCAAGAGTGGCAAACTCCCTCTCTTGAGATCTGAACTTGGCAAGGTTGCTGCCCAAAAGTGTACTGTACTCCAGTGGGTGCCATCCCACTGTGGTATACCAGGAAATAAAACCGCAGATAAACTTGCTAAGAAAGGGGCCAGAATGTGACCAGGAAGAGAATGCAGTAACATACTATGAGAAGAAAAGGGCCATCCAGGCTATTAGAAGTGAATAGAGTCTGGCCAGAGATGACTACCACTTACTTGACTAGCATGGGCAGGTCATTGTCCTACGTCTCAGGACAGGACATAACAAACTTAACTAGCACATGCACAGGCTTCGTCTAAGTAGTTCCCCTTGTGGTCTTTGTGTGCAGACTACAGAACATGTCCTGCAAGACTGTCCCTTGTTCAGCCCATTAAGAAGGGAATACTGGCCCAGTGAGACACCACTGCACACAAAGTGGTATGAGACTAAAAGGAACTCATAAAAACAGTCAAGTTTATCACAAGAACCTGTCTGCCGGTGTAAATCAGAAAACAAACACAAGAAGAAGAAGAAGCATCACCATCAAGTGCCTTGCTGATAAGCGTAGACCATCATGGCTTTCCACTCTGCACTCTTCAGCAGCTGTATCAGTTTGTGAGCTGACATAAGAGTTGCTAGAACAGAAACAGAAAGGATAACAAATTGAATTCTGCAGTTTGTGGATGAATCAATAAAGAAAAAAGAATGATACAGAAGAATATTCTAAAACAGTGAATCCCAGTCTGTGCGCCAGGGAGCCACGACTTCTTCGCAGGGGCGCTACAAAATATTCGAAGATACGCAATTTTTTAAAATTATTTTTTTTTTATCTCTTACAGTCATAATTTTACTGAGGTTAGGGCGAGTGGAAAAATGTTCATTGGAAAAAAAACCCGCAGCGACTAAAACAAGTTTGGGAGACACTGTTCTATCATACATACAGAAATAATGAACAGATGAAAAAAGGTGAAAGAAACTTCGCCGAGTCAGATGTGCACAGCGACAAATCATGGCAATGACTCATATTTCATGTACCAATAACTAAATATATTAACAGGGAAAAGAACATTTAACAACACTGGGTGTTTACAACCAAACGATGGTGGAAATATTATATGGGGCAAAGCAGTGTAATGAACAGATGGCCAGAATACATAGGGAAGTTGTATGATGATAATAGACCCAAAATAAATTGGCAGAAAAGCAGTGAGTGCTGATAGATCTGCAATAAATATAAGTCTGGTACCACATGCTCGACACGCTACTGGTAGGCAAAAGATCTTTTACGTTTTGTTTAGAATCGTTATGATTTGAATGTTCAGTCTGTCAGTTAGGGTAACCTTTGACCACTGCCCCTCATACAAATACAGTGTTGATAACTGTACGCAAAGGCAAGCCATGTTTGTTAGCTCTGTATGGCAGTCACTCCCCTGGATCAGAGACTGTTATCCTTCCTATACCATGATATGGTCCTGGCCGTTATTGATTATGGACTGGTTGTACTCATAAAGTTTAAAAAGCAGTCCAAGATTGAAGCGTGTCCAAAATATAGGGTACAGATAGTACTGGACTGCTCCAGAGATACCTCAGTCAAAACAACGCAGAACTGACAAAAGATCTAGAGGGTGAAAAAAATTTTTTAAAACAGCACTGGATCTAGACAGAGTCTGATATGAAAACTTTCCTAAACTAACAGATGAGGAACTATCAGAACTGTGTAGTGAAAACTACAGAAGCATAAGGACAGGCACAGTAAATGAAACATGGCTTCAAAGTTACTCAGTATCTTTGCCTGGCAAAGAAAGATCTTCTGTAAGCAGCTACCAAATTATCATTATGCAAAACACCATTAGAAAACTAGAAAAAATATTAGAGACTAAACGCTGTGAGGCTTTCAGTTTCATGGAAAAGGAATTTTCACTGAATAGACTGCATACTCTGGGTGAACCAGTTGGAACCGTGAGACAAGAAAACCATGTGGGAGCCACAGGTTGTTAGATCAACCAGAACAGAATGGGAGTAGTTAGCCTAAAATCACTTTGGAGACACACCCGAAAGGAGATCGGAGCACTTGTAATGTCTGATAAAGAGGATCTTTAAATTAACAATGATCAAAGATCTAGTCTTTGGATTGGATTGGCTTTTTACCCCACCAGGACATCACACAAGCGATAAACACCCGATGACACAAAGTGTCACTATGCGGATGAGGATCACCGTGGAGAGGTCCCAGAAACCGCGTTCAGACATTTGGTCATAATGATGACCTGCCTATATTGCGGCCCCTGGCAAAAGCCAGAGTGGGGCTTCAAATAACAAAAAATAACGTCCTAAGAAGGATGTAAGAAACATAATATCTAGTCTTTGAAGCAGTAAAAAGAGTGTAGAGTGGACTTCTGTAAACAATGATGGTGAATAATATTTGAACTTTGTGAACTGTGATTTTATTGAGCAGGAAGACAGTGGGTAAATAATATACAACAGACCTACAAACTCTTTCACCATCTGGAAAGAGAAGGCCAGTCACATAAATGAATGGAGGCAGGAGATATCTGCAGCAATGAACCTCAAGTGCTGGGAATGCTGAAAAAGAAGAAGATTATATTGAGCAGTTCTGCATGTTTCTTTTGTATTTAAAAGAATATTTAAAAAAAAATCTTTTGTTTTCTAACTGTGATTTATTTCTTTGAAGAAGATATTAACTCTTTTTTGTTATGTGTCTTGGCTATCTATGTTCTTGTCTCACAAGTGATTGAAGAAAAAAACACATTGGGGGGGGGGGGGGGGGGGGGGGGGGGGGGGGGAGATTTTCAACATTCAACGGGGAACAAACAGAAGTGGACTTTTAATCAGGTTGCAATCTGGTATTCTTAGCTTCAGCTTCATAACAAGTGGGTCACCCCATAGCCGCTCCGCTCCTGCGCCAATGAAAAACACACACACAATGAACACACCATCTGGAAAGAGAAGGCCAGTCACATAAATGAATGGAGGCAGGAGATATCTGCAGCAATGAACCTCAAGTGCTGGGAATGCTGAAAAAGAAGAAGATTATATTGAGCAGTTCTGCATGTTTCTTTTGTATTTAAAAGAATATTTAAAAAAAAATCTTTTGTTTTCTAACTGTGATTTATTTCTTTGAAGAAGATATTAACTCTTTTTTGTTATGTGTCTTGGCTATCTATGTTCTTGTCTCACAAGTGATTGAAGAAAAAAACACATTGGGGGGGGGGGGAGATTTTCAACATTCAACGGGGAACAAACAGAAGTGGACTTTTAATCAGGTTGCAATCTGGTATTCTTAGCTTCAGCTTCATAACAAGTGGGTCACCCCATAGCCGCTCCGCTCCTGCGCCAATGAAAAACACACACACAATGTCCATCACTGTCCCTTGTGGAAAACTGACACAGACTGCAGTCTCAGCATATACATTAAAATCATAAGGCAGCCATCAGAGGTGCTAACACAAACAATCCAACATTAAAAATGCAGCTCATCAGCGACGGAAGCAGCAGTTACAGACAGATCAGCAGTTGCACATGCAATCAGTTTTAATCACATAAGGCACCACCTATTATTTGGAAACAGTTCACAACACCACGCTAGTCGCAGTTGGAAAACACCTTCCAAATGAAATTTACAGCTCAGTGTCACACCATGCACTTAGCTCAATGGCTGGGCAACAAAACTATATCCTTTCAGTCTCAAATGGAGGAAAATGTCACGACCACAATCCGTCAGAAACAAAAATTTTTCCACTAGAAACAGTGACCATGCCTATCATCCATTTTGATTGGAAGCCTCAGATTGCAACTGGTACTATTAGCATATCAACTCGTTGTTGGTTGGTCAAGGCCCTTTGGGAACATGTAGCGAAGTCAGAAAAGAAACAAGATTATTATGGCCTGGAGAGAATGATGCACCTGGGTGTAACCAGAGGGTCTGGCTGACTCACTACACTCAGAGGAAAGGCAAGACAGACATAACCAGATTACAACCGGTACCATTAGTATTGGAACTCTGCGCTGGCTGCTGAAGATTAGGACTGAGCGTGCATGGAAATGCCCTGAGTGATGTGATGTCAGTTCTTGACCCAACAACTCAGCTCATTGTTGGTTACTAAAGAAGGGGACGGAGCACATGTGGGAATGTCCCGAGTGCAGTGATGTCTATTCTTGATCCATTCATTCATTTATTACAGAAAAATTAATTGTTTTAGATTACATTCCCAGCTTTTGGTCTAATTTCCAGTGATAAATGGACAAGAATAGTTGTTGAAAAACCTTTTGGAAAGGATCTTGAGAGTTCTAATAGACTGTCTGGTCATCTCGGGGCTTTATTTAAGGAAGAGGAACTGTATAGAATCGATCACTACCTAGGAAAGGAGATGGTACAGAACCTCATGGTTTTGAGGTAAGTTAAAACTTGTCACTTTATAAAGTCCTTTTAGTGTTCTCACCTCAGGGTATAGTTATACGAGGGAGACTCAGAAATTATCTACAATTTTCATTCTAAGTTTATTTGCATGAACCCTAAGGTTTCACTATGCACATAATTTTTTACCTAATCTCCCTCTTTATCAATGCACTTTGCCCAAAGGTCAACAAGCTTACGTATTCCTTCCAAATAAAAGGTTTTCGGTTTTGCACGAGTGAGCTTGTGTTTTGCAGTAAGCTTTCTAGGTACCCACCGTGCTCCGCAGACGTTATGAAAGCCGAGCTCGTCATGGGTGATTTGATTGGCAGAATCATGACTAATATTTGACGCAGACGCTGCCTCATTGATGGTAATTTGTCTTTTTTGCCAGAATCACCTTTTGAACTTGCTGAATGTTGTCATCAATGGTGGAGGTTAATGGCTGTCCTGCTCCCTCTACATGCGTTACACTAGTTCACCACTGTTAAAAATCTCAGTCCACAAAAAATAGTTTTACACGATAGTGCACTTCTCCCGTTTTTGTCTATGTGAGTCAGCGATAAATTTCGCAACCTTTGACACTCTCTGATTATCGGAATTATATCATTGCTCATTGATTCTGTTTGGTGCAAACTTCTAAAGGAGCAGCCATGATCTATATGCAACAGAAGGAAGAAAACTTACGGAATTATGATCCAACTTTCATGGCATTACCACAACATTATAACAATAAAATGAACAAGACAGAAGACAGTGTGGACAATGTAAGAAGAGATATGTCTAAAGCCTTGGTCATTGTTGACTTCCCCCCGTATTTTTAGATGCAAGCATGTAAAATTGGTGTGAAATGTTTCCCATTTGGGCTCTAAGACTCCATTTTGGAGAAGAAAGAATAGACCCACTACCCCAAACAAGCTTGTCATAGTAGACAACTAATTGTGGGGGGGGGGGGGGGGTTTCTTTAAAGGATTGCAGCTGCATGAGAGGCAAGGAACCTACAATCTGTATATAAATAAGCCAGATCTGTAAAACAGATGTGCACATAAAACTCAAGGCCTGGAACAAGACCAAAATCCAGAGTTGGATGAACAACCAGAACTTTCCGCTGGAGTTGACTGCCAGTGAATGCTAAAAAAAAAAGAAGAAAAAGAAAACCAGATATAGCTTTAAAAGTGAGATCTGTGGAGAAAATTTACCACTCTTTATCTGGCAAATTACTTAATGATGCCGGTTGTGTTTTTGTTCACATTTACCATGTTACTGATAAGGATGATGATATGATGATTTTCATCTAAGATGGCTAGGTACTTAAAGATGATGATGACAAATTTAGTCTGAAGTGGCAAGGCACTTACTAATGAGCCCTTTTGCCCCAGAAAATCCATATTTCAGCTTTTCTGTCTGTTACAAATTCCAGTGAAGCCTTTATATCAGCTTTGCTGCATTGGCTAGTCCCAGACAAGCCTAGTTAATGGTATTGGCTCTGTTTGTGTCTGCACAGTGTTTGTTGGTGAGGAAGGTATGGAAGAGGGATGGGGGGGGGGGGGAGGGGGGGGGGGGGGGGGTCCTGTTTAAAAAGAATGGATTTTTGGGGAATTCCCAGATTTCTGCACCCCCCCCCCCCCCCCCCTTTTTTTTTTTTCACTAATAGTTTCTAAGAAAGATGTTGTTGAGGATTTTAGTCTCAAATGGACTGATGATGATGATGATGACTGACTGATTTGTACTTATATGGTTGGATAGTTAATGATGCTGGTGGGGATTTTAATATCACAGGGCAGGGTAGTTGCTAGTCATGCTGCTTTTAGACTTCAATGACAGGGTAATTAATGATGCTTTTGATTTCTTCAGTCTTACTGAAATTTACAGTGTGCATATATAATTTTACTTTTGCTAATACAGGTTTGGAAACCGAATCTTTAGTCCGATCTGGAACCGTGACAACATTGCTAGCATTGTGATCTCATTTAAGGAACCATTTGGTACTCAGGGCAGAGGTGGCTATTTTGATGAATTTGGCATACTCAGGTAAACCAGTCATACTCTTTGTTTGTTAACACTTCAAACAGTTTGTTTAACAATTAAAAAGCTTCTTGTTAACTAACACTTACACAGTTTGTTTAACAATTGAAAAGCTTCTTGTTAACTATCACTTACACAGTTTGTTTAACAATTGAAAAGCTTCTTGTTAACTAACACTTACACAGTTTGTTTAACAATTGAAAAGCTTCTTGTTAACTATCACTTACACAGTTTGTTTAACAATTGAAAAGCTTCTTGTTAACTATCACTTACACAGTTTGTTTAACAATTGAAAAGCTTCTTGTTAACTAACACTTACACAGTTTGATCAACAATTAAAAAGCTTCTTGTTAACTAACACTTACACAGTTTGATCAACAATTGAAAAGCTTCTTGTTAACTATCACTTACACAGTTAGTTTAACAATTAAAAAGCTTCTTGTTAACTAACACTTACACAGTTTGATCAACAATTAAAAAGCTTCTTGTTAACTAACACTTACACAGTTTAACAATTAAAAAGCTTCTTGTTAACTATCACTTACACAGTTTAACAATTAAAAAGCTTCTTGTTAACTAACACTTACACAGTTTGATCAACAATTGAAAAGCTTCTTGTTAACTAACACTTACACAGTTTGATCAACAATTAAAAAGCTTCTTGTTAACTAACACTTACACAGTTTGATCAACAATTAAAAAGCTTCTTGTTAACTAACACTTACACAGTTTAACAATTAAAAAGCTTCTTGTTAACTATCACTTACACAGTTTGATCAACAATTAAAAAGCTTCTTGTTAACTAACACTTACACAGTTTGATCAACAATTAAAAAGCTTCTTGTTAACTATCACTTACACAGTTTAACAATTAAAAAGCTTCTTGTTAACTAACACTTACACAGTTTAACAATTAAAAAGCTTCTTGTTAACTAACACTTACACAGTTTGATCAACAATTAAAAAGCTTCTTGTTAACTATCACTTACACAGTTTAACAATTAAAAAGCTTCTTGTTAACTAACACTTACACAGTTTGATCAACAATTAAAAAGCTTCTTGTAAACTATCACTTACACAGTTTAACAATTAAAAAGCTTCTTGTTAACTAACACTTACACAGTTTAACAATTAAAAAGCTTCTTGTTAACTAACACTTACACAGTTTGATCAACAATTGAAAAGCTTCTTGTTAACTAACACTTACACAGTTTGATCAACAATTAAAAAGCTTCTTGTTAACTAACACTTACACAGTTTGATCAACAATTAAAAAGCTTCTTGTTAACTATCACTTACACAGTTTGATCAACAATTAAAAAGCTTCTTGTTAACTAACACTTACACAGTTTGATCAACAATTAAAAAGCTTCTTGTTAACTATCACTTACACAGTTTGATCAACAATTAAAAAGCTTCTTGTTAACTAGCACTTACACAGTTTGATCAACAATTAAAAAGCTTCTTGTTAACTAACACTTACACAGTTTGATCAACAATTGAAAAGCTTCTTGTTAACTATCACTTACACAGTTTGATCAACAATTAAAAAGCTTCTTGTTAACTATCACTTACACAGTTTGATCAACAATTGAAAAGCTTCTTGTTAACTAACACTTACACAGTTTGATTAACAATTGAAAAGCTTCTTGTTAACTATCACTTACACAGTTTGTTTAACAATTGAAAAGCTTCTTGTTAACTATCACTTACACAGTTTGTTTAACAATTGAAAAGCTTCTTGTTAACTATCACTTACACAGTTTGATCAACAATTGAAAAGCTTCTTGTTAACTATCACTTACACAGTTTGATCAACAATTAAAAAGCTTCTTGTTAACTAACACTTACACAGTTTGTTTAACAATTAAAAAGCTTCTTGTTAACTATCACTTACACAGTTTGATCAACAATTAAAAAGCTTCTTGTTAACTAACACTTACACAGTTTGTTTAACAGTGAAAGAGCTTCTTGTTTGTTAACAATGTTAAACAGCCTGTTCAACAATTAAAGCTTCACATTTGCTTGACTAAATGACTTTATCTTATTGTAATTTAATTAAATTATGTAATGAGCTGTCCTACTATTAGGTTCTTGAGCTCTACCTTTTTTGTTTTTAGTGGGGAGCATATTGTAAAAGGTGACTAACTAAGGAGATTCTGAGATCTGATGTGTTGGATAAAAAGGAGCAAGTGCAGACAATTATGCAGAAACATAATTGTTTAATTATGAATCATGACAAATAGTAGGAGAGAGAACTTGAAAGCTTCCAACATTGCAGAATGGCAGGCCAGTTCCATAAGATAACCCAGAAAGGTGCCTTAAGCATGAGGTAGAAAAGGGGGTGTGGTATTGCTGCTACTCGCACTGCTTCTACTGTCTAGGACATATAACACAAACGCCGCTTAGTTTCTTAGTACATGCTGTCAGTTTATTCTGTTGCATTTATTCAATATGCTCCAACAATTATTCACACTTCCATCGCTTCCGACCTATTATAACACTGGTCGTTCACACGACATTAGAATTACATCTGTCTTCTACGACTTCTGGTAAGCAACTGACCACGAGTCCAGCTCGTGCTTTCCCTGGCTTAGTCGACCAGCCCCAAGTATCTTGTGCATTTGCTTCTTGCACTGACTGTCTGCCTGCCACTTTGTACGCGTGGAGACCATGCAAAGCACCTTATCACAGGGGGAGGGGAGAGGAGGATAATAGTAATATAAAAAGTTAAAAGTGCTGTCATAGCACTAGGAAATCCGTAGAAGTCAAAACAAATTAAATCTGTTGTCTTAGGTCGGTATGTAGGGGACCCAGAAGATAATAGTCTAGTTGTAAACCACAAAAATATGCTCTCGTAAGGGTGAATGCAAAGAAATAAAAAACAAACCTGGACCTGTAACTCCCTACAGACCACATTACGTCTACTTATCTTTATTCCTTGTAATCCAAAGAAATCACTTAATCACCTACTTCTCTTTTTGTTTTTCTCTTCCTCAGGTTATCAAAGTGTTTAAGGAGGGGGGAAGCTCTTTTGTTCACTTTTTACAACTTTGATCATCATTTTTTTTACCCTATTATTTTTGATGTTGTTTTTTCCATCTTTTGAATAATCTTCCCCTTGCCCTGTTTATTGTATTTCTGTATTTCTTCAGTGTGACTGTCTGTGGCATTTGGTGCCAGGCAATCTAATAAAATGTCCACATCTTGTCTGTTGCTCTTTAATGAACTGTACATATAATTAATTCATTATCTTCAATCATTGTAATCCAAGCAAATGACTGCACATTGAACAGTTGCTCTTATGACCAAATCATTTACAGTTATCTTAATTTGACCCAATCACTTGAGTTATCTGAATTCATTACTAGCCAGAAAACACACACATATATACACACACACACACACACATATATATATATATATATATATATATATATATATATATATATATATATATATATATATATATATATATATATATATATATATATTTATATATTTATATATATATATATGGACACACATACATATATGGTTGGTTATTTTATGTGTAGTAAGCTATTCATTTACAAACAAACGTTTCATTATTGCACAGATATCTTTCCTCTTTTTGCTTTCTTTATGTGAATCACTGTTGGGGCTTCATAATTTAATCATGTCTTTGTTTAGGGACGTGATGCAGAATCACCTCTTGCAGATTTTAACACTCGTGGCAATGGAGAAGCCACCCACAACACAAGCTGAGGACATCAGAAATGAAAAGGTACTGCTATTTGTACATGTCATTTATTTAATTGTTCATGTTTATTTACATTTTGGCTATTGTCTTGGCCTAGTGGCTGATGTGATTGATTACCATCACATTGGAGGTTTCAGAGGGTGACTTAACCCACCAGGGGGCTAGGTCATTAATATAAACTGGTGTCCATGAAAGGTGGCTGGACATCCATCCACTCCACATTTTCTCCCTGAGACTTGTTTCATCCCCTCTTAAGAGAGGGTCCATGCAGCATATTCAGACTTAAGGACAAGGCACCACAAACTTTGGCAAGATGTGTTCAAGTGGTTTTTTTTTTTTTTTTTTTGGGGGGGGGGGGGGGGTATTTCAAACACTAAGTGGTATTTTAAACACTTAGTGGTATTTCAAACACGCAGTGGTATTTCAAACACTGAGTGGTATTTCAAACACTGAGTGGTATTTCAAACATTGAGTGGTATTTCAAACACTTAGTGGTATTTCAAACACTGAGAACAGAACAAACCTGTATGGCACCAGGGAGATTTAGATTGTACAGTAGTTTTCATTCAGTCTACTGGCCTCCTGATGTAAGGTTTTTCTGACTGAAGGATCGTAGAAGAATACGCAAATTCAGTTTCCAGTTTTGACAAGTTGACAGAACATACTTTTAGCTTTATAATGCTATTGTTTTTGCAATTCTAATATTTATCAATTTAAAACAGTTCTTTGATGTGATTGTTAAGCAGTAATGAGGTCAGTAAAGATCCCTTTTCACGCCTCTTAGGCGTATAGGAAGAGCACCCATATTTTTACAGACCATCAGCACTAGGTTGGTAATGGGGTCAGCATTTCGCTGGCCGTCTTTACTTACCCAGGACAGCCATCCTGGTAGCTATTTTAGGCTGGGTCGACCTGCGACGCCCAATACCATGATAAAAATCCACGCAGCCAGCCGTGTTTCGATCGCGGTATGTTGGAATTACGAGTCGGGCTCACAATGCCTACGCCAGGGACGCTGCAGTGAGGTCTAAAGGAAATCTTAAAAATAGAGTTTCCAAGTCTAAGCTAACTGGACACCATTGATATAGAGGAAGCACATAATTCTTCCCTAGTGCTTGTTACCAAACTTAGTTCTGAATTCCAAACAGCTGTTAGGACTATGTTCTTTCAACTGTCACTATCATCCCACAGGAGGACCTCGGGAATAGAATAGTATTGTTTCTTTATCAGTAAGTGTAAAGAATTTGTTGTTGTTGTTGTTGCCTCGAGGTTTGTTGGACATGTTTTCAAACCCATATTGTTATAGACTAATTGACCCTTGATGGGTGGTGTGGTCAGTATAATTCCAGCTACCCAGTTTAGGTGTGGTCGACCTGGGAGTCCAGGTCTGTTTTAAATTTCCATCTTAATGAGAATTTAAATACGTGACAGTTACAGCACCACTTTGGCTGTCCAAATTATATTAAAAATTAATCCAACTTATTCTTTGCTACACGCTTCTCCATTGCCAAGGAACCTAGAAAAGTTCCTGAAGATAAAACATCTGAATGAATTATAACCAAACCAGCTAGAACTTGCATCAATCTTTTTAAATACTGTTAACAGTTGTCATTGGCAAAATACCTGTATGTTTGTCTTTTTTTTTTTTTTTTAAATGCTGATATGTGTTTTTGTCTTCTGAATTCTTTTTCTTCTTCTTTTCATTTTCCATTTTATTATTCTCAGTGTCAGGTTTAAAAGAAAGAGCCAGACAAAGCCTTTCATGTGAGCAGTGTACAAGATGTTTGTTGTTGCTGCTGTTACAAGATGTTTGTTGTTGCTGCTGTTTTGTTTATCTATCCCTGTGTGGTTTACCTCACTGTAGCCAGTGCTGTTTGGATTTGATCTTGTTTTATAGCTGAAACATTATATTTCCCTCAATGTTATTTTATTTCTGCAGGTCAAAGTACTAAAAAGTGTTTCTCCGCCCAGCATGAATAATGTTGTCTTGGGTCAGTATGTAGGGGACCCACAAGGATCAGGGGATGCCAAACTGGGTTATCTGGATGATCCTACAGTGCCAAAAGGTAACCAGATATGTTAATTCTCTT
This sequence comes from Candidula unifasciata, assembly GCA_905116865.2. Taxonomy (NCBI): domain Eukaryota; kingdom Metazoa; phylum Mollusca; class Gastropoda; order Stylommatophora; family Geomitridae; genus Candidula; species Candidula unifasciata. Next base: position 634,035 of record CAJHNH020003446.1, on the reverse strand, counting down.
TTTGTTGAATTCCTTAGTTATCAATTTTTACAGCTAGCAGGTGAGAAAACTTATAAAACTTAAAAGCTTCAAACATTGCAAAATAGCAGGCAAAGACCACAAGATAACCCAGAAAAGTGTCTTAATCATTGGTGTTGAGGGCGGGTGGGGGGGGGGGGGGGGGTAATAATAATAATATAAAAAGTTATGAGAGTTATCATAGCACTAAGAAATCTGTATAAGTCAAAACAAATTAAATCTGTTACCAGCTTCATATTCAAATCTAAAGTTCTGCATGAAGCAGAAAAATAGAAAACAAAGTTTTAATGATTTGTCCGAATCGCAAATAACCAAACAATTTCTGGTGATTCATGAGGTGAAGACACAATGCTGGTGCTGAATAAGACACACATTTAACTCTTTCAGTCTCACAAGTTCTTGGCAAACAATGTCAGAGAGAGTTAAGAATGGCAATACTGACTTCATGGGTATACTACTTCCAGAGGGGCCAGATTTACACACCTGGCAAGAAACATATGTTTTCATAGTTCTTGAGAATCCTTCAGTAAACATAAGATGTTAAAACATAAATAACATGATGATCGGTACATCACATAGTGTGCGTTGTTTAGGACAGAAAGAGTTGACAACAAAATTTATTATAACTACAGCATCCTTGCACTGGATCCCAGTTGCAGTTTGATTTTGTTTTAGGAATCTATGAGCATTTGACATTTTGTTCTTTTCTAGTCCTATTTTCTTCAATCAAATGTTTAGCATTTCTAAGTCTTGAAGTTAGAAATAGTTGACAGAACCTGTTTTCGACATAATCTGGTGATGTTGCATTGGCTAATAAGTGTAGAACATGTCAAGAAATTTTTGAAAAAAAATTTTTTTTATAGTTAGTCGAGGTTCCAACTTCATGGCAGATGGATGACTCCATAATTTCTTGGTACCCATGCTAATGGAAACCAGACAGAATACCCTTCATTGTCCCATTTGAAAAACTTTTGAAAACTGGTGAAAAATAGATCAGTCCCAACTAAATCTAGAAGTTAACACATGCAAAGTGAATGCATAAGGCAGCTATTAGAGATTTCCACACTAACAGTCTCCCACCAGAATTGCTGCTCATTGTTGATGGAAGCAGTCAAGTCATGAGAAGCTGGCATTTGCACATGCAGGACTGCATAAAGTACATGCCTGTCCTGATTTAACCAGCCACTTACATTTTCACTGCAATCCACTACACAAAACTGCTGCAGGCACGGAAGATAAAAACATTCCACATGAAATCTCTTTGCTGTCGCACCAGAAACGCAGCTTAGTAGCTGGACAAAGGAAATAGTTTTTGTTTGTTTGTTCATGATGTGTTATTTGACATGTTGGTGTTTGTGGCTTAGGCGTTCTGAATGCATGTCGTAATGCCAGAGTGCCGGGTTTTATCTCAGCTGCAGGTAATTTGACAGAAGAATGTTTTATTTTGGTTTCGACAGTGGTACTGAGAGCTGACCATTCAGAAGCAGTGGCAAACTACTGAGCATAATATTTGGCCTAGAAAAATCACAACAGCCGAGGTTAATTCTGCAATTCCTGTAAGGATATGCAACTAACTTAAACTATTTGATAAAGAAGTAATTATTTGATAAAGAAGTAATTAAAATAGTTTTTATAGTATGCTTTTTTCTTTTCAATAATTTACAGGATCTGTGACACCAACATTTGCAACTGTTGCACTGTTCGTGAAGAATGAACGATGGGACGGTGTACCTTTTATTCTGAGGTGTGGTAAAGGTATGTACAGTTATAAATGACCAGAAATACGCTGTTTATGTTGTTTACATTGTTATATTTTCAGAAATAGTGAGTTCATTTTGAACAGCTGTTTATTTACTTTTTTCAGTCTCAGAAGTTTTTGCAGCAGCTCTTCTGAAGAGATAAAATCTCTTCTTCTTCTTCACTGGCTGTCTTATGCATTTAATTTACTTGTGTGAGCTTCTAAATTGACCTGGGACTAATCAGGGGTTTTTTCCCCCACTGGTTGGAAGGCTTGTTGCTTCATGAAATCGTAAACAGCTAATAAATGCTGGGGTTTTTTTCCCCCACTGGTTGGAAGGCTTGTTGCTTCATGAAATCGTAAACAGCTAATAAATGCTGGGGGTTTTTTCCCCCACTGGTTGGAAGGCTTGTTGCTTCATGAAATCGTAAACAGCTAATAAAGGCTGGGGTTGGTTCTGCAACATCGTGTAAAGAATGTACAACTAACTTCCTGAGGGCTGAGATTTCGTTGGTTGATGCATGCTGGAGTTTTAATTTCTCTTCCCCCTTTTTTTTATTTTGCCTTTCATTGTCTTGTAAGCCTAGGTTGTCAACCAACTTTGATCAAGCCTCCTGTAGACATATTTCTGACCTTAAGATTTTGCAGCAAAGTGTTTTGCCAGATGAGGTGTTCAGTCTCACTCTTAATCATGCCTTTGACATGCATGGTTGGTTGTACTGTTACGCCTCTTTGCCTTTCTTACAGGCCTCAGTAACACCTGATCAGATATTTGTTCTCTTTTTCTTCTCTTTTTAGCATTCACATCTGTAAACTCTAGCGGCAAATTCTGGTTGTTCATCCACTTCTGGACTTTGGTTCTTTTTTTGAGAACTTGAGTTTTGCATCTGCATCCATGCAATAGATTTGGCTTATTTGTATGCAGACTGTTGGTTTCTTCCCTTTCAAGCAGATGCACTCCGACTCCAAAGGAAACATCCCTAATTAGTCACCTTGTATGACATGCTTGTTGGGGAGCAGTACCTCTACTCTCCCTTCCCCTCACCCCACCCCGGGGGCCTGGAACCCACACAGGGAAACTTCTTGTTTGATTAGTACAATTCTCTTTGGCCAAATCAGAGATGAAAGTGTGCAGTTTCTGATGGGAGATAATTATCTGGACTGCTTGACCCACGCTTATTTCTTGTTTAGGAAATTGAGTCTTCTTGCTCAGCTTTCACTTGTCTTTTCAGACCATTGGAAAATATCCAGACTATAATCTATTACGTTTAGTGAAATACAACTTAAAGAGATTGATAATCTCCTAAAAAAAGGAAATATTTAGTATGTCCATTATTGTTATCAAATTGCATTTATTCTTTTACAGCACTGAATGAGCGCAAGGCAGAAGTAAGAGTACAGTTCAGAGATGTGGCCGGGGATATTTTTCCTGCAGGAGAGGTCAAGCGTAACGAACTGGTTATTCGGGTGCAGCCAAGTGAGGCCATCTATCTGAAAATGATGGCCAAAACGCCAGGCATGAGCCTGAACTGTGAGGAGAGCGAGCTAGATCTGACTTACTGCAGCAGGTATAAGGTCAGTATCATGGCATTATGTTTGAAAAGAAAAACATTTGTTTTAGTTAAGGACTCGTTTCTATGCCTTTAGCGTTGTAGAGACCAGTCATCTCAATGGGCAGACCAAGAAGAACATGGAGAGATAATGTCCAAACACTTGGTGTCACCAATTGGAAAGAGAAGGCCAACCAGAGAGATGAGTGAAGGCGGATGATATCTGCAGCAATGAACCTCAAGGGCTCGGAATGCTGAAGAAGGCCAACCAGAGAGATAAGTGGAGGTGGGTGATATCTGCAGCAATGAACTTCAAGAGCTCGGAATGCTGAAAAAGGTTAACCAGAGAGATGAGTGGAGGTGGGTGATATCTGCAGCAATTAACCTCAAGGGCTCGGAATGCTGAAGAAGAAGAAGTCATCTGAATGGGCGATGTCCTCATCAAGCTGGCTGCCTTTACTTTCTAGGATATTAACTGGTACCCATTACATTATAGGCTGGGTCAACCTGGGAGCCAAGGCTAATTTTTAGAAACATATCTGCCCCTATGCAGATCTGAACTGTAGACCTTTGGGCCAGCAAGCGGGCATCCAATGACTATGATAAGGCAGCTTCCACAATAACTTTTGTAATATATTACTTGTTTTGGTCATATAATGTCACTATGTATTTGAAGTAATTTTTGGGGAGTGTTAGTTACCTTTTTTGTGTATATGGGTGTTTTACTTGTTTGTTTTGGCTAGCCATACTGAGTAATCTAAACACATTCCAAGAAGCTCAGACACACAAAAACTCATCAGAAAGAAGCAGTTGTAATTTTGGGGGACATATAATGAGAAGAGAAAACCTAGTATGTAACAGTACTGTTGGGGGAAATGTGGGGAAAGGGAGGGAGGAAGACACCAAGAGACGATTGTTTCTTGCCTTTTGTCTTGGCATAGAAAGGTATAAGCACGTGGATTGATACATGCTTTTCGTGAATGCAAGATGTGGAGAGAATTAAACAAAGTCCAACAGAATAAGAGGTGAGGAAAAGACACTGGCACTGGATAGGGCACACTGAGAAAACATGATAATAGTGCTAGAAGATCTCCTCACCAGGACCCACATGGTGATAGAACTAGATGAAGCCCTAACAACACGTGGAGTTGAGAATAAGAAATATAAGTGAACAAAATACAATGTGGATGTGGCTTTTAGAGAATATCAAAAGATAGGGCGGCTTCCTTTGAGTTGGTTGAGGCCTGTGTTCCATTGGGAAGATAAATGAAAGATGAAGAAGAGAAGAAGAAGGTTTTACTTGACTGGAAATGTGTGTGTTGTATTAGTTAAAAAACCATACTTAATTTGTTTTTAAAAAAAACTAATTGAAACTTTGCCTAATTAAACTGAACAGAAAATTATATGTCACAGTATATCTCTGAAATCTATTTTTTTTTAAGGATATAAATATGCCAGATGCATATGAGCGTCTCATTTTGGATGTGTTTATGGGCTCCCAAATTCACTTTGTTCGGTCTGATGAGCTTTATGAAGCCTGGAGAATCTTTACACCATTACTGCACCACATTGAGAAGGAAAAACCCAAGCCTATTGAATATGTTTATGGCAGGTTAGTATCTTTTGTGCTTTTCCTATTTTTGCTTACACATCGCACTCTTGTTGTTGTCGTTCCACCTCATCGTATTGAGTTTCTCATCTCATCTTGCTGCTCTTGTCAGGGTGAAGTCTAGTTTGCAGGAAGCCATCACAGAAATATGGCAAGTGATACAACTGTATAAAAGACTCATATAATCTTGTTCGTAACATTGGTGCAGCGGCATCTCTGACTTCTGTTATTTCTTTGTTGTATTTGCAACTAACATTGCCTGCTTCACTAATGTTGAGCCTATTTGAGTTATTATCCTAATTCAAAAGTATTTAAATAATTCTTTTTATAATTTATTGGTGTTTTATTTATTTTTGTTATTAGTCTTAAATTCAGTCTTTACCATTGAGACCAGAGCTTTCCAAACTGTGTCACAACAAATTAGAATGTTGGCTGCAGTGTGAAAGTTTGTCATGTGAATTCAGCACATTAAACAGACTAATCGGCAAATGTGTGGTTTTGCAAACCTCTGGTTTGCTGTAGAATGTCGCAAAATTATATATGTCTAAAAAGTGTGTCGCCAACGTGACAAGTTTGGAAAGCTGTTGGTGAGAAAGACACATTTCAGTTTGTAACTCGAGTTTGCACTTACATGAGTCTGCACATAGAACCTACCCTCACTAATTAGAATGTTCAGAGTCTGACAGCACCTACTACCCACCTACCTCATTCCCTACCTGTCTTTAAGCCTATCAACCTACCTGCTTGCCGTCTCGCTACTCTGTTACCCACCCACCCTTATCAGACAACATGTATATGGTTAAACAGTACCATTTGATTTAAGCTTCCCTGTATGGGTTCCGGAGCCCTATTTTGCGGGGACACATTATAGACCCACTTTTCCCCCCACCCCCTTTTTCTCCCCTCAACAATCTTACAACTAATTAGAGGTGCTTTCTTTAAAGTCGACTTATGTCTGCCCAAGAGGCGAGGAACTAGCAGTCACAGATATATATGTAAAATGGATGTGCACTCAAAACTCAAGTCCTGAAAGAAGACTAAAGTCCACAAGTAGACAAACAACTAGAACTTTCCGCTGGTGTTTCCAGCCAGTGAACTTGAAGAAGATTTAAGTTGCCTGATTGCTGTTTTCCTGTCGACCAGTCTGGGTCATGAAAACAAATTTAGGGATGTGTTTTGGAGTGTCCTTTGATCTTATTGCAGTATTTACATCTTACTGAGATATGGAGTGTTATTAATTCTCAGTCTGTGAATGCTCACCTATCCCCTCTCTCAGTCTACCTACCTGCCTTGCTGTCTATCTAACCACCCCATCTCCTTGTCTTCTTTTCTATTCTCCCTCTCCATCTGCCTAGCCTTTCTACCTGAATACCTCTCTCATTATAGATGGATACAATATAAATATTAAATAAAACAGGGGGGAAAAAAAGAATACACTGTCTTAACATATAGACATTTGAGATGATAAATAAGTACAAAATAATTGCCCTTTCTTTCTCCTAAACGAAATACTATTTTAAATATAATTTTACTTATTATGTTAGTTCTTTAAAGAACATTTCACTAATATAATTGTATCACTGGATAATTGAGGCCGAACATTATAGCTTTATTTTCTACACCAACCTCATGCTCCACAGCCGTGGACCCAAAGAATCCGATCAGTTGATGGCGCAAAATGATTTTACATATACTGGCTCCTACGTTTGGAAATCAACCAGCACTGGTTTTTAACCACCACACCGGTTTCTAACCGCCAGTAGACATTGGGAGGCCACTTTCTCGTTCAGCTTCTCAGAATGTGACAGGGAAGTTGAGTTAGGGCGATGTTACTTATTAATGTAATAAATAAAAGAAGTTGAATACAAGCTGAAGATCAGGTTTTGCACACAGCATGAAATGACTTTATCCTTTTTGTTTCTAGTTATTAACTTTCAATCAAATGTTGTTGTTATTGTAACTCTTTCTGTCTTAAGTAGTTGTTGCTGAAAGTAATAAACATGTGGATTCATTGGCTAGTTTCTTTTATAAACGTCAGTCCAACAAAGTTATTTTAACCTTTTCTACACTGAAGTAGTTGCTACCTAAAGTAGTAATTTTTTTATTTAGTAAAGTAATAAAAGTTTAACTAACTTTTAGTAGTAAATATTTGGACTTGAAGGATTGCTATTGTTATTTCTGCTTTTGTCATTAAATACTTCCGTCCCACACTTTTGTTGCATGAACTCTTTCTATACTTAAGTAGTTGCTATTTAAAGTATTCTAATTATTTATCCGCTCTGATATGAGAGACAGTTTTTCATTATTTTAGTGCCCATCAATGTGTTAGTCAGCCCCAGTCCCTCCTTCCTGGTACCATACCTTTTGCTATTATTTTTTCCCCGATTCCCCCATGGCGGCCACAGCTGTTGCTGTAGGTAATAAATGTTTGCACTAGCAGGGTTGTTGTTTCTTGTGTATGTGGGGGTTGGGTGCTCTGGAAGACTCTGACTCTTAAATGCCAAATGTGCCAAGTTTATATGTGCTAGCATAGCTTTTACAATTAGCATAGCTTTCATAATCAGTCATTATTTTTTAATCTAGATGTATGTAGTTCATTCTGTGTAGATAAGTGTTTTTTTGAAAACATTTTATGTAGTTACATAACCAATTATGTATTTTATATGTTAATTGAAACAGATTTGAGGTCTGTTACTCTTTCTACTACATTGGCTTTTGCTCCTCTGAGCCATGAAATAAAAGTTTAGAAAGAAACAAATTTAAAAGAATGTGAAGGACCCTTTCACACTTTTGCTGCAATAGGTATATAGGGTTAGACCTTATTATTTATAGACCAATTAGTACTCTGGAGTGATGTGGTAAACATCACATTGGTTGCCTTTATTAATCAGTGACCCATTTTGGCTGGGTCGATCTGGGAGTTTAGGTCAATTTTGAAGAAGTTAAAAATCCTCCCCAGTACAGATTTGAACCCTAGATTTTAGGGCTAGCAGGCAGTCATATAGCCTGTACACTGCAATAGTTCTCTGTATTAGGATCTAGTCAGGTCCTAATTCAGCAAAGAACATAAGGACTAGCTACAGTGAGACCTGGGCTTGTAGTGTTTCCTTCAAAGGCTTCAAGTTTGTTATGAACAGCAGATGGCAACCCAGTGCTTAGAGAAAATGCTTTATATAAAATGCATTGCAAAGCTGGTTGTTTCCCGTATGGGTTCCAGGGTACCATCTTTTGAAGAAGAAAATGTTTTTTTTTTTTTAAAGGGGGGGGGGGGGGGGGGGGGGGGTGGCGGAGAACCACCAATTGTCTCCTAACATGCATGCCATAAAAGGCAAGTTTGTTGAAATTGGATGCGTTGGGTTGAAGGGTATTTATCTCGCAGCCTAGCTGTAAGCCACAACCCAGTGTGTCAACCACCCTTTTAAGGGTAAATGCATCAGAAGAGAAGCTGGTTGAAAATTTTACACACACAGATGCACACTTACACAGCACACTCACTCACACACTCACCCACACACAATCCGGCACTAGAGATGTTCATATTAGGTTTATTTCTGTCTAAAATTAGGTTTTTACTTATTCATTTGATATTTTTTTATATTTAAAGACACCTGAGATGAGTCTTCGTTGTTTTCCTGTCGATCCAAAGAAATTTACATTTAGGAAGCTTTTTATAATGGTGTGCCAGGAAATAGAAAATAAAAGTGGTCAGTAGGATGTTGATTGTTAGAAAATCAGAAGAATTTAAGACCACTAGCAGTGTTAGACAAGGTGATATTCTCTCACCTTACCTCTTTATTCTTATTGTGGATGATGTCATAAAGACCTGTAAGGAGAAGACAAAGAAGTACTCAGTAGGGATCTGGAAGATGGGACCAATTTGTATATCAGAGCTGGCATTTGCAGACGATGTGGCCCTAATGGCTAAATGAGAGGCACACCTTAAATCCAACCTATGTGTCTTGAAGGAACAACTTGAAAAGAATGGGATGACTAGAAGTATCTCCAAAACTAAAACCATGGTGATCTCAAGAGAGGAGAAGAAACACCAGATCATGGTGGGACAGTATGCATTGGAGAAGGTCAGCCAGTTAACATTCCTTGGAGTTGTAATAAATTGAAATGGAGGCATAAAGACATAGCTAAGTACGTGAAAAGTAGCAGCTGGGAGACTTTTCCAGGCCATAAACTGAGGGTTTCCTTAGCCAAAAAGAAATTGGCAAGAGGATGACAATGGCTGTGTCCAGCTCTACCTATGTGCCAGTCCTAACCTGTGGGCAATGACAGAAGCACACAGAAGCCAGCTTCAGACCTCAGAAATGACATATCTGAGGGAGCGGGCCAAAGTGACAAGAAGGAGGACATTTTGCAATCAGTACATCAAGATCTTGAAACTCTGGGCCTTACAAACTCAAATGAATCAGTCACAGATACGATGGTGTGGACATGTATGCAGATTGGGAGAAAATTGGCCACCATGGGAAGCTAAGAACAAGGAAACCAGACCTCCAGTGCAATCCAGAGGTCCGGTGGGGAGACAACATCGGATAGTCCCTGATTGACAGAGGACTGGAATGGAACAAAGGCAGAAAGAAAACTGCTGATAGAGAAGTCTGGTGATCTCTCTCACAAACCTCTACACCATAAGGTAGAATAGGAGTGATTAAGTAGTAAGTGATGGCGATCAACATTACACTATTGATTGCTGATTGGTCTGTGGGCCTAGCACCACATGTTCAGTGCACCAATGGTGTGAGGCCTAGCACCACATGTTCAGTGCACCAATGGTGTGAGGCCTAGCACCACAAATTCAGTGCACCAATGGTGTGAGGCCTTGCACCACATGTTCAGTGCACCAATGGTGTGAGGCCTAGCACCACATGTTCAGTGCACCAATGGTGTGAGGCCTAGCACCACATGTTCAGTGCACCAATTGTGTGAGGCCTAGCACCACATGTTCAGTGCACCAATGGTGTGAGGCCTAGCACCACATGTTCAGTGCACCAATGGTGTGAGGCCTAGCACCACATGTTCAGTGCACCAATGGTGTGAGGCCTAGCACCACAAATTCAGTGCACCAATGGTGTGAGGCCTTGCACCACATGTTCAGTGCACCAATGGTGTGAGGCCTAGCACCACATGTTCAGTGCACCAATGGTGTGAGGCCTAGCACCACATGTTCAGTGCACCAATTGTGTGAGGCCTAGCACCACATGTTCAGTGCACCAATGGTGTGAGGCCTAGCACCACATGTTCAGTGCACCAATGGTGTGAGGCCTAGCACCACATGTTCAGTGCACCAATGGTGTGAGGCCTAGCACCACAAATTCAGTGCACCAATGGTGTGAGGCCTAGCACCACATGTTCAGTGCACCAATGGTGTGAGGCCTAGCACCACAAATTCAGTGCACCAATGGTGTGAGGCCTAGCACCACATGTTCAGTGCACCAATGGTGTGAGACCTAGCACCACATGTTCATTGCACCAATTGTGTGAGGCCTAGCACCACATGTTCAGTGCACCAATTGTGTGAGGCCTAGCACCACATGTTCAGTGCACCAATTGTGTGAGGCCTAGCACCACATGTTCAGTGCACCAATGGTGTGAGGCCTAGCATCACATGTTCAGTGCACCAATGGTGTGAAAAGGATCCATTTAACAAAAAAGGGTCAAGATCATCTTCAAAAGACTTGGACTTCAGAGTCCTTTGTTTTTTTTACATTGTGATTCCCCCAAATTTTTTTTTCATTTTGCATTTACCAGCTATAAACTCTGGTGGAAATTTATACTTGTGGGCTCTAGTCCTGTTCCACAAATTAAGTGTTGCATGCACATTCATTTTACAAATCTGACTTGTGTGTGCAGACTGTTGGTTTCTTGCCTCTGAGGCAGATGCATTCCAACTTCGAAGGAAGCTCCTGGTTAGTCGACTCTAAAGACATGCTCTTAGGGTAGACAATGTGTCTGCTCTTGTTTTCCCCACAATGGAGCCCCGGAACCCACATGGGGATCATCAGATTTGAAATGTAATGTTCACTCAGGGAGCCAGTTGTTTTAAACAGCCAGCCTTGTATCACATTCCTATGCATATTTGTTTTACTTAGGAATCTAGCTCCATAAAGTGGGGAAACCTATGCATATTTGTTTTACTTAGGAATCTAGCTCCATAAAGTGGCTAAACCTATGCATATTGGTTTTACATAGGAATCTTAGCTTCATAAAGTGGGGAAAACTTAATTGTCTGGCATGCCACACCAGGTCCCCGGCCTTAGTTGGTATTTGACAGAAGAGGGGAGCTCCAACAGGCAGGCAGAGCACTGTTCTGATCATGCATCTTGAGCATGATGCTTTGTTACAAGAACATAGATGTTATCTTTCATTGGGAGTTATCAAAGCAGGCTGAGAGAAGGATTATGTTGCATTGGCAACACATTGTCCCTGCAGTACTGCCCAGGCTTTGTGCTATGGAGAGGTGGAACTTCATCCCTGACCTAAATTGGTATCACCATGGGGCTGTGATTGCCACACCTCCCTATCGCCCAGTGGAACACTGATCTGGAAAGACAGACAGGTGTCAACAGACAAAGTTAAGAGACTATTTTATTTCCTGACTGCCTCCAGCCCATCCTCAGCTGAAGGGAGATTTAAAGCTCACAGTATACATTTGTTAAATTTGCTATATTATCATCATCATCAAGTGCCTCGCCAACAGGCATTGGCAATCATGCCTCGCCATAATCTGATCTTTAGTATGTAACAGTTGACACCACTCCATGCCATGACAAAAGGCTTTCAAGAATTATCTCCCATTGTATTTCACAGTCTCTTTTTCCCACAGATCTTTCCAATGATTACAGCTTGTTCCTTATTTTCATTACATGACCATAAAATGACGACTGCCTCTTTCTGATGTTTGTGATAAGTGGTCTTTCACCGCTTTTAAAACTATACAAAATATATAACTGAAATCCCAGATACCAGTTCTTTATATCTGTACCTATTTATTATATGTCTGCTTTGTTTGCTTTTATAATGTAACTTTGCTCACTAGCTGCCTTGTTTCATTTTTATATCTTGATACAGAATGTTATCAAGCTGTTGAATTATAATTCTCATTTTTGTTCGATGTAATCAGAGTATTCATGTGTAGGTAAGGTAAGCATGTTGGTAATGAATGATAATGTGAAATATCTAGGCAGGGATTCACTAATGACTTCAGTGAGTCTAAAATCAGTCAGAGCTGTGGTGGTCAAGTGAATAATGCACTTGCCTACCAACTCTGTCGTGGGGTTAAATCCCCAGCTTTGTCTGGGGGGGGGGGGGGGGGGATTGTTATCAGGTCAGTATTTCCCCGAGAGCAGGCATGTCTCATTGAGTGAGTGCAACAACACAAACTTTTCACGTAAACTAATGGCTACCGATGTGATATGTGTTCATACGCTATGGGGATTGCTTGGTTTAAACAATGCAGACACAAACAACAATATGTTGCACTATCATATTACGCTGTCTCTTGTCCGGTGCATTACTGCTGAGTCATATCAACATATGATGAAGCATAAAACATGAATTCTTTTTGCTGAAATACACAAATAAAACTTGTGTTTTCTAGTTATATTGTGATTAGTAATTAGTGAGGAACATTACCACAGTACTCCAGACAGATCCATGTCAAATTTACACTGAACATCTCATCAGTCGAAGGTCAAGATAACCACGCAATTACCATGGAATCTTACAATTTAACACATGCTCTTTTTGTTTTTATTGTCCCTTCTTCTGCCAGTTTTAAAATATGCTAATACAGGGAAATATGCCAAGCACTATATTGTTTGTGTCCACATTATTTGACTTCTCTATGGAACACATTGTTTTGAATTTGTGTAATGATTACCTAAAATATGGTTAAAAAAAATTTTTTTTTTTCAATATCCAGAAACCATGAGTTCTTAACCCTTTGGCTCGGTACTATGCATATCGCAACCCTTCGGTCTTGATTCCATGATAAATACTGTAAATCTGGGAGAAATGTGGCTTTTCTGCCTACCCCCAGGCGTGAACCCAGACCACAAGGAGTTCGTCACCTGGTCGTCGCGAAGTCAGGTTAAGCCAACTACGCTAACAAGCTGGGCCTAAAATATGGTTTTAATCCTATACCTCAACATACCTTGCTATTGTGATACCTAAACTATGGTTATAATCCTATACCTCAGTATGACTTGTTAGGTATGATACCTAAACTATGGTTATAATCCTATACCTCAGTATGACTTGTTAGGTATGATACCTAAACTATGGTTATAATTCTATACCTCAGCATGCATTGTTAGGTATGATACCTAAACTATGTTTCTAATCCTATACCTCTTGTTATGTGTGAAAACTAGCGTGAAGTTATTGTAAAAAACTTTTCATTCCACAATAGATTTGCTTTGTGAGTCTGTAAACTTTTTGTAGTATTTAATTTGTTGGTTTTCACTTGATCTGTAATCCATGTAAGCGATATTACAAGCTATAAATGTGATGTAGGTAGGTATCTATTTTTTTTATTATTTTACCAGTGTAGCAGCCAGTTACAGTCTACTTTTAACACTTTACAATCGTTCAGTGACATTTTAAGTATGTGTTATGAGCACAAAAGCTTCTCATATTTCTGCCCTTATTTGAAAAGGAGTGGCCTGCCCTTATCTGAAAAGGAGTGGCATGCCCTTATCTGAAAAGGGGTGGCATGCCCTTATCTGAAAAGGAGTGGCCTGCCCTTATTTGAAAAGGAGTGGCCTGCCCTTATCTGAAAAGGAGTGGCCTGCCCTAATCTGAAAAGGAGTGGCCTGCCCTTATTTGAAAAGGAGTGGCCTGCCCTAATCTGAAAAGGAGTGGCCTGCCCTTATCTGAAAAGGAGTGGCATGCCCTTATCTGAAAAGGAGTGACGCGATGGGGGAGGAGAAGGAGAGAGAGGGCGGGAGAGAAAGAGAGAGCGTGTGTAACGGAATTATTTCTATTCTCTTTTTTCCCCCTGTTTTTCCAAGAGTCTCTCTATTTAAATTTGTTTCTCCCGTTTACTGAAGATTTCTGACATTTTTAGGAGTTTATTTTTAATTTTACCGCACAAGTATTCCACTGCCTTTATATATAAAAGGCAAATCTTTAGACCAATATATATGCACATTTGTTTCAGTGTACCAACATTCTAACAATTAAATTGTATTTTGAAAGATAATAAATTGTTTATGATTTTTATTAGCTATATTCATGACTGTTTATTAAAGCTTTCTCAATACTGTGATCTTAGTCATTTGAGTATAATTTGATATGTATGTTTATTTTGGGTTTAAAAAAATGAATGTGCTTATTCATTCTGTTCATTCAAGTAGGCATGATGTGTAACTCTGCCATTTTTATGTATTTTATTGTAGAACTGTATTGAATAAACAAATTTGAGTTTACCGACTGTAAACCCACTCTGGACTTTAGTCTTTTCCCAGAAGCTGAGTGTTGCATGCACATCCGTTTTGCAAATCAGACTTATTTGTATGCAGACTGTTGGTTCCTTGCCTCTCAGGCAGATGCACTCCGACTTTGAAGAAACCCCCCATTTAGTTGACTCTTACGGCATGCTTTTTCTTTTAGGAGGTATTGGGTCTGTTCTTGTTTGGGTCTGTTCTTGTTTTCCCCACAACAGGACCAGGGAACTCACAAGAGAAAACAAAAAAAACAGTGTTATTGTCAAAGAAATGAATGAACCAAAGAGAAACTACGACTGGGAAGCTCATTGTTAATTAATTTCTTGAAATCAGCTTGTCAACCTTATTGTGATAACTTTCTCCCCAGATGGATCAGAACTGGGCATTTATGCCCAACTAACATTCTGCTCTTCTTCTTTAACCTATATATGGGTGTGATTACTATATTCACCAGTAAAAGGACCCTATTCCCTGCTATTGGGCATTTTGGGTTAAAGTGTTATATCCATATTTTATAGATCAGTTGGCACTCAGTGGGTGGTCAGTAGCACCCCAGCTACCTATGCTTTCCAGGACTTTACCTGGTATCCATGTTATTTTAGACAGTGTCAACCTGGCAGCCAAGATCATTTTTGAAGAAATAAAAATCCAGATGCAGATTTGAACCCACAATCTTTGGGCTCGCAGGTGAGTGCCACTACACCACAGCAGCTACCGTAGGTATGACAGATATATCCGTCCGTAGGTATGACAGATATATCCGTCCGTAGGCATGAGAGAGATATTTATCCGTAGGTATGAAAGATATATCCATCTGTAGGCATGAGAGAGATATTCATCCATAGGTATGACACATATATCCATCTATAGGCATGAGAGATATATTCATCCATATGTGTGACAGATATATCCGTCCATAGGCATGAGAGAAATATTCATCCGTAGGTATGACAGATATATCCATCCGTATGTATGCCAGATATATCCATCCGTAGATATGACAGATATATCCATCGATTTCTTGTCTTGGGAGTCACCATGGTGTAGCGGCTAGATGTTTGCCTGCGAGATTGGCAGGTCAGCCTTGAGAAGGTACGAGGTGCAGCCATGGAAAATAAAGGTGATTGCTGTGATGCTGACAGTGCTAATTGGTCTGTAGAATATAGATCTAGCCCTATGTGCCCAATACACATGAAATTGTTGGAAAAGGTCCTTTGCTTACTTTTTATAATTTCTTGTCTTAAATCCGTTCTGAAATGACAACCAAGCTGTCTTGTTACATTTCATAGTTAGATAAAACAATAGATGAAATAAAAGTTAGTTGCGTATCCTTTACAGGACATTGCAGAACCAACCCCTGGCTGTTGTGTGGTTTTTCTAGGCAAATTTACGTCCAGTAGTTTGCCATTGCTTCCTGAATGGTCGGCATCTTTGATACCACTGTCAAAACCAACGCAAGGCGCTTTGCCCGCAGCTGGGATCGAAACCGGCATTACGAAGCGTTCGCATGGACTTAGCCTTAGCCACAGAGCCGACGATGAAATAAGACTTGAGAATTTTCAGTCATCAAGGGATTTTTAAATGAGCCACAACACAAATAGTGCTATATCCATTTATACTCCCTTCTTTGGTATAGTAATGAATTTGAGAAAACAATTTCAGCAAAGTAACAAACTTCAGAAAAGCTATGAATCAAAAAAGATTTTTTTTTTTTTTTTAAACCATAACTTCTTCAATTTAGGGACAATACCTTGTGATTCCAGCAAGTTTGGAAGGGAAATTGCCCATTCCAGAAGCTTCACCCACTTGAGGGATTGAATGTCTCCTTTCATATGTCAGATATGAAGCTCTTATTGAGTAAAGTAAGTAAAGATCCCTTTTCACGCCTTTAGGCATATTGGAAGAGCACTCATATTTTTACAGACCAGTCGGCACTCGGTGGATAATGTGGTCAGCATTACGCCGGCTGTCTTTACTTTCCCAGGACATACATCCTGGTACCCAATTTAGGCTGGGTCGACCTGCGACGTCCCATATCATGATAAAAATCCACGCAGCCAGCAGTGGGTTTTGATTGCGGTACGTTGGAATTACGAGTCGGACTTGCAACGCCTAAGCCATGGACGCTGCCGCAGCTCTTATTAAATTCGTCTTAAATAAAAACATCAACAATATAAGCAGCACAAACAAGACAAAAAATCTGCAAGAATTATTGCCACATAAATAATTAGTATTAAATAATTAGTATGGTAGAGAAGCTATCTAAGTGCTTAAAATGCTCAGCTTATGTGGGGGACCTGGGTTTGAATCATCAGCATGTTGATGGAAGTTTTTTTTTGTGTGTGTCTGTCGAGGGCATTAATAAACATTCAAAACTTGCACAGATCTTGTTAACTAGACTAACCATGCAACACTAAATCATAAGTGGCAAGATCTGTCTTCATCCTTTACCCTTCTTAAAAAGTGATAGCTACAGGCAGTTGAAAAACTGGGGTTCCTTTTTAGTCTGGTAATTGTAATCTAGAATTAGCATAGCAAAGACATACTTAGATAATTGTTAATATTAGAAATAAAATAGTGAAATCATAGAACAGCATGGCACGGCAGCCCCTGTACACTTACCTGCTGGTCTGAAGGTCTAGGGTTCGAGTCCCCCATTGAGCCAGATTTTTTTTTTTAAATGGTGTCATTGGTTGCAGGTTGGCTCACCCTAAAATGGGTACCAGCTAATGTCCTTGAAAGTATAGGTGACTGACGTGATGTTGATCACATCGCCCAATAAATGCCAATTGGTATGTATGTCTAGTACAGCGGTTCTCAACCTGTGGGCCCTGACCTCTTTGGAGGTCGAACAACCCTTTCAAAGATATCACTTAAGACCATCAGGGAAAAAAAAACATATTCACTGAAGTTATGAAGTAGCAAGGAAAATAAGTGTATGTTTGGGGGTCATCATAACATGAGGGTCGCAGCATTAGGAAGGTTGAGAACCACTGCTCTAGTACACTATACCGGATGTGCCCAAGGCGTCAAAGGTGTCCTTGTCTTTAGTTATTATGAGCGCAGCAAAGACACGCTGTAAACACACTAAACACTGGATATCAGCACAGCGAATACATACTAAACTTCATTGGAGTTAAAGGAACAGAAATAGTATAGACCTTGGATCTTCTTTGCGATCACTGGATGTAAACTCCGGCCGAAAGCTCTGGATCTTCATCCACCTCTGAACTTTAGTCTGGTACCAGAACCTGATAGATTATGTGCACATCCATTTTACAGATCTGACCGATGTGTATGCAGACTGTTGGTTTCTCGTCTCTTGGGCAGATACACTCTGACTTCGAAGGGAGATCCCAGTTAGTCGACTCTTACGACATGCTTGTTGAGGAAGGCAGGGGTCTATTCTTGTTTTCCCCCACATGGGGCCTCGGACCCCTCACGGGGAAGACCTTGAATGTAAAAATATAATCACAGCAAAGCTAAACTGAACATAAAATATGACAGAAATATGAACCTATATGGGGTCCGGCACCCCATTGTGTAAGGGGGTCAGCACCCCCACTGTAGCATGCTGTAAGAGTAGGCAACTTAGGGATGTCCTCTTTGAAGCAGAAGTGCATTTGCCTGAGAGGGGAGGAACCAACAGTCTGCATAAAATAAGTAAGATCTATAAAACAGAAGTGCATGCAAAGCTAAAGTTCTGGAACCGGACTAAAGTACAGAAGTGGAGGAACAATCATAACTTTCTGCCGGAGTTTACAGCCCGTGAACACGAAGAAGAAGAAAAATTATTTCAACTGTAAAGGATGAAGATTGTAAATACTGCCTTGTTGTGACTGTTGAACATATACTGCAATTTCTGGCTGTTTTATTCACGATGTTGGCATCTTTAGCTTAGGCGTTGTGGATGTGCTACATAAATCTGAAATATCTGGTTTGATTCCAGCTGCTGGTGACTTGGCAGCAGACCGCTTTGCATGGATTTTGACATTGGTATTGAGTGCTCAGAATTCAGGAAGCAGTGGCAAACTACTAGGCATAAAACTGCTTGTTAAAGCCAAGGAGCCAAATAAGCTGGTGTTGGTTCTGGAATGTTCTATAAAGGAGGTGCAACTAATGTTTACTGACAACATACAGAACCTGCCAGGTGTCACCTGTAAACATTTTTCAAAAGTTGGACCAATTTTCAATAGCAGTGTATATTTTACACGGTTCACTCACGAATAGTAAAGTAGCCTTACTAAGGACCCTTTGAAATAGATTGAAATGTGCACAACAGTTTGTTCCACTAGATCAGTAGTTTCCAACCTTTTTCAGGTCGTGCCTTCAGTGTATAGCAAGACTCCCCCACCCCCGGAGTAAACAGCAAGACCCTCAGCCCCTCCCCCTCTTGAGTATATTGCTAGAACCCCCCTCCCCACTGAGTATATGACAAGGCCCCAGCCCCAAACATAACAAAATGTGATTAATTAAAAAGAGGAGGACAGTAGTGTCCGCAACAGATGAGACAGTTTTGAGATACGTTTTGGTCAGAATGTGTTCTAAATCTTTAAATTTGCATGTGTTGTCATGTTTTTTAACTGTAGATATAATAACTGCTTATGCAAACAAAACAAAAATGTCTTTGGCTTTTTATTTTTAAAATAGTTTTAAAAAGTATTTTATTAATTTTTTTAACTGAAGAAATAATATATAACTTATTATGACAAATACTAATTAACTCGATTTCAAAATTTCTTGAAACCTCCAAAACTTCCCCCACCTCCAGGGGCGTATTAGATTCTCTGGCTAATGTTAATTAAACAGTAAGTCTGCTAGTTGTCGGGATGCAAATGGTAACCAGTTTGAGCACCTCTTGTTACTGTAGGTGATTTTGGCACTGTCCGACATTGGGTACATCGTTATAATGAAACTTAGGTATGTCAGTCCTCAATGACTGGTTGTCAGTTTACTGCAATTCAGCCCGTTATGTCTGTATACATTTAGTATTAAATATTATACAGTTTATTCTTCTGTTACACTACACAAGATATTTTCTGTTGCCCTCAGTTTTCAATTAATTTGAATGCAATCCTGAATTGTCCTTCAGTTTTTTAACTTTTTTATTTCGTTGAGGCCTCCTGTGATTTGGTCAGCTCTGTGGCTAAGTCGATGCGAACACTTTGTAATGCCGGGTTCGATTCCAGCTGCGGCCCATGCGTTGGTTTCGACAGTGGTATCAAGAAAGCCAACTGTCCGGAAAGCAATGGCAAACTAGTGGACATAACTTTGCTGTAGGTGATTTTGGCACTGTCCGACATTGGGTACATCGTTATAATGAAACTTAGGTATGTCAGTCCTCAATGACTGGTTGTCAGTTTACTGCAATTCAGCCCGTTATGTCTGTATACATTTAGTATTAAATATTATACAGTTTATTCTTCTGTTACACTACACAAGATATTTTCTGTTGCCCTCAGTTTTCAATTAATTTGAATGCAATCCTGTATTGTCCTTCAGTTTTTTAACTTTTTTATTTCGTTGAGGCCTCCTGTGATTTGGTCAGCTCTGTGGCTAAGTCGATGCGAACACTTTGTAATGCCGGGTTCGATTCCAGCTGCGGCCCATGCGTTGGTTTCGACAGTGGTATCAAGAAAGCCAACTGTCCGGAAAGCAATGGCAAACTAGTGGACATAACTTTGCCTAGAAAAAATTACACAACAGCTAGGGGTTGTTGGGGTTGGTTCTGCAATGTCCTGTAAAGGATACGCAACTAACCTATGATTTGGGCTTTGGTCAGTATACACTGCTATATGGATGTTCACTTCTGCTACAGTGGATACTATATATCAAATTTTATCTATTTTCAGCCGAGGTCCCAAAGAAAGCGATGAGCTTTGCAACAGACATGGGTTCAACTATACAGGCACATACATATGGCCTCACGCGGGTGCAAAGATGTAAAATTCTAATTCAGGATCATGTTCTAATCTGATGCCAGTTCTAGAATGTTTGGGATAAATACTGAATGTTTGAATATGATCTCCCTCAAATAATTGAAGAGTTTTGGAGTAATTTGATGACCACTAGTGAAATGGAGGACTAATTTGTAGATGTTGATAGTGGCAAAGGTGAATCCTAACCTTCACAGTTCATGGCCATAGCACTAGTCTTCTTCTTCTTCATCCTCTTTACGTTCACCGGCTGTAAACTCTGGCGGAAAGTGTTTGTCCACCTCCGGACTTTAGTCTTGTTCCAGAACTTGAGTGTTGTCTGCATATCCGTTTAACATTTATGGCTCTTTTGCCATTGTATGCAGACTCTTGGTTCCTTGTCTGTCAGGCAGATATACTCCCACTTCGACGGATGCCCTGAATTAGTCAGCTGCTATGACATGCTTGTGGGGGAGACAGTGGGTCCATTCTTATTTTCCACACAAGAGAGTCACAGAATCAAAATGGAGAGCTTGATCCAGGAAGCCCTAAATCCTCAGGTTCAAACCCCTCTCCCTCCCTCCATCCCTCCCCTCCCTCCCTTCCTCCCCTCCTTACCCACCACACCCACTTACACCACAAAAGTGGTGAATACAGGTGGCAGTAATGACAGTTTGGATTGGCACTTGTATCACATGTTAGAGATCTCTTCTTTTCTGTCCTTTTATCACCCAGAGTTCCATAGTAAATTTACCAAAGGCCCCTATTTATGCCACTGGCCCATGGGGCTAGACTACAGTAGATGAATCAGCACTCAGTCCAGGATGTGATCAACATCATCCTGGCTGCCTATTAGTCTCATCGGGCATATGATGCTAAACTCATGTTTTTTATTGACTATGACATAGAGCCAGTCATATCACACGTGGATGCTAGTATTCATGTGTCATCATGTAACAAGATCATTTTGAGAAGACTAAAGTTGAGTGAATTGACTTCATTGCATCAGGTATTGTTCTATTTAGCAGTCTCTCTTCATAGATTGGTTGGCTGCCTGCCGAGAGCATCATACGAAGCACAAACTCCATCACTTGCTCTAGCAACAATCCCATAAAAATGTAGTAAGCATGGTGTAATACCTCTCCTCCTAGATTAACCCAACCTAAAACAGGTGCCAGGAAACATTCTGGGAAGAAAATGTGGCTGGCGTGATGGGATCTCTCTGCTGCTTGTAGAGTACACGTTCGATACTCTAGAGTACTTCCCCACATGGTCACAGTTTTGCAGTCCCAGTCTAGAATTTCTTGTACTTATGGCTGTGAAGTCTGTTGTGTACGGTTCCACAGTCAAATTACAATGGTCTATTTCTTTCACGAAGATGGGCACAAGATATAAGTGATGTCTTTAACACAAGGTGGAAGAGCTGGGGAGAGATCGAGTTTCTTTCAGGCAGACAGTGATGAGAGCGACGTTCAGCAAAGGACTTGCTACATGATAATGACCATGATTTCTTTCATGTAAGGATGTTGTTGGGTCGTTTCAGGGGTTGCTTCGAATCTAAAAGGCTACTGTATTACCTCCCATTTCCTTTATCGTATGTCAACTGAAAATGCTCTTCTTTCATTTTTTTTAACTTCCCTCTCTTTGCAAAAGTCAACAGCTATAAATTTAGTAGCCATTAAACATACAGCTGCCAAAGTGAGTAGTAAGTAAATTTACCCCACCAGGACATCACCCAGAGTGATAAACACCGGGTGACACAAAGTGCCACCATGCGGATGAGGCTCACCAGTGTAGAAGTCCCAGAAATCCCTTTCAGCCCTTACGGCCACAATTGTGGCCCAGCTATATTCAGGGCTTCAGATAACGAAAAATTGCATCCTACATGGGGACGACTGTATGCGACTGCACACAGCTGCGAAATAAGTTTGTAAAAACCTTATAGATCCTTTGTAAGGTAAAGTTCATTGTTCAAACTGATGTATGCATAATATGTTCAAAATTGTTGCTAAATTTACGGTTTTGCTAAAATCAATGCTCCATAGAGAATGCACATTCAGTAGATTGAAGCTGTTGTACTTTATGTTTATGCACTATTTTTTTTCAAGTGTAATATAATTATTTGATATGTTACAGGTAAAGTGATGTGAAAAGCAATACAGGGAAAACTACATACTTACTTTACTTTTTCCTTCCGCGTATGCCGCTAAGCGTTGTGGGGAGATGCAAGTTCCTGTCATAAGCAAGGCGGGCAGCATCTGATGTTCTGAGGCCATGCTTTTGGCAGGTTTCGGAGACCCCGTCAATCCACCGTTTCCTTGGTCTTCCTCTTGCCCTATATCCTGAGCTTCTTTGGTTGAAATTTGTGATGGTTATTTGATCATTTTTCATCCTGGTTAGATGTCCAAACCATTTCATTCTTTGATGTTCTATGTAGTCTAAACATGGTGTAGTTTTGACAGTGTTTCTAATGTCTATATTCCTTATCCTGTCTAGTCTGGTCTTATTCGCTGCTTTTCTTAGACATTTCATTTCACAGGCTTCTATTTTTCTTTCATGGGTCTTGTTGATTGTCCCATGAAAACACCATAAACTAACCCTAAGCTGTCACAATAAGTTAATAATCAGTATTGGTCTCATGGCATTGACACATTGAACATGTGTAGCTAAACTAGTATTGGTCTCATGGCATTGACACATTGAACATGTGTTGCTAAACTAGTATTGGTCTCATGGCATTGACACATTAAACATGTGTTGCTAAACTAGTATTGGTCTCATGGCATTGACACATTGAACATGTGTTGCTAAACTAGTATTGGTCTCATGGCATTGACACATTGAACATGTGTTGCTAAACTAGTATTGGTCTCATGGCATTGAACATGTGTTGCTAAACTAGTATTGGTCTCATGGCATTGACACATTGAACATGTGTTGCTAAACTAGTATTGGTCTCATGGCATTGAACATGTGTTGCTAAACTAGTATTGGTCTCATGGCATTGACACATTGAACATGTGTTGCTAAACTAGTATTGGTCTCATGGCATTGACACATTGAACATGTGTTGCTAAACTAGTATTGGTCTCATGGCATTGACACATTGAACATGTGTTGCTAAACTAGTATTGGTCTCATGGCATTGAACATGTGTTGCTAAACTAGTATTGGTCTCATGGCATTGAACATGTGTTGCTAAACTAGTATTGGTCTCATGGCATTGACACATTGAACATGTGTTGCTAAACTAGTATTGGTCTCATGGCATTGAACATGTGTTGCTAAACTAGTATTGGTCTCATGGCATTGACACATTGAACATGTGTTGCTAAACTAGTATTGGTCTCATGGCATTGACACATTGAACATGTGTTGCTAAACTAGTATTGGTCTCATGGCATTGAACATGTGTTGCTAAACTAGTATTGGTCTCATGGCATTGACACATTGAACATGTGTTGCTAAACTAGTATTGGTCTCATGGCATTGACACATTGAACATGTGTTGCTAAACTAGTATTGGTCTCATGGCATTGACACATTGAACATGTGTTGCTAAACTAGTATTGGTCTCATGGCATTGACACATTGAACATGTGTTGCTAAACTAGTATTGGTCTCATGGCATTGAACATGTGTTGCTAAACTAGTATTGGTCTCATGGCATTGACACATTGAACATGTGTTGCTAAACTAGTATTGGTCTCATGGCATTGACACATTGAACATGTGTTGCTAAACTAGTATTGGTCTCATGGCATTGACACATTGAACATGTGTTGCTAAACTAGTATTGGTCTCATGGCATTGACACATTGAACATGTGTTGCTAAACTAGTATTGGTCTCATGGCATTGACACATTGAACATGTGTTGCCAAACTCATGTTTTTATAGCCAAATCGACCCTAGATGGGTGGTGTGGTCAGCACAATGTCTGCTGCCTTTACTTCTCATAACATTTCCTAGTACCAATTTAGGACTGGATTGACCTGAAAGCTGTTCTACTTCTGCCCCCATAGTAATGAATGTCTAACATTTAGGCTAAAAGAAATGAATATATGCACTGTAGACTTTCACCAGGGAAAATGGGATGGCTGCAGAAAGCCACCAACTTAACCATCTGAGACAAAGTGATAAATGATACTATCAGATCCCACCAACTTAACCATCTGAGGCAAAGTGAGAAATGATACTATCAGATCCCACCAACTTAACCATCTGAGACAAAGTGAGAAATGATACTATCAGATCCCACCAACTTAACCATCTGAGACAAAGTGAGAAATGATACCGTCAGATCCCCTTGTGGATTCCGGGGCTCTATTGTGTGGAAAAAACAAGAATAGATCCACTGCCTCTCTAACAAGAATGTTAAAAGAGTCGCCTTATTGGAAGCATCCTTTAAAGTCAAGAGTACGTCTGCCTGAGAGGCTAGGAACCAAGAGTCTACATTCAAATAAGCCAGATATGTGAAACTGATATGCACGCAACCATCAGGTTCTAGAACAAGATTAAAGCCTGGAGGTGGACGAACGCCCAAAACTGTCCGCCGGAGTGTACAGCTGGTGAACATAAAGAAGAAGATAATATCAGACAACTGTACCATGCACTAGATTCCTTGAGAAACAGAAAATCAGATGGTTTGGTCATCTGGTTAGATTGCATCTAAAATAGCCACCAACACAGGTTTAAAAAAAGTAAGGGTCCCTTTTCTACCCCTTTAGGCATATAGGGCTGGACCTATATTTTTATCGACCAATCGGCACAAGATGGGTGAGTGGTCAGCATTATGCCGGCTGCCTTTACTTCCTGGGACTGCACTCAAGGCTGGGTCGACCTGGGAGTCAAGGTCATTTTTGAAAATAGTACGACTCCACCAGGAAGCAAAACCACAACCTTCCGAGCCGCTACGCCACGGCGACTCCCCACTACCAACACAGGCTACAGATAAAATGATCTTATCTGAAAGCTAGAGGTAAAACCTAGGAGAATATGGACTGATGACATTAAAAACCTATATCGACACGGACTGACAGTAGCTATTGCTACCAATGAAGCAGTGGATCACAAACTATTCCTCCCCGTGAAGCTAAAGGGGCAAAAGTGGAAATTGATGATGATGGATGTTGATTCTGATCTGGAAATGTTTTGTTGCCTATTATGTGTTTTGTTATATTTTGGGGAGAAATTGTTTAATAATTTTGTATTTTTGTATGCAGAAAAAATTGCTGCTGTTTTTAACAAACATGCTAGTAATGGATCTAGTTATTCGACTTTTTAACTTTTTTGGTTGTTGTTGCAAGACCTTTGCTTTCTTAATTTCCAACTATATTTATTTTTGTATAGATACACACACACGCGCGCGCACGCATGCACGCACACACACATACACATATATACACACATACATACACACATACATACACACACACATACACTCATATATATACACATTTTTTTGGGTGCAAGACCTTTGCTTTCTTGATTGCCAAATATATCTATTTGTGTATACATATACACATACACACGCACGCACGCACATACACATATTTACACACATATACATACACACATACATACACACACACACACACTCATATATTATATATAATATACACATTTTTTGGGTGCAAGACCTTTGCTTTCTTGATTGCCAACTATATTTATTTGTGTATACATATACACACACACACACATATATATATATATATATATAAACATACACATATACCCACACACACATACACACACACACATACAAACACACTCACATACGTACAAAAAACATACATACACACTCACATACATACACACTCACATACATCATACATACATGCATACACACACACACTCATATATACACAGTAAAGCCTTGTTAACATGAATTTCAATTGACCAAACATCAAGTTCATGTTAAAGAAATGTGTGCTAACTGTGGTTTAATAATAATACATCCCTCAGGACCAGTTTTGTTCATGTTAACCAAGTGTTCTTAAGTGAATTCATGTTAACAGGGTTTTACTCTGTGTGTGTGTGTGTGTGTATAGTTGTAAATTGAGATGTTTCGATTCATGAATGTAGTATTTGTAATTAATGGATACAATATTTGGTGTCAATATTAAGATAAACAAATTTTTGTTATGAAATATATTTGTATTATATATTATATATATGTTCATGTGCCCGTTTTTCGATTGATAATTATTATTTTATTTTTTTTGGTGTGCTAAAGTATGACTTTAGAGTGACAATACAATAAGAAATTTAGAATGAGAAATGATAACTTAAGTTTGACGTCTGAAAATTAGGAGTGTGAAGTATCTGTGATTTTCATTATGTTTGTTTGAAAACGCACATTTAATCATAAAAACAACCCTCCTAAAAACCTCTCTGTGTTTTTGTTTTCTATTTTTGGTTTCCTCTTCCTCCTCCTCATCCTCCTCATTTGTCTCTGTGGTGCCCCTTCCAGCTAACCAAATCACCCATCAAATGCTCTCTGGTTCTATAAAGATACAGGTCCTATGTTTGGGGGCTGCTGTGGTGTTCCTTCCAGTTGACGAAATCATCCATCAAATGCTCTCTGGTTGGTCCTATAAAGATACAGGTCCTATATGTTTGGTGGCCGCTGTGGCGTCCCTTCCAGTTGACGAAATCATCCATCAAATGCTCTCTGGTTGGTTCTATAAAGATACAGGTCCTATATGTTTGGTGGCCGCTGTGGCGTCCCTTCCAGTTGACGAAATCATCCATCAAATGCTCTCTGGTTGGTCCTATAAAGATACAGGTCCTATATGTTTTGGGGGGGGGGGGGGGGGTGACCGATCGCGTCAATGCGGGGGTTGTGCTGTGGCTGTGGCGTCTCTTCCAGTTGACGAAATCACCCATCGAATGCTCTCTGGTTGGTTCTATAAAGATACAGGTCCTATATGTTTGGGGGGCCCGAAAGGAGGGGGGGGGGGGGGGGTGCTGTGGTGTCCCTTCCAGTTGACGAAATCATCCATCAAATGCTCTCTGGTTGGTCCTATAAAGATACAGGTCCTAAATGTTTAGGGGGGGCCGGGGGGGTGCTGTGGTGTCCCTTCCAGTTGACGAAATCATCCATCAAATGCTCTCTGGTTGGTTCTATAAAGATACAGGTCCTATATGTTTGGTGGCGGCTGTGGCGTCCCTTCCAGTTGACGAAATCATCCATCAAATGCTCTCTGGTTGGTTCTATAAAGATACAGGTCCTATATGTTTGGTGGCCGCTGTGGCGTCCCTTCCAGTTGACGAAATCATCCATCAAATGCTCTCTGGTTGGTTCTATAAAGATACAGGTCCTATATGTTTGGTGGCCGCTGTGGCGTCCCTTCCAGTTGACGAAATCATCCATCAAATGCTCTCTGGCTGGTTCTATAAAGATACAGGTCCTAAATGTTTGGGGGGTGGGGGTCGGGGGGTGGTGCTGTGGTGTAGATGCTCGCCTATGGATTGGAAAGTCAGGGTTCAAGTCCTGAGGGAACCGGACTTCTTTAAAAAATGGTCGTGGCTCCCAGGTCGACCCAGCCTTTAGTGGATTCTAGGTAAAAATCCTGGGAAGTAAAAGCGGCCAATGTGATGCTGACCTCATCACCCACCATGTGCTGCATGATCTATAAAATATCGGTCTAGCCTTGTCTGCCTAGTATGCCTAAAAGCGTGGAAAAGCATTATTTTCACTGGATGTTTGATGTGCCAAAGACTTCAGAAGTATCCTCTACTACTCACTATAGAACCAAAGGGGAAAGGGGGGGGGGGGAGAGACTGCATTGTCTTGAGGCATGGTGTTCACCTTGAGTGCTAGAGGTTCTACGTTCAATGCCCAGTAAGGGCTGGGATTTGTTCACTTGGACTTCTAGTAATTCTCCCGGGCCTCTGGGTAGTAAGATCGGACGCCCATATGCATTGTTGCGCGTGTAAAAAATCCCTTGGCAGTTGGAAATTGAAAAGAGTAGACTAACGGCGCTGCCCGAGCTAAATTTGGAGTTACAAATCTACCCAAAGTATTTCAGGATCCTCGCTACATAGCCTGGACACTGTGCTGAACTTCTTCGGTTTTGAGCTAGAAGAAAAACGGAGCACTTTTGGTTACTACTCGTGTGTCATGATGTTGATCCGTTATTCAAACTTCGCATTTCCATCATCATCGTAGCTAAGAGGTCACCCCATAGCTGCTCCATCCAAATGCCAACAAAAACCACACAGAATGTCCATCACTGTCCCTTGCGAAGAAACTAACACAGACTGCTGTCCATCACTGTCCCTTGCGAAGAAACTAACACAGACTGCTGTCCATCACTGTCCCTTGTGAAGAAACTAACACAGACTGCTGTCCATCACTGTCCCTTGTGAAGAAACTAACACAGACTGCTGTCCATCACTGTCCCTTGTGAAGAAACTAACACAGACTGCAGACTAAGCAAGGCTCGTAGCATTCATGTGAACTCATTGCATACTCATTCTGAACTGAGTGAAGTACGCGACTTCCGGTCAAAATGGAGGCTAGGCAGGGACACTGTTCGGAGCCTAGGCACATTTGTTGCTTCTGCCGGACGGTGGCCGATGCATTTTTGCTACATTTGTAGACTGGATATAGTTTCGTCGCCCAGCTTCTGAGTTGAATACATGGCGTGACACTGGGCTGCAGATTTCATTTGGAATGTTTTTTCGACTGTGACCAACCTGGTGGTGTGCATTGTAGATTCAGGAAATGGCACGAATCCTGTTTTCGCAATGTTGGTGGTGCCCGTATGTGATTAAAATTGATCGCGTGGACAACTGCTGATCTGTTGGTGACTTCTGCTACCATCAATGATGAACTGCATTTCTAATGTCGGATTGTTTGTGTTAGCACTTCGGATGGCTACTGTATGCTTTAATGCGTGTGTATGCTAGTGCATATGCTGAGACAGCAGTCTGTCAATCTTTCCACAAGGGACTGTGATAAACATTCTGTGTGTTTTTCGCTGGCACAGGAGCGGAGCAAAGATGGGGTGACCCGTTTGCTATGAAGCTGAAACTCAGACTACCAGACTCATTCTGAACACTCCAGTGTTCTGCATACAGATGTGTAAGATCTGTAAAAGGAATGTACACTCAACACTAAGCTTCTGAGTTCATTTGTATTTGTCATAAGTTATATTATTTCTTCTTTAGTTAAATTACAAATAAATTAATAAAATATTTTTTAAAACTATTTATAAAACAAAAAGCCAAAGACATTTTTGTTTTTGTTTGTTTGCGTAAGCAGTTATTATATCTACAGTTAAAAATCTATTTAACATGACAACACATGCAAATTTATAGATTAAGAACACATTCTGACCAAAACGTATCTCCATACTATCTGTTTCACTGAGTCTACTGTCCTCTTTTTAACACCGCAAATATTTTATGACAGTCATGACATGGAGGGGCGTCAGCACATGAACTGATATATGTTGTTGGAGATCACTGTTAAAGCATATTGGTGCCCGGCTCTCTAGCGAAGTCGGTTAAACCTGACAATGAGGTGACCGGGTGACAAACTCTTTGTGGTCCGGGTTCACTCCTGGGGGGGGGGGGGGGGGGGGGGGGGGGGGGGGGGGGATAGGCAGAAAAGCCACATTTCTCCCAGACTGATGGTACCTATCATGGAATCAAGGCCAAAGGGTTACCATATCCATAGTACCGAGCCAAAGGGTTAACAACTCATGTTTTCTTGATATTTAAAAAAAAAAAGCACATTGGTCACCTAATTGAAGCAAAATGCTGGCGTTGGATAGGACACTTTTTGAGAAAACATGAGAACTATATAACTAGAATGTCTTTGCACTGGAGCCCACAGGGGCATAGAAATAAAGGAAGACCAAAAAACACATGGAGAAGGGAGCTAGAGAGTAAAGTTAAAAGGATGTGAAGAGTAGCATTCAATAGTGAAGGATAAAACAACTTGGTGTGAGTTGGTTGAGGGCCTATGCCCCATTGGGGGCTAGAAGGCAGAAGAAGAAGAATCGTAAACTACTGACCAGTAGGCATTTCTTACTATGTTTAAATGTAATTTGAGTCAACCATTAACTGTTTTATTACTTGACTGTGGCAGATTATTCTCACACGAGCATAATTTGGTTTCATGGAGATCATGAATCTGATCCGCTGTGTGGATTCCAGGGCCCTTTTGTAGGGAAAACAAGAATAAGCCCACTGCCTCCCACAGGCATGTCGACTAACTGGGGGCATCCTTCGAAATGGGAGTGCATCTGCCTGAGAGGCATGGAACCAACAGTCTGCATTCAGATTTGTAAGATCTGTAAAACGAATCTACACTCAACACTAAGCTTCTGGGAGAAGACTAAAGTCCAGAGGTGGACGAACAACCAGAATTTTCTGCCAGAGTTTACAGCCAGTAAACCCGAAGAAAAAGAAGATGAATCTGTGAGCTGAAGAATTAATTTTTCAAAGTCTGTGCCATCTCCACAGTGAAGTTTGGCTACAGCTAACCCTTGTTGTCTGTGCCATCTCCACAGTGAAGTTTGGCTACAGCTAACCCTTGTTGTCTGTGCCATCTTCACAGTGAAGTTTGGCTACAGCTAACCCTTGTTGTCTGTGCCATCTCCACAGTGAAGTTTGGCTACAGCTAACCCTTGTTGTCTGTGCCATCTGCACAGTGAAGTTTGGCTACAGCTAACCCTTTTTGTCTGTGCCATCTCCACAGTGAAGTTTGGCTACAGCTAACCCTTGTTGTCTTTGAGAATATTACACGGTCAGGCCCCAATGTCTTCTATGGTGCAAGTGTTGTACAATTGTCCCAACACCACGAGAACGGTTTGAGCTAAGGAGTATGAGTCTGTTCACTCTTCCACTTAAAGTTGGTTGTGTATCCTTTATGTTATCTTATCACAGTCGACATCTTTGCACATTGGGCTTTCCCATGTGTGCTCTGTCCTCCGATGCAGCAGCCGCTCCAAAGTACCTTTACTGATTGTATCCTCGACAGGATGCTACAGAACTAATCCAAGAATTGTTGGGCTGTTTGGTTTTACTAGGCCAGTTGTTTGCCATTGCTTTAACTCTTTCTTCTTCTTCAGTGATCTTTGATCACCCGTTTAATCCATATGGGGCTATAAACTGAGATGTCATCTCAAGGTCTCTTAGGTTTCCCCAAAGCTTAGTTGTCGGGTTTACTGGGTGTTGCCACATATTTCTTCACAGCTCTACCAAGAGAGGACAGTCTTGCAAGACATGTTCTGGAGTTTGTTCAGCATGAAGATACTGGCAGAGAGCTGTTTGGCTCATACCTAATATATATATATGAGTGTTTGTTGAGTCTGCAGTGTCCAGTGTGAAAGCGAAAAACTGAGCCATGGTATTAGTTAGTTAGTTAGTCTTTCCTCTTGTGACGAGTGCGGCACTTGGGCAGAGGTCATGATTCTCCATGCATGGCGGTTCGTTGCTATCTGTTGTAGGTCTTGGATGTTTGAGTGGCCCATGAGCGAGCCTTCCCTGATGATAGTTCTACGTAGGGTTTCCCTTGGTCTTCCACGAGATCTTTTCCCCTGTGGTGTCCAAATGAGGGCTTGGTAAGGAAGTCTTGCCTTATTTGTGTATTGGTTCGGAAATCTGACCATTTGAAATTTAGTATTCTTCTAAGGCATTTATTTTCAAAACTGTCTAATTTTGTGTCTAGAGTTTTCGTTGATGGTATGGTAATGACTAAATACCTGCCAGTCCAAATGTCTTCCATTTGATTCCACAATTCAGGCGGATATTTGTCTTATTAAGATTTGACCAGGTCAGTCCAGACTAAAATAAGTACCAGGTAATGTCCTGGAAAGTAAAGGCGGCCTGGTGTCATATTGATCACATCACTCACCTATGCTAATTGGTCTAGCATCACATGCCGAATACATTATTAGTGTAAGAAGGGGAAATAATTTTCACTTCAATAACATGAGATGCTCAGAGTAGTTACCTTTCCTTCTTGTTAGTGTTCAGCAGCTGTAAACTGCAGGAGAAATTTCTGGTTGTTTGTCCACTTTTGGACTTTAGCCTTGTTCCCAGAACTTGAGTTTTATGTGCACATCTTCTTGTTACAAATCTGGCTTAATTGCATACAGAATGTTGGCTACCTGCCTCTCAGACAGATCAACTCCGACTTCTAAAGAACCTGCCTCTCAGACAGATTTTCCCCCCCCCCTTCACCCCCTCCCCCCCCCCCCCCCTCCCCCCCCCCCCCCACCCCCCCCCCCCCCCCCCCCCCCCCCCCCCCCCCCCCCAAAAAAAAAAATGCTCGAAAAAATTGTCATTGTCTCTATGGGATGCAACTTTTCGCTATTTTGAAGCTCCATACCGGCTTTTGCCGGGGGCCCCCACCCCCCCCCCTCCCCACCCCATACACACACACAGAGTAGGGTCCAGAA
Organism: Candidula unifasciata; assembly: GCA_905116865.2. Lineage (NCBI taxonomy): Eukaryota > Metazoa > Mollusca > Gastropoda > Stylommatophora > Geomitridae > Candidula > Candidula unifasciata. The sequence continues at coordinate 601,326 of CAJHNH020003446.1, read as the reverse complement.
ACTCACATGAGAATACTGTTATTCAATACCTAATTTTGAACAATGTGTATATGTTTTTCTTTAGCACACTGTCAATGAGGTATTTAAAAATGAATCAGTGTTTTATTTTCTGCAGAAAATATGTTTTTCAAATAGCATAGGTTCTAAAATTATCTGGGTTGAAAGGGGGAGGGTGTGTGTGTTAAAATAGGGCCATTTATTTTGCAAAAGTTAAAACAGGGCACAATCGACTTCGCAGCCACATTTGAGATTAGCAAATGACCCATGTGGACTGGCACCTGAGACAACAGATCACATCCTCCAAGGGAAAACTTCTGGTCAAGAGAGACACTGGTTGAAGCCAAACTTTAAGGGCTGCTAATCCAATTACAAAGACAGTGAAGTTTATAATAGAGACAGAATTGCAAAACACATTTTTTTTTTTAAGTTTAAATGTTGAAGATTGAATTAAGAACTGAAATCACAACACTGACATTCCCAAAAGCGCTCTGCCCCTATCTTCAGCAGCAAGTGCAGAGTTCCAATTCTGATAGCACCAGTAACAGTCTGACTGTGTATCTGTGCTGCCCTTTCCTTAAGTGTTAAGCTCTTTCCTTAAGTGTTGAGCTCTTTCCTTAAGTGTTAAGCTCTTTCCTTAAGTGTTGAGCTCTATCCCTAAGTGTTGAGCTCTTTCCCTAAGTGTTGACCTCTTTCCTTAAGTGTTGAGCTCTTTCCCTAAGTGTTGAGCTCTTTCCTTAAGTGTTGAGCTCTTTCCTTAAGTGTTGAGCTCTTTCCTTAAGTGTTGAGCTCTTTCCTTAAGTGTTGAGCTCTTTCCTTAAGTGTTGAGCTCTTTCCTTAAGTGTTGAGCTCTTTCCCTAAGTGTTGAGCTCTTTCCCTAAGTGTTGAGCTCTTTCCCTAAGTGTTGAGCTCTTTCCCTAAGTGTTGAGCTCTTTCCCTAAGTGTTGAGCTCTTTCCCTAAGTGTTGAGCTCTTTCCCTAAGTGTTGAGCTCTTTCCCTAAGTGTTGAACTCTTTCCTTAAGTGTTGAGCTCTTTCCTTAAGTGTTGAGCTCTTTCCTTAAGTGTTGAGCATCAGTGAGATCCCCTGGTCATCCCTCACTTCTCCATTCTCCTCAGACCATGATGTGCTATTTATGTCTCTGCACTGTTCACTCTCTCCCAAAGGACCCTTACAACAGCTAGCTTGTTATGTATCAATTCACCACCAGCCAGTCTATCTGCCTGTCCATTTCCCAGCACATCAGCATCACCTGGAAAAAAAAGACCATAAGTACTGAGACCTCTGAAGGAAGGCACATCTTTAATAATAATAATTTTAATAATAATTTTGTGTACTATATAATGACTATTTTTGCTTCTAATTTATTTCTTGAAAAGAAAAAAAGTTTTAATCTTGTATATTGTGTCTTTTTATTGTATTTAATTTAAAGACAGTTATGTACTCTGTATTTGCTAAATTGATGCAATTCTGTGTTAAATTTTTCATATGAGTTTGTCTGATATACTTCATGTTTCCCATTTCCCTTAATTGGACTTGGCATGCAAATATTTAATAATTAATTGTCTTGATTATGTGTTAGGCAATTATTTGTTTAATCTAATCCAAGTAAGGGTTTTAATCCTGACCAGATGTTTTATAGTTTTTACCTTTATTTCATAATGCACACATTTAGTAAATTAAATAATTGAATAACCATCTTTGACAATTTATAACAGGACTGTTCAAATGTTTACTCAGGGGCCAAATGTTGAAAATGTGGGCCAGAGCCCCAGCACAGAAATGATCCTTGGGCCGCTTGCTAGGCCTCTGGGCTATATTTGGCTAGCGGGCTGCTAGTTGAAAAACCAGTTGAAAAACCCTGGTGTATAACATTTCACTGCTGACTCATCACTACACTCTGTTTCTGATGTTGCTGTGAATCCTTCCCAGAATGCTTTCTGTCAGTCATTAATGTATGTACAGTTAAAGCTTAAGGTCGAGAGGATCAACCTCATTGCACCAGATTTTATCTCATACGGCTCAGTCTCTATCCACAGAATGGTTAGCCACCTGCCAAGAGCATCACACAGCACACCAACTTTTGTAGCTCCGGCGATGATCCCCAGGGGTAAAATGCACTTGTGAACTGAACGACGCAGCCGTGAAACGAACCCACGACCTTCAGAGCGCAAGGCAAATGACTTGACCACAGACACCACAGTGTGTGTATGTAACCAAACCATGCCTGAATTAATTAAAAAACAGAGAAGGAAGTGTTTTGGTCATCTTGTAAAAATGCACGGAAAGAAACTGCAACCTACTGTGATTACTGTGCAAAGAAAAGTCATGTCTGAACACAATCATAAATGACGCTAAGGGGAGTTCAAGAACTACCTTGTCCGGTAGGGACCCGCATGTGCTGCAGGTGCAACCAGAGAAGGAGAAAATGGAATACATCTTAATGGTGAGAAAGATGAAGGGGAAAAGAGGCAGAGGCAGACTGAGACAGAAGATACTGGACACAATGATATCATGGCATGAAAGATTGTCTGTGTCAGAATTAACTGAAAGTACAGAGGTAGAAGGTTGTGGATAGACATGGCTACCAGTGTCACAAGGCATGATCTATAAGAAAAAGAAGTAAGAATGAGACCTTCTACAGCAGAACATCTAGGTAGAAGGTTAGAGGAAGATCAAGGAAGTCATGGATAGATAGCATAGCTAAAACCTGAACATAAAAAATTAGCAAAAACCACCACTTAAGTAACCCGAGAAACTGTTTGGTAAATTCATGTTTTATTTTTGTATTTAGTAAAGTAATTCTTTAACGATGGGAACTCATGCTTTATGCATTGTTATAGCATTTATGTAGCATGGTTTGGTAATTCATAGTTTAGGTAGGGATAATTCAATGAAAATTCACATTTTACATATTGCTGTTTTTGACAAGTTACTACTTTATGTAACAGTGTTTGCTTTATTCCAAATTTGATGTGTTATTATAATTTAAAAACTTTTTTTTTTCTTTTAGTTTACAACTCATTTCACTGTGAAGCTATTCGCCCTGCAAAGCTGTCCCAAATGAATGAGAACCTGAAAATGATCATGTCTGGTTATTTTTACTCTTAAAAATTTTTTTATATCGTATTTGAGTTTTTATTAAATATCTTTTGGTATAAGCTGATGGAAGATGGGTAATCAAAACACAAGGCTAAACAACGCTGATTGTGTCAAAAAATATACAGTGTTCACACATATAAGAAATTTCACAAGTTTGCATTCTTCTTGACGTTCCCCGGCTGTAAACTCTGGCAGAACATTCTGGTCATTCGTTGTCTTCTGTAAACTCTGGCAGAACATTCTGGTCATTCGTTGTCTTCTGTAAACTCTGGCAGAACATTCTGGTCATTCGTTTTCTTCTGGGCTTTGGTCTTGTCTCAGGGCTTGAGTTTTGCATGTGCATCTATTGTACAGATTTGTCTTATTTGTGGGCAGACTGTTGGTACCTCACCTCCAACTTCAGAGGAAGCGTTGATACCGTCTATGTTGGCCAGGCCCCTAGTTGTGAACGTGTGTCTAGGATGAGCAAGGGGAGCTGTAGACAGGTCTTGAGTATGAGCGCTGGTCAAAGGAAGAGTTGATCTTGTCTATGTTGGCCAGGTCCCTAGTTGGGAACCTGTGTCTAGGATGAGCAAGGGGAGCTGTAGACAGATCTTGAGTATGAGCGCTGGTGGTAATGAAAATATGAAGGAAATAAAAAAGTGTTGAGATCCTCTAAAAAAACAAGAAGAATAAACGCAAGTGCATACCTTAGACATACTACATACCACATACCACAGACCAGATGAACAAACAACACAAAGATAGTGGGCACTGCTCTCATAGCTAAGGGACCTTTTGCAAGTTTAGCCATATGCAGGTTGATCTCATCTGTTACAAACATGTTTAAACAGTTCTCGATATCCCAGCATTCATCACTCGCATCAACAATATAAGCTGATCAGTAGGTGACGAAAAGTTACACAATGAGAACATTATTTAACAGCAAATTAGAAAATCTTTTCTCTGAAATTCACAAGGAAAACAAAATTGTTTTACTGAAAGACAAGAGAAACATTTACAGAAATGAATAATATCAGAAAGGCGATGAAGAAACTAAACTGGATAGAACTAGCAAAGGACAGGTGGACTCTGATATAAGTTGTTTGACTACTTGTTGTTTCATAACTTGGATCTTGAAAGACGACATTGGAATGTTATCTGGTAATCATAGTTGCAGCTTTACCCCATAGTTGCTCTGCTTCTGCGCCAACGAAAAACACAGAATGTTTATCACAGTCTCTTGTGGAAAGATTGGCAGACTGCTATCTCAGCATATGCACTAGCATACACATGCATTAAAAGCATACGGTAGCCATCCGAAGTGCTAACACAAACAGTCCGACATTATAAATGCAGTTCATCATGGATGGTAGCAGAAGTCACCAACAGATCAGCAGTTGAACACGTGATCAATTTTAATCACATAATGGCACCAGCAATATTGCAACAACCAGGCATCGCACAATTTTCTCACATCTACAATTTACACCTCCCCGTTGGTCACGATTAAAAAACATTCCAAATGAAATCCGCAGCTCACAGTGTCACACCATGCACTCAACTCAGAAGCTGGGCCATGAAACTATATCTTTCCAGTCTACAAGTGGAGCAAAAATGCAACGGCCTACCTAGGCATACAGGAATGTGCATGGCTGCAAACACTTGGACAATTGACAAAATGAAACAAACATAAGCTTATATTCTCTGACTGAGTTGTATATTTGAACAACAAAAATGTTAACAATTTACTTTAGACACGTTTGGGAAACAATTTTTGTCTTTACAAATATTTACATCTTGGATAAAAGTCAGCAAGCTGAAGAAAAATATTTCAGTATTTGTACCTTTGCTGGCTGTTGCTGGACTGAAAAAGCAGAGACATTTCCCCAAGCAGTGGTAAATATACAGGGTCAGTTTTAACATACAGCTGTGAATCCTGAAGTAAACAAATTCTTGCTATGTTTTTTTTTAATGCTTAAAATTCCTTGGACAGCCTAGATGTTTTGAATAAGGGGAAAAACACAACAGCATTTTAATGTTTAACCCAGTTAATTTATATGAGCGTAAAGGAAGATTTCTAGTTAATTTGTATGAGCATAAAGAGAGATGTCCTGTTAATTTATACAGTCAAGTCTGGATAAGTAGAAGTCACAGGGACCTAAGAAAATGCTTCCACTTATCAGGATTTCTACTTATCCAGACAGCACACACAATAGAGAAAATTGCCGGGACTAAGCTGGTCATGTCGACTTAACCGAAATTCGACTTATCAGAAGTTTGACTTAAGTGTACTCAACTGTATAAGCATAGATATATTCAATCAGCTAACTATAAAGACATATCAACTGAACTCGTTTAAAGGCAGAAATCATATTTTCAGTTTTTGTTTGCTTGAATCATGCTGTCATAGAATATTATGCAAAATATGACATTTCTGGTAGAGGGATCAGAATATCTGCTCTACATACTGTAGCATCTATGACTGATCCTCAGCCAGAGGCCTCTATTCTTCAACCTAGCAAAAATAAACAACATGTTAGCTATGGCTATGGATGCCATAATTAAACCAGACACAAGACATTTCACAAAGATGGACTGAGGTTGGTATCTCTTGAGATGTGGTGATATGGCAGAATGGGAATTGTGGTGCTATGGCAGGATGGGAACTGTGGTGCTATGGCAGAATGGGAACTGTGGTGCTATGGCAGGATGGGAACTGTGGTGCTATGGCAGGATGGAAACTGTGGTGCTATGGCAGGATGGAAACTGTGGTGCTATGGCAAGATGGGAACTGTGGTGCTATGGCAAGATGGGAACTGTGGTGCTATGGCAAGATGGAAACTGTGGTGCTATGGCAAGATGGGAACTGTGGTGCTATGGCAAGATGGAAACTGTGGTGCTATGGCAGGATGTTAACTGTGGTGCTATGGCAGGATGGGAACTGTGGTGCAATGGCAGAATGGGAACTGTGGTGCTATGGCAGAATGGGAACTTTGGTGCTATGGCAGAATGGGAACTTTGGCGCTGTGGCAGAATGGGAACTGTGGCGCTGTGGCAGAATGGGAACTGTGGCGCTATGGCAGGATGGGAACTGTGGTGCTATGGCAGAATGGGAACTGTGGTGCTATGGCAGAATGGGAACTGTGGTGCTTTGGCAGAATGGGAACTGTGGTGCTATGGCAGAATGGGAACTGTGGTGCTATGGCAGGATGGGAACTGTGGTGCTATGGCAAGATGGGAACTGTGGTGCAATGGCAGGATGGAAACTGTGGTGCTATGGCAGAATGGGAACTGTGGTGCTATGGCAGAATGGGAACTGTGGCGCTATGGCAGAATGGGAACTGTGGCGCTATGACAGAATGGGAACTGTGGCGCTATGACAGAATGGGAACTGTGGCGCTATGACAGGATGGGAACTGTGGCGCTATGGCAGAATGGGAACTGTGGTGCTATGGCAGAATGGGAACTGTGGTGCTATGGCAGGAAGGAAACTGTGGTGCTATGGCAGGATGGGAACTGTGGTGCTATGGCAGAATGGGAACTGTGGTGCTATGGCAGAATGGGAACTGTGGTGCTATGGCAGAATGGGAACTGTGGTGCTATGGCAGAATGGGAACTGTGGTGCTATGGCAGAATGGGAACTGTGGTGCTATGGCAGGATGGGAACTGTGGTGCTATTGCAGGATGGGAACTGTGGTGCTATGGCAGGATGGGAACTGTGGTGCTATGACAGGATGGGAACTGTGGTGCTATGACAGGATGGGAACTGTGGTGCTATGACAGGATGGGAACTGTGGTGCTATGGCAGAATGGGAACTGTGGTGCTATGGCAGAATGGGAACTGTGGTGCTATGGCAGGATGGGAACTGTGGTGCTATTGCAGGATGGGAACTGTGGTGCTATGACAGGATGGGAACTGTGGTGTTATGACAGGATGGGAACTGTGGTGCTATGACAGGATGGGAACTGGTGCTATGACAGGATGGGAACTGTGGTGCTATGGCAGGATGGGAACTGTGGTGCTATGGCGGGATGGGAACTGTGGTTGCTCACTGGTTGGCTGCGTGTTGAGCTAAGTACTGACATCATTGCACTGGAGACACTGGGTACACAAGAGATACAGCACGCAGGGTGATGCGCTACCTTCTTGATTTACCACCAGTGGAAGACAGAATGTAGATTTGACGAGCATGAGCCTACCTCAGAGTCAATGCAGACACACGACACCAGCTGCATAGATAAATTAACAAGAAAAAGGCTGCAGGTTCAAAAGAGGAAAACCGTGGATGGGTTAGACTGAGGACATTCATCAGGTGTGTTCACTTGAGGATATAGGAGCTGGGAGGAATGGGTACAAGTACCAACAAAGTGCTGTACAACCTTTTCTATTTGCATTTGACTAGACAGAAAATTCAGACAGGAAAATCCAGCTGCTGTTGAAGTGCATGCTTGGATTTTTGAGAATGCTTCACAGCGGGATGCTGTAATTTACGCAGGTTAGTCTGTGCTTTGCCATGTGAGATGCTCTTAGGCATTTAGACTCAGGTTGGAGGGAGAGTTGTGAAGGAAGATTCTAGTACTTTTGCCTTGACTACAAGTAGCAACCTGTACCGGTGTAAATCAGAAAGCCAACACAAGAAGAACAAGAACTACAAGTAGTCTGACTACATAGGTCATGGTAGTGACCAAAGCAACAGCATGGCTGGAGACACAGACCTTCAACCACACACACTTTCTCAGTTAATGAGTTTGCTCAGAAAGACGGAGATTGGCTGGTCTGAAGACAGTGGTTGGTGTCTCTGAGGCGATTGGCCCTGGGACAGGTCAGTTTTATTTTCATGCCAGGGTATGCAGGAGTGCAAGGAAATGAGCAAACTGATAGGCTTGCAGGTAAGGCTACTGTGAAAGGCAGACCAGCCACTGACCCCGCTGATATACTAAATGCTTTACAAGAAGAGTTTGCAAGAACCAAGTGATGATTGTGAATCTTCAGCCATGACCAGAATACAAGAATAGTAAGTAAAAGGGGTGTGGCCAGACAAGAGCACTACGCAGAAAGCCAGAGAATTTTAAAAACCAACATAGGACTGGTGTTGCCAGCCGCTACTCGCTGTGGGATTTACTGAGGAGGTCGTACCAGCACTTGCCTTATGGACTGAATGATTGGACGTGACGTGTAATGAGAATAATCTGTCTATTATCACTTGCGTTAAAGAAAGTAAAATTGGCAGTTCACGGTTCGGCAAATATTTTCAGGCATCACTGGTAAAAACTGGTTGTTTAGGTCTGGACTTCTACTTTCAGGTATGACTGGTTAGGTTAAAAAAAATATATATATTTCAGTGTGTGTTGTGAAGGTAAAGTTCGGGTTCTCTATTTGTCGTATTAAACAAAAAAATAAGTAAACCACAGGCTGGTCATGGGTAAAAACACGTATATACATAACCAACCAATCCAGACTGGGGGAAGCTCTTCTCATAGAAGACCAAGAAACTAAAGAAAAAAAAAGGAAATCAAAAACCGAAAAGGAAATGAGGTTCTTTTTCTAAAAATCCATGTGGTGTTGGTAGTCATGTCTATCTACAACCTTCTGTCTCGTGAACATTCAATCGGTTCTGACACAAATGATCTTCTATAATGTCAAACTGCCTAGCAACTTCTCTCTTGACCTCCTACTGCCTCTCCTCCCCTCCAACTTTTGCACCATCACAATGTACTCCAGTTTTCTGCTGCTCATCACATGACCACTAAATCTAGATTGTCTCCTTCCGATGTAGAAAATCAGTTCTCTTCGTGAGTCATTTTCTTTTATGATGTCTTCATTTCTCTCTTCTTTTTTTTTTTTTTTTTTATTTATTTCCAGGGTATTCTAATCATTTAACATAAAACCACATCTTCACTGCTTCAAACAAATTTTTAATAAATCGCCCAACTGTCCATGATTCACTTCCTTATATCAGGATAGGATTTATTTAGCTCTTGAGAATGAGGTTAGCTGCAAAGGATAGGACAAGCTAACTCTGGAGGGCCTATTCTCCACTGAGGAAAAGACGAAGAAGAACACTTTAACTTATAAATCCTAACAACAATTTTAAACAATATCAATTAAAAATAATATCTATTTATTTCTTCATCCGGCTCAACAGTGAGAACATACATTTATGAACAGACCACCAATATATATACAACGTTAAAAAAATATGCCCTTGACATGAGATGATCTCTCATTCTAACGCATACCACATAAGAATGTAACATATTTTCACATATACACATTGTCACTAAAATATTCTCATTTATTTTTAACAATAATTCTTTACTTTTCATTAACTTACAAGATATACACATGCCCACAAAAATATACATGCATGCAACCCCATACATGCGTACATTCACATACACATACAAACAGCTATGTTTCTGCTGTAATCAGATATTTACACGTACATGCATACATACAATTTGACATAAAATTATAAGCTGACCCGCATTTTATGAAACTCACAGGCATAAACTATAAATTATATTGCAACCCACCTACGACAAAAACATGCACCCATTAACCTAAACACAAATTACAGGAACAAATTGCATGATACACTATATCCAGAAATGGACATGCAGAATTATGGCCCACCACCATTTCCCACTAGACATCAATGTCTCATTTGGGAGTTTCTCTCCCCCCCCCCCCCCCCCCCCAAGAGGGTTTTAAATGAAAACATTAAAAGTGTGACAGAAATCCTAACAGCCATGCCCCTGTGTTGCAACATGTCAAGTTAAAGATGTCAAGAGTGTTAAGCATGTGACAGTGAAGGGGTAAAATCTTAACATTATGCTATCACCATGTCTGTCTGCAACGTGATGTCACTTGCTCTTGACACCCCTTAACAACAATACCGACAGATTACAAGACTTGTATTGTTGTTACTGTTGTAATTTTGTAATCACATTTTCAAGGTTTTCATTTGAAGGTCCTTCATAAATGTATATAGAAAACAACAGTTCAAGACACAGGTACAGAATACATTCAACAATTCTGGTCAAGATTTAAGTAACAGATGTCGTGGGGCATCAGCAAACAGGTACTTGAGTCTGTAGGCTTCTGCTAAGAGTTCACTGACTTCTTTGTCTTGCCAGGCGTCAGTGGGCAGGTTTTGGAGAAACATCAGAATTCCCTGAAATGCATAAAAATTACTCTGTTACAATCGTAAAGTTTCGGGAAGGTAGAGATGGTTTTTGAGATGGTAGGGTTGAAAAAAAAAAAATCAGTTTCAATTCCATGACGAAGCAGGCAGGCATGCAAGGAAAGGAGCAGGTTGATACACTTACTGAATGCTATACAAAAAGTAAGACGTTTGCGAGAACTAAGTGATGACTGTGAATCTGCACCCAGACTTGCAAGAACAAAAAGTTACAAGGGGTGTGGCCAGACAAGTGCACTATACACTTAGCCAAAGAAGTATTAAAAAAAAACAATACAGAACTGGTGTCGTCATCCGCTACACGCTGCAGAATCTCCTGAAGAGGCGGAACTGAGCACTCATGGACTGAGTGGTGCACGTGCAATAAGGATACTCTGTCGACTAACTAACACTATTAGTTTCATTTCTTTATTCTTCTCATGTGGTCCCCATTTTGGGGATGAGGCAGAGGAGAAAGTTTACCACCCCTTAGCAAGTATATACCTGTTGTGTTAGGCCCAAAGGGCAGATATCGCAGACAATCTCTAGAACCACACCAAAATGTGCCAACCGTTCTTTTGAGGGTGAATGCAAAAAAAAAAGACAAAGAATTTCAATATTCCTTGTGACCTCAGTAGCTTTCTTCAAAACCATGCTGACATCAAATTATCCCATAAGCCTCAGTGATAGGTGTCAGCATGAGTCATCCGATATATATATTTTTAAGCCCCGGGGAATGTATTCCATTAAATGCTTCACTCTGTTCGTATTTATTGATTACCCCCTTTATATATCTTAATATACTTTTTAACTCACAGAGCATGTTGAGAAAGTAAAAAAAAAAAAAAACAGGCATGCTTCATTCAGAGTGGCAAGCATCCCTTCAGAGGTCTCGGGTAGTTGGCATTCTTTGGATATTTTCTCTGGGTGATGCTGGTGTGTTGGGAAATGAGCAGGCAGATAGACTGGCTGGCTCTGCACCACTTGGTGGTGAATTAATTTATGACAAGTTAGATATTGTGAAGGCCCTATGGGAGGGAGTGAACAGTGAGGAGGCGCAGATAGATCATTACTGTCTAAGGTGAATGGCGCTGCGAGGAGTGACCAGGGGATCTGGCCGACGCTCAACACTCAGGGGAAGGATGAGATGGATATACAATCAGATAGTTAATGGTACCATTGGAATTGGAACTCTTCGCTTGGTGCTGAAGTTGGGGAATGAGCCCTTATAAGAGTGTCACAAGTGCAGTAATGACAATTCTTAATTCAACATTCAACATACTTTTTATAAATATTTAAAAGTTTTCAAAATGTATTAGTGACCTGTGCACAATGGTGATTTTTTTCAGGAATTCTCACAGACTCACGATGCATGAGTTACAGAAGTGAAGATGAACTTATCAAGTGCATTAGACAGAGTTTATAGAAGATTCTTATATCTCTCCCCCCACCTAACACTTTTTTTAGATAAGCTGAATAAGTAAGTAAAAGTAAAGGACCCTTTCAACGCCTTTAGGCGTATAGGGCATATAGGGCTAGACCTATATTTTTATAGACCAACAGCACAAGATGGGTGATGTGGTCAGCATCACGCCGGCCGCCTCTACTTCCCGGGATTGCACCCGGTACCCACTCAAAGCTGGGTCAACCTGGGAGCCAAGGTCATTTTTGAAGTAAAGTCCGTCTCCACCAGGGAGCGAACCCACGACCTTCCGATCCGCGGCGCGTGTCTAGCCGCTGTGCCACGGCGACTCCCAAGCTGAATAAAAGCAGAAGAAAAGGAAGAATTTAAAACAATGTGACAGTGTAACTGGGTGGGCGATTACTTACCTGAAAGTCCTACATGTCACAATGTAATTGGGTGATTTTTCACCTGAAAGTCATGTATGTGACAATGTAATCAGGTAATTATTTACCTGAAAGTCATGCATGTGACAAAGTTTTTGGGCAATTACTTACCTGAAAGTCCTACATATGACAAAGTAATTAGGTGGGTGATTACTTACCTGAAAGTCATGCTCTCGAAGGATATCTTCTGAAAAACGTCTCAGAAAGGCAGTGCAGACGTAAAGATGAAAATCAGCAAAACCATTGATCTCTGACTGGTAGGTGTCCCACAGGCGGATGGTGCACCTCAGAGGAATCTCCCGCATCAGCAGGTTGTTCATCCATCGGAAGGAAAACTGTAAGAACTCCACACCCTGGTTCTCAAGGTGGTTGAACAAGGGAGCTGAAAATATGATTTAAAATACTCATGATATGCACTGATATATGAAGAAACCCCTCCCTGTGTGGGCTCAGGAATTCATTTTATAGAACAAAAAACAGACCTAATGACCCTCCCCCCTCTAAATAAGCCTGAAGCAGAAGGTGAGTAATTATGGGTATTTTATTCAGTCAGAGTGCATCAGCCTAAGGGGCAAGGAACCAACAGTCTGCATAGAAATAAGCCAGATATGTAAAACAGATGTGCAATGCAAAACTCAGGTTCTGGGTCAAGAACAAAGTCCAGGAATGGATAAACAACCACAACATTATGCCAGAATTTACAGCCAATGAATGTTAAGGAGGAGAAGAAGAAGGAAACCTCATTGATGGTAAGGTGACCACCATGTGCTGCAAACGTCTTCATCTTGTATAGAATTTAGCCCTTATTACAGTTTTTGTTTTAATTAAGAAGATGTAAGTAAGATGTCTTATCCTAGTTATTTCCATGCATAAGTAATCTAACAGTATATCTCACCCTCAATCCATCAGTGCTGAGGTTTGCACATATCACATGAGACAAAAGCTTAGCTAACTGTGACACAGAAAAGCCAAAACAGACACACATTTCCCCTCAATGAAACAACTTCAACTGACAATAAGTCCAAAAGGGAGCGCGTGCACGCACGCACACATTTCTACTCAATAAATCAGCTTCAACAGATAAGTAGTCCAACCGTTCTGGAAACATACTAAAGCCATTGAAGTCTGGCAAGTAGGATTAGGTAATACACCACAAGAACAAATGAAAGAGCTGATAGGTTGGCTGGATCCGCTATTACTTCCGATGGTCAGCCTATGGATCATGCTGACATTATTAATGCCCTCAGAAAAATGGGAAGGATAAAGAACTTTGGGGGCAGTGAATCCACATCATTCGCCAGATTGGCAGACTTGGGAATTAAGATCGGCATAGCAAAAAACGAGACGCACACCAGACACACTAGAAGACTTGTTAATCAACATAGAACTGGTACTATTAGCCATCGGACGTTGGGGTTCATACAGAGGGGAGGATCTGAGCACCTATGCACATGTCCGGAGTACAAGGATGATAACCCAACTAACTAACTAGCTAACTAACTAACTAACTAACTAACTAACCACAAGAACAAACATTCCTATAGGGGGTCACTTTTGTAAAGCAAAATACTGGAAAACCTTCTGTATTTGAATGATCAGTAGTCCATGAGTCCATGCATGAATTGTGGGGCCCCCTTTAGGAAAGGGGGAAGAATCGGTCCACTGCCTCCCTCCCCCCAAATAAGCATATCATTAAAGGGAACTAAGTAGGTAGGGTATTGTTGAAATTGGATGTTGGGGTGAGAAGTGCAGATTCTGCAGTCCAGTGGTAAACCACAACACAATGTGCCAAAAGCTCTTATAACAACAAACGTGAAAGAAACAGAAGAAAAAAATGCACCTGTCATAGTAACAGCCAGAATTGGTATACAATTTAGATAAAAAAAGGATAACATAACTATTCTCAAAATGATGCAGGATAGTCTGCTGTTGCAAATCAGTATGCATGTTTTCTGTTCTGTCATGATTCAGCTGTTAATTTTGCTGTAACTTTCTTAATTTTATTATCTAATATAAGTAAAGAAATGAACGCCTACGCCAACTGGCAGGAAACATAATGATGATGATGATGATGATGACAAAAAAAGTACACATGGCCAAAATTAGAAAGAGTGAAGAAACTAGTTCAATATCCTCCACTCTGCGCAGATACAAGATCAAGTTTGGCAGTTTCAAACTCACCATCTAGTCTCTTGATCAGTTCTCTGAGTGCGTTTACTTTCATCTGTATTCCTGGCTGTGCGAATGTGTAGTTGTCTTGAATCCCATCAAGAAGCTTCGACATGCACCAAAAACTGTCAGCTTCAATCAGGTCTCGAGTTTCCTGTGACAGCTCTGTCAAATCACAGTTCTCAACCACCACGTCTGCCAGATTAAAGTTAGTTCAAATTAAAAATGCTGAAAAGGGGAGCTTCTGCAGTGCAGCAGTTAAAACACTTGCTGCCGGCTGAAAGATTTGTTCTTCAAACATGACCTTGGCTCATATGTCGACCCAGCCAAAAATGAGTACAAGACAAAGTCCTGGGAAGTAAAGGTGGCCTGTGTGATGTTGGCCACATCACCCATCAAATGCTGTTTGGTTTATAAAAGTGTCATCCCCCCAATACTTATTACACAACAGCAACACTGCAGTTTTACCTGAGACTATAAGGAAAATAAAGAATAGTAGCCTGCCTTGATGACTAAATGGTCTAGATAGCCTCATTCATGATTAACTTTACTAGAAAGCCTCCCTTGATGACTAACTAGTCAAGACAGCCTCCCTTCATGACTAATTTGTTTAGAATGCCTCCCTTGATGACTAACTTGTCAAGAAAACCTCCCTTGATGACCAAATTGTCTAGAAAGCTTCCCTAGAAACCTCCCTTGATGACTAGCTTGTCTAGAAAGCCTCCCTTGATGACTAGCTTGTCTAGAAAACCTCCCTTGATGACTAGCTTGTCCAGAAAACCTCCCTTGATGACTAGCTTGTCTAGAAAACCTCCCTTGACGACTAGCTTGTCTAGAAAGCCCCCCGTGATGACTAGCTTGTCTAGAAAGCCTCCCTTGATGACTAGCTTGTCTAGAAAACCTCCCTTGATGACTAGCTTGTCTAGAAAACCTCCCGTGATGACTAGCTTGTCTAGAAAGCCTCCCGTGATGACTAGCTTGTCTAGAAAGCCTCCCGTGATGACTAGCTTGTCTAGAGAGCCTCCACAGAAACCTTCCTTGATGACTAGCTTGTCTAGAAAGCCTCCCGTAATGACTAGCTTGTCTAGAAAGCCTCCCTTGATGACTAGCTTGTCTAAAAAGCCTCCCTTGATGACTAGCTTGTCTAGAAAGCCTCCCGTGATGACTAGCTTGTCTAGAAAGCCTCCCGTGATGACTAGCTTGTCTAGAAAGCCTCCCTTGATGACTAGCTTGTCTAGAAAGTTTCCCTTGATGACTAGCTTGTCTAGAAAGCCTCCCGTGATGACCAGCTTGTCTAGAAAGCCTCCCTTGATGACTAGCTTGTCTAGAAAACCTCCCTTGAAGACTAGCTTGTCTAGAAAGCCTCCCTAGAAACCTCCCTTGATGACTAGCTTGTCTAGAAAGCCTCCCTTGATGACTAGCTTGCCTAGAAAGCCTCCCTTGATGACTAGCTTGTCTAGAAAGCCTCCCTAGAAACCTCCCTTGGTGACTAGCTTGTCTAGAAAGCCTCCCTTGATGACTAGCTTGTCTAGAAAGCCTCCCTTGATGACTAGCTTGTCTCGAAAGCCTCCCTTGATGACTAGCTTGTCTAGAAAGCCTCCCTTGATGACTAGCTTGTCTAGAAAGCCTCCCTTGAGGACTAACTTGTTAAAAAAACCTTCCTTGATAACTTTGTCTTTAAAGCTTCCCTTCATGATTAACTTGTCTAGAAAGCCTCCAGTCATAATTAACTTGTCTAGAAAGCCTCCAGTCATAATTAACTTGTCTAGAAAGCCTCCAGTCATAATTAACTTGTCTAGAAAGCCTCCAGTCATAATTAACTTGTCTAGAAAGCCTCCAGTCATAATTAACTTGTCTAGAAAGCCTCCAGTCATAATTAACTTGTCTAGAAAGTCTCCCTCCATAATTAACTTGTCTAGAAAGTCTAACTCCATAATTAACTTGTCTAGAAAGTCTCCCTCCATGATTAACTTGTCTAGAAAGTCTCCCTCCATGATTAACTTGTCTAGAAAGTCTCCCTCCATAATTAACTTGTCTAGAAAGTCTCCCTCCATGATTAACTTGTCTAGAAAGTCTCCCTCCATGATTAACTTGTCTAGAAAGTCTCCCTCCATAATTAACTTGTCTAGAAAGTCTCCCTCCATGATTAACTTGTCTAGAAAGTCTCCCTCCATGATTAACTTGTCTAGAAAGTCTCCCTCCATAATTAACTTGTCTAGAAAGTCTCCCTCCATGATTAACTTGTCTAGAAAGTCTCCCTCCATGAATAACTTGTCTAGAAAGTCTCCCTCCATAATTAACTTGTCTAGAAAGTCTCCCTCGATGATTAACTTGTCTAGAAAGTCTCCCTCCATGATTAACTTGTCTAGAAAGTCTCCCTCCATAATTAACTTGTCTAGAAAGTCTCCCTCCATGATTAACTTGTCTAGAAAGTCTCCCTCCATGATTAACTTGTCTAGAAAGTCTCCCTCCATAATTAACTTGTCTAGAAAGTCTCCCTCCATAATTAACTTGTCTAGAAAGTCTCCCTCCATAATTAACTTGTCTAGAAAGTCTCCCTCCATGATTAACCACTAGGAAGTCTCCAATTATAATCAACTTCTCTAGAAAACTTCCATTAATGATTAACCTCTCCAGAAAGTCTCAATTCATAATTAACTTCTCTAGAAAGTCTCAATTCATAATTAACTTCTCTAGAAAGTCTCCATTCATAATTAACTTCTCCAGAAAGTTTCCGTTTATAATTAACTTCTTTAGAAAGTTTCCATTCATAATTAACTTCTCTAGAAAGTTTCCATTCATAATTAACTTCTCTAGAAAGTTTCCATTCATAATTAACTTCTCTAGAAAGTTTCCATTCATAATTAACTTCTCTAGAAAGTCTCACTCCATGACTAAATTCTCTAGAAAGTTTCCATTCATAATGAACTTCTCTAAAAAGTTTCCATTTATAATTAACTTTATTAAAAAGTCTCCATCAGAGTGCTGATGGTCTGTAAAAATATGGGACGCTCTGCCTATATGCCCGATGCGCCGAAAGGCGTGATAAGGGATCTTTACTTTTACTTTTATTCATAATTAACTTCTCTAGAAAGTCTCCCTCCATGACTAAATTCTCTAGAAAGTCTCCCTCCATGACTAAATTCTCTAGAAAGTCTCCCTCCATGACTAAATTCTCTAGAAAGCTTCCCTCTGATTTCCTCTAAAAAGCTTCCTTCCATAACAAATCTAGAAAGCCTCACTTCACAATCAACTTCTCCAGAAATCTTTCCCCTTTAAAATTCTCAAGAACATAGCTTTTTACATGGCAAAGTAGTTCCCCATTTTAATTTAAGTACCCGCCAACAATGGGTTCTAAGGATATCATGGGTAAAGAAAAGATCAAATGCATCCAAACTGAATAATGAAATATGCTAGTCACTTGAAACGTCACGAAAGTTTTAGAGAGAACAATAATGGAAGGGTATAAGCCTGTGAAGAGAGGAAGAGGAAGGCTAAAAAGAAGATGGGTGCAGGAAGTTGCGGATGATCTCCAGACGCATGTATTGGACATGGGATGTCTTGCTTGTGATCAAGGAGCTTTCTGGAATTTTGCTATGTGAGCAAAGTTCTGCAAAGGACAGGCTACTGACTGACCTGCCAATTACTGCCTTTATCACACCACTTTTGCTGTGTAGATGGGGAGGTGAGTCTTTAGGTCCGAGGATTCAGGGCCGCATGGCTAGTGCTGTCGCCACAGACTGCAGGTGAGAATTTTCGTTTGCCCCCGACCAAAAAAAAAATCCCCAACCTTACCAAGGATTCAAACCAGGGTCTCCTGTATGAGAGCCTGGCATTCTAACCATTCGGCCAGCCGCTCCTCTTCAAGTATCAATCTTCTTTTAACACAGAGAATCTTTATTTAAAGGTACCATAATGCAAATTCTTGCAGCAGCGACTCACCATTCTCAATGTATTCTGACAGAAAGACCACAAAGAATGGCGTCACCAGATCATTGATGCCTTGCACATAGCCACTGGCGGGATGACGAATGGCCCAAATAAACAAGATTCTTTCAAATATCTGGCAAGTAGAGATAATCAAAGATCAGATTATAAAGCACAATATGTCAGTAAGAAGTAAAAAAACAAACCAAACTACATTATATATTAATTCACCATCAGCTAATACTGTCCGATCAGCTCCTTCCACCTTTGACAGTCAAATGCAATGGACCTCATGGTTCTTCTTCTTTGCATTCACTGGCTGTTAACTCCGGCTAAAAGTTCTGGTTGTTCACCAACCTCTGGACTTAGTCTTGTTTTAAAACCTGGGTGTTCTGTGCACATCCATTTTACAGATCTAGATTAGTTTTTGCAGATTGTTGGTTTCTTGCCTCTCAGGTCGATGCACTCCGAATTTAAAGGAAGCCCCAGTCAACTGACGCTTACGATAAACTTGTTTGAGGGGCAGTGGGTCAGTTCTTGTTTTCCTTATAATAGGGCACTAGAACCCACATTGGAAGGACTTTGTGGTTGCATGCCCAAGGCTTGTCCAGTCAGTCAAGTTCTGTATCCAGGTATTTCTCTTCTCCTCTTCCCCTTATGTGAGTCCTGAAGTATTATTTTTGAGAGGCTGTTAAATCTTATTACACTACTGCATGTTCCATCTTTTCACTGAAGTTAACAGAGATTTATAGTTGCCAATACTAAAAATAAACTCCGGTCACATACAGCTGGCTTTGTTTACGTAGTTCACCACCAAGCCCGTGTGGGCTGTGTGGGTAGACTATAGAACATGTCCTGCAAGAATTCTCCTTGTACAGCCCATTAAAATGGGAATACTGGCCTACTGAGTCAACACTGTACTCAGAGTTGCATGGCACTAAAAAGGAATTACATTTTTTTTTTAAAAGAGTCAAGTTTATCACAAGTGTTTATCAGTGTAAATCAGAAAGCAAACACAAAAAGAAGATACAGACAGCCCACTGCTGGTGCAGAACCCCGGTAAATGTTGAGTTCTGCATTGTGAAATGATGTCACTAAACTCTAAGCGGCAGAAGGGCATTAGTTACTAGCTTTAGGACAAGTGGTTTTGGAAATGAATCTCTGCTCAAAGACTGGTTGTGCTGTAAATCAATCAGGTACCGTCTCCACTGGCTGCAATGGACCTCAAACACTGTTGTTTACAGCTAGGCCAATATATTTGCTTTTAGGCCCAACACATTCAATTTCAGAAGACACTTAATTTGCCATCTTTTTCAACATGCTTGTTAAGGTGTAGTGATTCTACTTCATTTCTCCTACAAATTTGACCTAGAAAGTCAAACAGGAAACATGTCTGAACACTGCAATGCAGTTACTTCAGTGTCATTTTTATTTGTTGTTGTGTTTTGTTTCTCATCTACTGATGAAAGCTTGTCACCACAACATTCTTTGTTTATAATAATGTATTATGTAAAGCTTATACATATTTTCTGTGTTTTTTTCAGTTGATTTGTTCTATAAACACAGTAGGATTAATTTTCTGAACTGAATGAACGAACGAACAAATTTTATTTTCAAAGGGGTTAAGAATTGGGCACGCAGGCCCGTCTAACATTCTGCCCTTCCACTCCGCTCCTTTCATACAATGTTTAATTTTTACCTCAATTCATAGTTAATAATAATAATAAAAAGAGGAATGCACAATTAAAAATTTGAGAAATATAGAAAAGAAACAAAAGAACAAAAAAGAGAAATAGAAAAAAAAGAATTACAATATCTAAGTCTTAATTACAAATGCTGGAATGTGCTCTAATTTATACTGACATTACTTGAACGTTTGAAAGAGTATAATAATAAGCCTATTCAAAAAATGATGTAAGTCTTACAGATTGCATAATATAAACATCATCAAAACCAATTAAATATTAGTTCCAAATATTGGAATGCATTCGACTGACATCTTCAGTTTTAACAATAATAAGCTTCAGTTTTCCCCCCCCCCCACCCCCCCCCCCCCCCCCCCCCCCCCCCCCCCCCCCCGATAAAAAATTAGATGGTTGACAGTGAAATGGTTGAGCTGAATAGAACAAATTAGATGGCTGACAGTGAAATGGTTGAGCTGAATAGCAACAATATATTTGATAAAAGACAATACTCACCTCCTGAACCTGTTTCTCTTGAAACAGGTGAGCTAGCGAGGTCATTCGTGGGATATCTTTTAAAATCTGAAATGACACAATGGATCTTATCAATTTGCGGGTTCCTTTACAGAACTGCGCTCTCGTCACGGCACATCTGAAAGTCTCTCTGTCTCTAGCCAATTTTATAGACCCATGTGCTTTCACAGCTGATGCATCTGAGGCCTTGTGTCCACCTTCGTTGAGGTTTACCTCTGCCTCTTTTATCCTAAACACCCACACCCACCCCTCCTCCGGTTAAAAGCTAACATAGCTAAAATGCCTCTGCTTTTGGGATAGAATACTGTTTATGAGCCAGTTCTCCTTGATGTCTCGATCATGTAAGATTGTTGATGTTTTTCTTCATTTCAGTTCCAAATACTAATTATTTTCTTTGATGACTGAGTATTGTTTCCTGCTAGGTTCTGCTGATTTTCTCTCTCTCCCCCTCTCTCTCACACACAGAGAAGGGAGAGAGAGGGGGTTTAATGCTTGCTGGCTCAAAGGTTTTGGGTTTGAACCCGCAATGGTATTCAATTTTTTTAAATAACTGACCTTGGAATTGAACTCTGTTTCAAATGGATATCAGAAAAAAAAGTTCTGGTTGTTCATCTGCTTTTGATAACTTTGCCTGTTTGACTCAATACAGCTAGGCTATGATATCTTTGATTGTTAGACTCAATACAACTAGGCTACGATATCTTTTATTGTTTGACTCAATACAGCTAGGCTATGATATCTTTGCCTATTTGACTCAATACATCTAGGCTATGATATCTTTGATTGTTTGACTCAATACAGCTAGGCTATGTCTTTAATTGTTTGACTCAATACAGCTAGGCTTTGATATCTTTGCCTGTTTGACTCAATACAGCTAGGCTATGATATCTTTGATTGTTTGACTCAATACAGCTAGGCTATGATATCTTTGATTGTTTGACTCAATACAGCTAGGTTATGATATCTTTGATTGTTTGACTCAACACAGCTAGGCTATGATATCTTTGCCTGTTTGACTCAATACAGCTAGGTTATGATATCTTTGATTGTTTGACTCAACACAGCTAGGCTATGATATCTTTGCCTGTTTGACTCAACACAGCTAGGCTATGATATCTTTGATTGTTTGACTCAATACAGCTAGGCTATGATATCTTTGCCTGTTTGACTCAATACAGCTAGGCTATGATATCTTTGATTGTTTGACTCAATACAGCTAGGCTATGATATCTTTGATTGTTTGACTCAATACAGCTAGGTTATGATATCTTTGATTGTTTGACTCAATACAGCTAGGCTATGATATCTTTGCCTGTTTGACTCAACACAGCTAGGCTATGATATCTTTGCCTGTTTGACTCAACACAGCTAGGCTATCAAGTAGTCTACCCTTTTGCTACCTGAGCTAAGTGCTTGGTGCTGCCTTGTGAGCTGTGTTTTTTCATGTAGAACACCTTTCCTTTGTGCAAGCGGTTGAGTCGTGGCATTCAATATAGCCGGTAGTCAGTTTACGCGGGGGCTGGTGAAATACCTTATGTCAATGTTATAATACACGTGTATAGCCAACTTATCGTGCCTGACTACTTCCATCGACAACAAATTGCATTTCTGGTGGCGACAGTTGGCTTTGGCGCCTCTAGCAATTGCCCTATGCATTTACTGAATGCACATATTTTTGGATTGTGCCGGGACCAATTCTTTTTTTTCCACCAGTTTTTTAAATAGGGCGGCGTCTGTGGCTAAGGCACTGCGAGTCCGACTCGTAATCCAACGTACCGTGACCGAAACCCACTGCGGGCTGCTTTGATTTTTATCATGGTATGGGACGTCGCAGGTCGACCCAGCCTCAAATGGGTACCAGGATGGCTGTCCTGGGGAAGTAGAGACGGTCGGCGTAATGCTGACCACATTACCCACCGAGTGCCGATTGGTCTGTAAAATATGGGTGCTCTTCCCATATCCCCGATGCACCTTAAGGCGTGAAAAGGGATCTTTACTTTTTTTTTACTTGCTTTTTAAATAGGACAGTGAGGGACATTTGATCTGATTTTCACTGGCGCAGGAACGGAGCAAGCATGGGGTGACCCTGTTGCAGTGAAGTTGAAACTTGGACTAAGACTAACAAGAAAACAATGTTCTGCTGGCAATAAAAAGGACAGAATGAATTAATTTACCTGCCGAAAGGTCTCTTCGTGTAAGTCCTGATATCTAGTCTCATAATACTGATCGATGTAACCAAAGTACTCCCTGCGCTTCCGCTCCAGCGTTTCCTGTCTTCTGTCTACTGCAGTAGGCAGATATCCCTGTTGAAATAACACAGAAAGAAGGTTTTGAATACTTTTTCTTTAATTGCTTAGAAAGAAAAACATTATGTTAACTTGCATACAAAAAGACTATGGCAAAATCAATTTGCAAAGCCCTTACCAAACAGAACAGAAACTATCAAACAATACACTCTTCCACATGTGGATTCCTGAGCCCCATGGAGGGGTAGGGGTGGGGGGGGGGGGGGGGGGGGGGGGGGGGGATAAACCAAATGTCACCGAATATGCATGTTGTAAAAGCAGATAATTAGAAATGTTTCCTTCGAAGTTGGAGTGCATCTGCCTGAGACTTAGGAACCAATAGTCTGCATACAATTAAACTACACCTGTACAATTAATGTCCATGCAAAACTCAAGATCTTGAACAAGACCAAAGTCTAGAAGTGGACAAACAACCAAAACTTTCAGCTGGCATATGTGAATAAGAAGATCAAATAAATCATTTATGAGAATGGAGACTGGGGCCAAATAAACCAATTATGAGAATGAAGACTGGGGCCAAATAAACCATTTATGAGAATGGAGACTAGGGCCAAATAAACCAATTATGAGAATGGAGACTGGGGCCAAATAAACCAATTATGAGAATGGAGACTAGGGCCAAATAAACCATTATGAGAATGAAGACTGGGGCCAAATAAACCAATTATGAGAATGGAGACTCGGGCCAAATAAACCATTATGAGAATGAAGACTGGGGCCAAATAAACCAATTATGAGAATGGAGACTGGGGCCAAATAAACCAATTATGAGAATGGAGACTGGGGCCCAATAAACCAATTATGAGAATGGAGACTAGGGCTTTCAGCGTGCACTGAAATGGCTCTCTATTACATCACACATCTCAGAAAATTCAGAAGTGACACCCGTAGCAGGACTGGCTATCACTTGTTCAGACCACAAGTGTTGTGTGAATTTACTGTCTAGGTGAAGCAGGGGTGAGTAGAAATGAGACAGCTGCTTTTATCAGATCCTTTTGTGCAATTTGTAAATCACATAAGCCTCACTGTTTATCCCTCCAGTGTTTTAACTTGTGCAATATTTCGTCTTCTTCTTCTCCGCGATCAGTTCTATATGCTCAAGTTATCAGTTGTGGTGCCGTCACATCAGTGACAAGCCTCCAAGAGTTCCTCAAAGTTTGTCCTGGATGCCTCTTCCCTCTGGCGATGTGTTTTCTCACAGGTTTTGCAACATTTATGATATCAATGGATGGAATGCAGTCCAGTACCTTTGGTGTCTTTGCTCAGCATCTACGTCAGGATTTTCTCCTGGACATCCATCTTTCCCCTTTCAGTGTCTGTCTGGTCCTCTTCTCCTCCTTCAGTACCCAGAATACCACCATCTTATATTTGCACTACAGGAACAGTTAGCATCCACACCTTAAGACATGGCCATTCAACTGGCGGCTCGCAGGCAACGTGTGGCCAGCGGAGGCCTAGCAAGTAGCCCGCGGATCATTGCCAGTTGTATTATATTACTGATCTGTCTATGCTTGGGCTCAGATCTCTGGCCCGTGACGATCCCCAGTTTTAAAAAAACTGGCCACTAAGTAAACCTAGCTGAATAGTCTGCCAAGACATTTGCTGTAGAAGACGGAGCATCAATGGGCATTGTTTGTTTGTTTATTCAACAGATCAATATCATGGCCCACTGGTGCAACCCATAAGTGCACTATTCTACCTTTAACTCAGGCACGAGTCTGATGAATCTCAGAGCAGTGCACAGACTCTGTTGCACCGATGAGGATTCTGAAATACTTTGGGTGATTTCAAACTCCAAATTTTGCCCAGGCAAAAAAGATAAAAAATTATAACTATTAGCAGTAAAGACAGTTGAAAGTCTGTGCTGTATTTTGATATTTTAGTGTAAAACATGGGACTCACAGATAAAATCTTCCATGCTATGGGGCGTACAGCTTTAGGAATTCCAGACCAACATAACTTGCGAAGCGCAGCTAGAAGTGAAAATACATAAGACAAGCAAAAGATGTGACAGATACCAACTAATCATTAAAAATAAATAATACCTGCTAAGGTAAATCCCCTTTTAGTCATTACATAAAAAAGAAAGATCTAAAGACCCTGGGTATATCCTACGCAGACCATATTTCAAATGACGAAGTTCACCAGGTCTTCACTCTATGCACTGGCAACTATGTAGGTGCAAACATGTCATCACTCTACGCACTGGCAACTAAGTAGGTGTAAATATGTCATCACTCTACGCACTGGCAACTAAGTAGGTGTAAACATGTCATCACTCTACGCACTGGCAACTAAGTAGGTGTAAACAAGTCATCACTCTACGCACTGGCAACTAAGTAGGTGTAAACATGTCAGTCTCCTTGTATTTTCCATCTTTTCACTGTTGTTAAAAGAGCAACCACTTTTAGTGAATAATTATTCAAGAATCAAGATCATAGCATACAAGGCATATCCAAAGATGCTCCGTCTCCTGCAGCAAATGACTAAAGGTGTAGATGCTGTTTCCATAGCACACTGATTATCCTCATGTCGTTATCTTTCTCTCATACATGCCTCCTTGAAGGATGCA
This sequence comes from Candidula unifasciata, assembly GCA_905116865.2. Taxonomy (NCBI): domain Eukaryota; kingdom Metazoa; phylum Mollusca; class Gastropoda; order Stylommatophora; family Geomitridae; genus Candidula; species Candidula unifasciata. The sequence continues at coordinate 576,025 of CAJHNH020003446.1, read as the reverse complement.
CCCCTAATTCCTGTCTGTTATTTTTATACATTCATGCACACATTATTTCATCTAACCTTGTGTCTTCTATGAGCATTTGTTCATAACTGGTCTTCAAAATGCCTGCTTTGTCCAGTATAAGTGATCCTGTAGCTTTTGCTTTTGTCGCCACAAAATCCGCTCTTTCATTCCCTCACACCCCAGTATATTCCGGACAGCATATCCGTGTGAGACCGTGTAATCTTGGTTGGTGGGCTGATGCTTGGTATCCAAAATAATAGATAGTGAAAAATGCAATACTACTAACATGATTACATATATACAACGTGATGAATTTGGTTGAGCTGAGATAACATAATTTTCATCTGGTTAGGCAAGCAGAAAACTAATGTGGATTCAGCATGAGTGCAAGGCCTGAGTACCAGCTGTCTGTACTAATTCTGTAGATCTGCTACGTCTCACTTTTAGACTGGAAGCAAGTGCATGTTTGCTTCTTTGCAAGTCTCACCGCAGTGGAAACTACTGATGTTTAACATATCTTTCTTTCCTTTTCTTGTTTTAAAACTGTTATGACTTTTGTTTTGTCAACATTGAGGAATACTAAAGGATTACATTAAACCACAAAAGAAACATTCAAAATTATTAATTCAGAGAATGCACACAAGAAGCATACCTTCAACAAAACACACAAGAAGCATACCTTCAACAAAACACACTAGAAGCATACCTTCAGCAACATCAAAAAGTTACTGAAGATTATACCAAGCTAACTAAAGAAACCAGATCAGTAGAGATTGAATGGGAAATGTTTAAAAGATCAATTTTAGAAGCAACAAAAGGAAAATGTTGAATGGTAAAGAAAAGAAGCACAAGATCATTAATAAGACCACGGTGAAACGAGGAAGTAATAGCAGTGAAGGAGGAGAAATGTAGAAACCAGACAGAAGAGAAAAATCAAAAATCAACATGATCTTAAAGAATACAGAGCATCAAGAATGATAGCCAGAGATGTCAGAAATGCCAAAGAAACATCATGGCAGAAATACAGCAAAATATTGAATGCTGATCAAAAAAGTGCTACCAAAAACTTGTATAAGCAAATTAAAGAATTAAAGTTATGAGTGGTAGGAATGAACAATATGACCAACAGGAATTATAAATGACAAGACAGGAGTCTTCTTAAATGAACCAAAAAAGGTCCTAGAGAGAGATGGTGTCACCGTTTCAATGATCTACCTAACTTACAATCAGAGGAAAAATTCACAACACAAGAAAACAACAGCTACATAAATAAAAATTTAGAACCAAGCATAACACTCGCAGAAATAAAATAAAAAAGCTGTAAAAGAGGCACTTTCCAACAAGGCAACAGGCCCTGATGATATACCTGCTGAACTATTCAAAGAAACAGAAACAGTCAGCGTACAATGGATGCACAGACTGTTTAACCTAGTCCGGACAACACAAGAGACACAAGAGGATTGGAGAAATGCAATAATAGTACCCATCTGAAAGAACAAAAGGCAGCAAGATAGACTATGATACGTACAGAGGAGTTTCACTATTCAGCCCCACACAGGGAGACTTTTTTGTAAGATCCTTGAAAATAAGGCTACACCTACCATCGAAACACAACTTAGTGAAGGACAAGCGGGATTTCAGAAGAACAGAAGTTGTTCTGGTGCAATATTTACACTTAGACAATTTGAGGAAAGGATGATAGAATTATATAAAGAATGATTACGTCACTTACGTAGACCAAAAAACAGCTTTCCATTGAGTTAACATGAATAAATTATGGAAGGTACTACAGGATTACAGAGTAAATGAATACCTAATTAAATTGTGCACGAGTTTATATATGAACAGTCAATGCCCATTTAAAACAAATGCAGGAATGTCAGAAAAGCTTTACATTAGATCTTGAGTTAGACAGGGTTGCATTCTATCACCACAACTGTTCATCACACACGTCGACCAAATTTGCAAATCAGCTATCACCAGTGAAGGGGATAACATCAGAAATTGCTAAATGAACTGCTTTTTCCCCCATAACATAGACAAAACAGAAGTGATAACATTCTCCAGAAAAAGAAGAACAACCAAAATCAAAATTTATGTACACCAATTAAAGGAGGTAACGGATTTTAATATATGGCGAGCATTATTTCAGAAGACGGAAGCATTAATAAAGAAATCCAACACAGATGCAATAAAGCTAATCAAGTTTTAGGTCAAATGGCACCAATTTTAAAATGCAAGCATGTGAATTTTAACATTAAAAGAACATTGTTCAACACAATATTCTTACCAATGCTATGCTATCAATGTCAAAAATAGACACTGTCTTTGGAAGACAGAGGGAAAATAGTCACGAAAGAAATGAAATGTTTATGTACTATGCTAGCTGTAATGAGGAAAGATCAATTTAGGATCAACTCAAATGGTTCGGCTAAACAACAAGATTGGCATCAGACAGGGCACCACAGAGAGCAATGTTTTAAAGACACAGCGGCAACAGATCAAGAGGTCGACCACGCAAAATTTAGACATCAGAAACATCTGAACTCCGAAAAATACTTTATACTCTGGCCCGTTCCAGAGATCTCTTCCTGTCATGATGCAGCAAGGCATTGCAGGAGTAGCGAAAAGAAAGAAGAAGATGGAGTTCATGCACTGTGTTCAAAACCTCCTTGGCTGATCTCCAAAAGGATACAAGTAAATATAACTGTACATGTGGGTAATAAAGGAGATCCTTAACAACTGTTCATAATAACTGTATTTAAATGTAAATGATAAAAGCAGACTTACTTAGATCTAAAGAGGACTCAGCAAATAAGGCCTTGAATTTATCTACACGTGCTGCCTCTCTGTCCGATGTAGAACTGGTGACATATCGAATGGAGGTCACTTTTGGTGGGTTGTAGCTCCCACTATTCAGCCTGACCCCAACGCCTGGTCCACTCAGATGATGATGGTGGTGGTGGTTATTTGATGGATATGGTTGAGCATTGCCTGGTAAACACACAAGATTTTCTGTTTAACTTAATATCTTCTAGATTGTATTTCTTCTCTCAGCATGTAGGAGCAGTTGAAGTTTGCACCCAAGTACTTATCTGTTTCTGTTCGTTTGATTTTCATATAAACGACTTGCAAGTTATTTAGTTATTATCATGTATTCTGTCTTATCTTGATTGATAACTAGTCCTATTTTTTGAGCTGATTCTTTTTGGACAGTCAGTGACTCAACAGTCTCTAGTTCATTTTCTTCAACGATATCAATGTCATCAGCATATATATCCAAGTATTCTAGTCTCCTATAGAACAGTCTTGTTTCAATTTCCAGATAATTTTCTCCAGGGCCAAGTTAAAAAGAAGTGGGGACAGAGCATCACCTTGCATCTTTAAACCAGATTTTATTTGGTTCTAGACCACGAGGCAGACCAAGAAGACGATTGAGAGATAATATCCAGACAGACCTGCAAACACTTGGTGTCACCAACTGGAAAGAGAGGGCCAACCAGAGAGATGAATGGAGGCGGGTGATATCTGCAGTTATGAACCTCAAGGGCTCGGAATGCTCAAGAATAAGAACTTAGTATCTTGCTCATAAATAAAAACCAATTAATTTGTCCCTGATAATACAGTGAAAGAACAATGTAAAGTTAAAAAGACAAATCTTTTGCAAGCAAAGATGTTATAAAGTGAGTATCTGATCCGATTTGATGGAAAAAATAAACCTTGTTTAACCTGCTACTTTTGAGTGGAGTTGAGAATTGTCATCACAGAACGCAGGGCATTCCTATGCCTGCTCTATCCTCATCTTCAGCAGCCAGCGCAATACTGATGGTACCGGGCACGATCTGGTTATATGTCCGATTTCAAAAAAGAAGCTTTGGTCATAATTGTGATGGGGCCAAATTAATTGGCTAAACTAAGGTTTTTGCGCTATTTTCAATGCCTCAGTGTCCTTATCTATTTGCTGTGATGTCCCTTCCTGCATGGACGGGTTTGGATGACAGTCCTGTCGGTCTGTCCCCCTGAGCTCTGGTTTTATCACTATGTGAATTTTTATTGATATGTGAGGTTCATTCCTTTTATATTTCATTGTAGAATTTGGTCTCTGTTATCATGGCTTTATGTGTGTTTTTATCTTCTGTCCAAGTCCTATGTATTACTTCCTGCTCAGGGCACTTCCAGTGTGGTCCGTATACTGTTAGTGATTCCTGAGCATGGTCATCCCTGGAAATGGCCTCGGCTGTGAAGTCCTTTGTTCAGTCTGAGACCTTATAAGGGCCTGTGCCGCCTGTAGATCAAATGCGCAGCTTGTAGACTGCATAAAGTGAATATAACCAAAATATAAAGTCCACGACAAGGAATGTAATGTAAAATCACTGTTTCGAATACTGATTATTATTCATAGAAAATCCAGTTATAAAAGTCTTCATTGCCTGTAAGTAAATAAGGGACCCCTTTCCACGACTTCAGGCGTATTGGGCATATAAGGCTAGAGATACTTTATAGATCAAAGATCAAACAGCACATGCACTTTCCCACCCAAGGTGTCCCTTATATCATGTGCCAATCTGTGTGCTAGTTGACACTGCCACTCTTTCCTGGCACCACGCTTTCTGCTATTTTTTTCTATTAATCAAGGTGCTTTATGTGGCCTAAATATTTGAGTTTCCGAGACAAGATGCTGTTTACTAGACAATCTTCCTTGATATTAATTTATTTTAGGATGTCAGCATCATTCTTCCTTTCAGTTTACAGTAATCTGATAAATTTTTCTAAAAAATTCAGCTCAAAAGCCCCAATTTTCTCCCTTAATGACTGTGATTTGGAATTTGAAATATATTTGAAAATCAGGTGAAGTATTTTCAATTCTAATGTTATTTCAATTTTATGATATGCCAGTGAAAGTTGGAGAACAACCAAAGACATGGAACAAAAGTTAAATGCATTCAAAAACAAACACCTGAGGAAACAGATAAACATTAAATGGGATGAATTCAAGAAAGACAGAAATAAGAGAAGTGTCTGGACAACCACTGGTATCAATGGTTATAAGACAAAGTAGATGACAAAGTAGATGACAAAGTAGTAGATGACAAAGTAGATGACAAAGTATTTGCACAGCCGGAGGAGAAGAGGACAGAGAATCACGAAACATAAATTGAAATGAAAAACAAACAGATAGAAAACAGAAACACCCAAAAGAAACACCTTACACAAACAAGCTTCTTCTTCACATTTACCTGCTGTAAACTCTGGTGGAAAGTTCTGGTTGTTTGTTCACTTCTGGACTCTAGTCCTGTCCCAGAATCTGAGTGTTGCATGCACATCCGTTTCACAGGTCTGACTCATTTGCAGGCAGATTGTTGGTTCTTTAGCTCTCAGGCAGATGCACTAAATTTGAAGGACCCCCCTCAACTCTCACGACATACTTGTTGGGAAGGTTGTGAGCCTATACTTGTTTTCCTCACAATGGGGCCCCAGAACACACATGTGGAACAAACACTGATGAGACAGTCTATGATATCGAAAACATAACTGGAGAAATAGACGTTGAACCCCTCAAATAAATCAACATCACAAAGAATGACAATAAACATAATCCTACTTTTGCTGGAGGAAGAATTCAGATCTGTAAGTTCTTTCTGCTGCTTGTGTATTGAGCTTGCCATTTTACTGTGGTTGTCAAGCACAATCTTTGCTGACGAGTGCACATCACTAAGAGATAGTTTCAGGGTGGCGATGTGCATAAAATCATCATCACCATCATCCCAGGCGTCAGAAGTTTTTCTTTCAAAATCGTGAAATGAGTCATTTTTGTTGATCTTCCCTCTGTCTTCTTTCTGGGTTGATAAACTTTGAAATATAAAATATATTTTGTTATACATTATTTTAGTTTCTTAAACATGCAGCTACATGTGCAATGAAACAATAAGTCTAAGGGAACAGTACAATAACAGCTGGAGACTCTATTCCCATGCTTTTCTAGCATATCAAAGAGATTTGAAGTAGAGGTTTCTTTACATTCCAGTGGCACATCGGGCATATGAGGTTAGACTCATATTTTTATAGACCAGTCGGCCTTTAATGGTTGATGTGGTCAATATCCCGTCAGCTGCTGTTACCTCCCAGACTGATTGAAGTTTGAACAACGGATCAACATCATGGGACACGAGTGCTCCGTTCTTTCTTCTAGCTCAAGCCAGATATTTTGATTGATGTTTTACCACACCAGGACATAACACCGAGCGATAAACACCCGGTGACAAAAGTGCCACAACATTGGCTGAGTATCACCTGGGGTACAGGTCCCAGAAACCCTGTTCAACCCATAGTTTGGGTTATATTAGGGCCCCCGACCACAGCTGGGGTGGGGCTTCAAAATAACGAAAAATTGTGTTTGCAAACGGGGACAGGGATTACGTCTAATTACCCTCCAGGACTTTTACCTATTTAAGGCTAGAAGCCAAGATCATGTTTGAAAAATAAAATACTGGCTCTTTGCAAATTTGAACCCACAGCCTTTGGATCCGCAGGCATGTGTTTAGCCACTATGCCATGGCGGCTCCTAATCAGAGATATGGCACAGTTTTTTTCAGGGGGGGGGAGGGGATCCTATGTGTAGAGTGACTTGCTTCACTTGATAAGACTAAGATCAGGAGCTTGTCATGGACTGTCTGTCCAGGGTATTTGTGTGTTCAGGGCAATGAGCAAACTGATAGACTGGCTGCTGCTGCTCCCCTGGGCAGTGAGCTACTTTATGATAAAGCAGATACGTAAAGGCTCTCTAGAATCAAATGGACAGTGCAATAGAACAGACAATGAATCCATACACTGGGAGACTAATTCAATAGGGGGGAGTAGAGGTTCAGGAAGATTTTCAACATTAAAGGGGAAAACAGGGGAAACAGGCGGACTTTCAATCAGCTTGCAGCTAGTACTATTAGACGCTGATTCTTTGTTGGCTACTGAGCAAGGAGACGTAGAACGTGTGGGAATGTCCAAAGTGCAGTAATGTCAATTCTTAATACATTTATTTATCAAACTTCCTGTTAATCTTCATCGTCTTCTTTGCGTTCACCGGCTGTAAACTCTGGCGGAAAATTCTAGTTCTTCATCCACTTCTAAATTTTAGTCTTTTTTCAGAACCTCAGTATTGCATGCACAGCTGTTCCACACATCTGACTTCTTTGTGTGCAGACTGTTAATTCTTTACCGCCAGGCAGATGCACTCCGACTTCACCAAAGTAAGCTCCCAGTAAGTTGACTATTATGTCATGCTTTTGGGTAGGCAGTGGGTCTATTCTTGTTTTCCCTATAATAGGGCCCCGGAACCCACACAGGGAAAGTATAGTGTTGATTCAGTGGGCCAGTATTCTCTTTTTAATGGCCTGAAAAGGTAACGGTAAAGTCAGGAGATGTGAACCAGCGTCATTGCACACGGTTATAAACCATAAGTGCTCTGCCACCAGTACAGACAGCTAATAAGGAACTTTCTGCCTGTGTCGCCGCCTGCACGCAACTCCGTAGCTGCAGCGACGTTGCTCCATTTACCCCAGAGTGTTAACTCTGGTACCCACTACCTAGAGGTTGGGTGAACCCCGGCAACCGACGGTTTTGAACGAACCCGACCGTGGGCTGCAGCGGCCTGTATAAGGGACGCTCTTGCAGGACATGTTCTGTAGTTTGCACACACAGCCGCACACGGGCACAGTGGTGAACTACTTAGACGTAGCTTGTGCATATGTTTTTTAAGTTTGTTATGTCCTGTCCCTAGAGTAATGACCTGCCCATGCAGGTCAAGTAAGTGGTAGCCATCTTCAACCAGATTACATTCACCTCTAATAAATTGGATGGCCCTTTTCTTCTCACAGTATGCTACTGCATTCTCTTCGAGTTCACATTCTGCCCCTTTCTTAGCAAGTTTATCCACAGTTTCATTTCCTGGTATACCATCAATGGAGTGAAGTACACTTTGGTGCCACCTTGCCAAGTTCAGATCTCAGGTGAGGGAGTTTACCACTCTTAAGGGCTTGGAGCACCGATAGTGCCTCTGTGAATATGACCACTTTGTGGCAGTCAGAAATGGTGTTGTGTAACATTTCAGCAGCCTGCTCTAGTGCTAGGAACTATGCCGTATAGTTGGAATAGAATTTACAAGTATGCATATACTCTGTGTGGCAGTGGTTGTCTGGATATGTGATCAAGAGGTCAAATGTGAAAATGAACTTACACTGTAACAGACTGTGGAGGTGGATGCTGAGCTCCATAGACAGGTTTAATACTGAAATGATAACAAAAATTGGCTGTTAAAAAAAGATAACAGCCGGACTGCATCTGATTAACTATAACTAGTTTCACAATAATAAACTGTTGCTACTTACATCTGAAGGCATCCTTAAATAATTTCAGCATGTTGCAACTCCTTATAGTAAATATATTTGATTATTTTTCTCCAGTGGAAAGTTCCGGTTGCTTGTCTACCTCTGGATCTTAATCTTGTTCTAGAGCTCGAGTATTGTGTGAATATCCACTTTACAGATCTGTCTTAGTCATTATATGCAGACTGTTGGTTCCTCACCTCTCAGAAAGATGTACTCCAACATCGAAAAAAAACATCTCTTAGTATTCTTTTACAACACGACTGTTGGGGTGGAGGAGGGGGCGCCATTACCCCCCCCCCCCCTTTTTACCAAAATAGGGCATCAGAACTCACATGATTATTCAATGCATGGTAAACATTTTAAACAGATTTTGCCCAGTTTTTCTGCATTAATAATTCATTCTATTCTAGTTGTTACTCTAACTTTTGTGTTATGTAGCCCACGGTGAGGTACTGAGTATCTCCTTATACATCAGCAAGGCCTTACCTTTCTCTCATGCCTGTCACTGAAATGACTCCGCTACTGACCCGGCCTAAAAATGAGCACCACAGAATGTTCTGCAAGCAGAGGTAGTTGAGATTTTAGCAGAGTGGCTAGAAGCTTACCCGACAACACAGAGGTCTTGAGTTTAAATCCACAAAGATTCCCCATGTGGGTTCTGGGACCCCATTGTGGGGAAAACAAGAATAGACCCACTGCCTGCCCAACAAGCATGTCATAAGAGTCTACTAATTTGGAGCGTCCAAAGTCAGAGTGCATCTGCATGAGTGGCAAGGAACCAAGAATCTGCATATGAATAAGTCAGATCCGTAAAACTGATGTGCATGCAACACTCAGGTTCTGGAACAAGACTAAAGTTAAAGTGGTGAATGAACAACAAGTACTTTCCGCCAGAGTTTACAGCCAGTGAACACGAAGAAGAAGAAGATAAATGATTTAGCAGCTGAGCTTTGCATGACAGAATGTTCATCCTAGGTTTAAGGGGCAGAAGAACTTCTTAAAGTCCGTGCCGTGTGGCAACGTCAGACATGTCTATCCTATCCACAACCTTCTGTCACTTGTACTTTCACTCAACTCTGATGCAGTCAGATGATCCTATATGCTATGGTTTCCAACATCTGTTCTCTTGGTTTCCCTCTGCTTCTCCTCCCCTCCAAATTTCCTTTTGTCTCTGTGTACTCCAGTTTTCTCCTTCTCATCACATGATGACCCAAAAAAAAAAATGTAGACTGTCTCTTTCTGATGTGAGCCATCAGTTCTCATTTCTTTCAAGACATCTTCATAACAATTACACTTTTTAACTTGTCCATGGTATTTTCTTGATCTCAGCATTTATCTAGAAAACCACATCTCCGCAGCTTCCAAATAACCTACCAACTCAACTGTCCATGATCCACTTCAGTTTTATCAAGTTTATACAGCTTTTAAGAATTCCTTTTCTCGTTTTAACTGACAAAGAAAGAAGAACTTAAGAATGTGTAAATTATTAAATGTCAAAAAGGGTATACTGGTATTCATCTGCTTTACACACTCATACAATTAAAACTAAAAGCCTCTATATTAAACTCTCTCGGGGAAGGGGAGGGGGGCTGTGTGGTTTCGAGGTATGGTGTCTGCCTCAAGTGCTAGAGGTCCCAGGTTCAAACCCTGGTGAGAGCTGTGATTTAATTTAGCCTCCCCATCCACGCAGTGCGTAGTGGCACAAGGGATACTGTCAGCGGTGTGGCATAGTCGCAGAAACAGGTCCACAATTAACATATCGCTGAGACCCTGTTAGAGCATTTGTTTGCCCTCGATAATATTGGCCCGTTATTCGGAGGCAATCATAGTTTTGTCGTTAATTGTTCCTCGGCAAGCACTCTGCATTTTACACATGACTGAGGCCCTGTTAGGGTATTTGTTTGGCCACCATAATATGAAGACGAAGTTCGAAGGAGAGCCTATCTAGCCATCCCTTTATGGGATGCAATTTTTGGCTATCCTCCGAATCTATCTATCTATCTATTGTCTTCTTCACTTTTACCGGGTTGCAGCCCAGTGTCGTGGTTTAAAATATTTGTTTTGTGCCTCTCGCGTGATTTGAGTGACAGTTTTCTGGATCTTCTGGCCGTATTCAGCTACTCCATCTATCCATTTTTTCCTGGGTCTTCCTCTGGCCTTTCTTCCCGATGTTCTACTGTAAAAGGCCTTATAGGCAATCTGATCCGGTTGCATTCTTACTAAATGGCCAAACCACTTCATTCTCTGTCTTTCAATATGTTCCATGCATGCTCTTGTTCCAAATTTGTCTCTAATGCTGACGTTTGTGACTCTGTCTCTTCGTGTATTGTTGGTGACTCTTCGGAGACATCGCATTTCACACGTAGTTATTTTTTGCATATGTGATTTGTTCATTGTCCACGTTTGGCACTGATAACATAACGTAGGGATGAAAATGCTGTTGATCATCCGTTGTTTGGCTGGTAACGAGATCTTTGGATGACGAAGAAGTGGGGCCAGTTGGTAGTTGACTGCATTGGCTTTTTGAACTCTAGCCTGTATCTCTTTATCGAGTCTTCCATCTTCTGTAAATATGCATCCTAAGTACTTGAATTCTTGAACTTGTTCTAATTGTATGTCATTGATCTTTATGATTACATTACTGTGTTTCTTTCCTATGGTAATTACTTCAGTTTTTGAGGTGTTTATTTTCATGTCAAATTTTGTACAGTTAGTGAGCAATGTATGAACATGTTGTAGTTTTTGTTCTTCTTCTTGTAACAAACATTGGTCATCTGCAAAGAGTAGTTAATTTATAATATCTGTGTTTTGGTTTGACTCCTGTGCAATTCTATTCATATATGTGATGAAGAGTAGGGGTGATAGGACACATCCTTGTCGTACTCCTTATGTAATGGGGAACCAGTCTGCACCTCCGAATAACTGTCCTAAATTATCGAGGCGGAAAATATACCTTAACAGGGTCTCAGTCACATGTCAATTGCGCACTTCCGTCGTCTTAAATTGCACGCTCCCGCCACCGCCCAGAGTATTCCCCACGCCGCTCGCGTGCTGTGGACTGGGGCTAAAGTAGATGACTGGGACTCACGAGCAGAAGCTACCGCATTTCCTGCAGCTTCCTTCATTTTATATGCTCGTGAGTCCTAGCCATCTAGTTTAGCCCCAATCCACGCCGCATGAGCAGCGTGGGGGATACTCTCGGCGGTGGCGGAAGTTAGCCATTCGGCGGTGGTGTTATTGTCCCCAGAAGTGCGCAATTGACACGTGACTGAGGCCCTGTTAGGGTATATTTTCGCCTCAATAATTTAAGACCGTTATTCGGAGGATGACCCAATTTTTTTGTTATTTGAAGCACTGATCTGGCTCTTGCTAGGGGCCGCAATATAGCCCGGCCATTAACATGGTCTAATGGCTGAACGCGGTTTCTGGGACCTCTCCATGGGTGATCCTCATCCACATGGTGGCAATTTGTGTCATCGAGTGTTTATTGCTTGTGTGATATCCTAGTGGGGTAAAAGATAGAGATAGATAGACAGATAGTGAAGGAGACCCAAAAATTGCATTACCGCCCCTTGGGAGCTGATGCCTAACCCCCTGGGAGTCAAAAAGTTGGCTCTACTGCCAAATCCGGACGAAGAATAAACAGCCTTGGACGACTTAGTCAGAGTTCTCTCCCGTCGCCGCACTCCAAACAGTGATCGGAAAAGCCACAACGAAACAAAGAAGACAGTCACGTCGACATCAGGGCTGCCAATGCTTGGTTGTTTCCCCCAGATCTGGTTTTTTTTTCGACGCTGCAGGACAATTCTGGGTGTTTTTTTGGGTGTGTTTTGTTTGTTGGTGTTTGCCAATTTGTATGCTGTAATGATCGATAAATTTGCGTGGTTAGGGGGTAGGGGTTAGGGTTAGGGAGTAGGATTAGGATTAGGGTTAGCGGTAGGGTTAGGTTTAGCGTTAGATTTGACAATTTTGACGCCGGAGTTCCCTATAATCGCGCACAGTCCCATACACACACACAAACGATCGAGGGCCTCTGGATGCTGGTCACACGCACAATTCGCCAACGATTTGGGGCACCAGCCGCACGCTATTGGCGTCATATTTGGCAGAGTGTCAGTGGCGCCACTCCCACAAACATCATATTGTCGGCCAGTATTTCGAAATCCTACGTCAAAATTTTCACATCTAACCCTAACCCTACCCCTAACCCTAACCCTACCCCTAACTCTAATCCCTGCACGCAACCATATGATGATGCCACGATGCCTCACGCAACCGTACGCAGCCCTACACGCAACCGCAGGATGATAGGTAAGTGTGTCGTTTGTTTTCCGATCACTGTTTGGAGTGCGGCGACGGGAGAGAACTCTGACTAAGTCGTCCAAGGCTTTTTAATCTTCGTCCGGATTTGCCAGTAGAGCCAAAAAGTTAAATGCCACTTGCTTAAAAATATAATATGTAGGTAGCACTTTATACGCCTAATGAAGTGTTTTATTATGCTAATAATTTAAATATATTGATGAATTCCTTATTTGGTCAAAATGAAAATACAAAACAATACAGCACTCGTGATGATGAAGTGATATATAATATTTTCACAGACTCAGACCTTCCGGGTACGCTTGTTGTGCTCTTCTTCCAAAAGCCTGACTTGTTATCTCTAGACGGCCCTGAACTCAAAGATGCCATTAGGAACTCAGAAGCAGGGAGAGAATCACCAGAGTTCTACCGGAGAAAGGGGAAAGGGACGCCGCCATCCAGGTGACACACAAGAGAGACTGTATTTACAGGGGCGGCCATTACTGTGTTGACAACATGGCTGGGTTCTGGTACGCATGCGTGTTGACCTTTAACCCCGGAGATCTGGCACCGCTGTGCTGGGGTATCCCATCTAGTACCTGTGTATGTGTGCTTTAATTAGAACGGTGACCCCGGTCAGGGGCTCTGACAGGGAAAACGTTGGAACAGAAGACGTGGAGTCATGGTCGTGGTTGCGATTATTATCATCATCATCCTGCATACTTTTTGTTCTTCTTCTTTGCGTCCACCGGCTGTAAACTCCGGCGAAAAGTTCTGGTTGTTCGTCCACTTCTTGACGTTGGTCTTATTCCGAAGTGTGAGTATTGCGTGTACAGATCTGCTTTGTGTGTTTGCTAGAAGTCCACGTTAAAAAATTACTGCCTTCACCGGGGTTTCAACCCGGGACCTCCAGCACTCGAGGCGGATGCCATACCCCGAGACCACTCAGCACCTAATGCAGCACCATTGGCCTCTCCCAACAAGTTCGCCTTAGAGTTTCTCACTGATCAGACAGTCGACTGTAACTGGTGACCCAACGACACGCAGTGCTACGAAGCGATGATAAAGAACTAAATGTTGACCATAGATGTAAGTTGTTCGTCGACTGTTGACAACTTGGAATATGGCACACAATGATACTGTGCCTTCTGTAACTTGATCAGGTGCCGTGGAGAGAACTTCTTCTTCTTCAGCGATCTCTGGTCATGCGCATAATCCACTGTGGGTCATAAACTGGGATGTCTTTTCAAGGTCTCTTAGGTTTCCCCAAAGCTTAGTTGTCAGTTCTACTGGGTGTTGCCATATGTCGCTCCGCAGCTCCGCCAGGAGAGGACAGTCTTGCAGGACATGTTCTGGAGTCTGTTCAGCACGAAGACACTGGCAGAGAGCTGTTTGGCTCATACCTAATTTATATGAGTGTTTATTGAGTCTGCAGTGTCCAGTGCGTAAGCGAAAAACTGTGACTTGGTCTGTTCTGTTCAAGTGCCTCAGAAAATCTTTTATGTAGTCATAACCAGTGTTGTTTCTCCAATCTGTTTCTGATTTTCTCTTAATGAGAGTTTTGACTTCTGGAAAAGATAGTGGCTGGTAGGTCTGTAGTTTGTTACTGCCTTCCTTGTCTAAAGCATCTGCGCTTTCATTGCCTTTGATGCCGCAGTGAGACTGAATCCACTGCAAGTAAATTTCTGCCTCATTTGACATCATAGCAAGTTCCTGTGTTATACTTTGTAGTGTGCTGTCGGTAGGTTTGGACTCAAGGGCCTGTACAGCTGACAGTGAGTCAGTGAGAAAAACTATCCTGCCTGCGGTGATTTGCAGATTGTTCATATAGTGGAGAGAACATATAGTAGGACACAGCCCCCCCCCCCCATAAATAATCTAGCAGGGGGTTTCAGGGGCTCAAGCGGTGTTTGATTATGTAACAATAATAATAAAAATTATTAGTATTAGTATTATACTAGCTGTACCTGCCACGCTTTGCCGTGGCTCAGTCTGGTGAAATGAAAAAGAAAGAAAATATAAAGTGCATGTTTCTAATGCGGTTAATATCACAATTATCGTGTGTGCAGACATGAAGATTGTCTGGTTTGCCGAATGTAGAACATGCAACATATGTGTGTGTCTTCATACTGGTAGAAAAATTTTTTTTTTTTTTTCAGTTTGTTCATCACATGCTAAAGCTTTTTTTTTTTAACAACTGAAAGTAAAGCTTACTACTGTACTTCTAATTGACCAATAAATTCGCAAAAAAAAAAAAAAAATTAGAATAGCTGAGGAGTCGTTATTAAAATATGTATAATTTGTGGAAAAATAGGAACTTTAAAATCACATTTTAAGCTCTCTAAGTGTCTGCCATCAACGAAACAAAAGACAATTAGATCGTAGAAAAACAAAATCAAGATGTCGATGTGACTGTCGCTGGAGCTATGTAGTTCATTCTTTGTGCGACACTCTTATATAAAAATACTCGCGTATTCGAATGCAGCGGTATGTTAGAATTTGAAAGCAACCGGCGAAGAACTGTCTCCATACAGCTTCATGCAGATTTCGGAGGTGGTCTTTTTCTTTGAGTTCGGTTTCGTATGCTCAGACAGGTCCTTCTGTATATAAATAGAGTAGGCCGTGGCTCAGATCAGACCATCAGGTGTGTTGCCTCTATTAACTCGCATGTCAGTAGCAGGTTCTTCATGGTTCCCCATAGCTTGCTCTGATGACAACAGTCAAAGTACGCCAACTGTTTGAAAATACGTTTAAAATATACTGAATTTGTCAACCTATACTTATACAATCTAATATAGTTAATACATAAGCTATGCGATAGTGCATAACCAAAAATAATTTCATCTTCTTTATCCAAAATAAAATGCGGATGGGTTGAACAGGGTATTGATTAAATTACTATTACTACTTAAAGTGGACACCACCCATCTTGTGCCGATTGGTCTATACAAATTATAGGTCTAGCCCTATATGCCCTATACGCCTGATGGCGTGGAAAATGGTCCTTTACTTTTTTTTTTTTTACTTTAAGTGGACAGCACAAACTATATATAACCAGTTTGCGGGAAGCATCAGATGGTTCGTAGTGCAGGTGTAAGTTAAAAATCCCTGGGGATTATCGCGTTAGTGGAGAGATGCCGAGCCATGCGAGGTAAAGCTAAAAGCAATTTCTAATTTTGCCGGTTGTGTTCCTTCTGTACTTACTCATCCCCTTGTGGGGTGCAATTTTTCGTTATTTTGAAGCCCCACCCTGGCTCTTGTCAGGAGCCGCAATATAGCCCGGCCAAAAACATGGTTTAATGGCTGAACGCGGTTTCCAGGACCTCTCCATGTTGATCCTCATCTGCATAGTGGCACTTTGTGTCATCGGGTGTTTATCGCTTGTGTGTTGTCCTAGTGGGGTCAAATGTACTACTACTACTAATTCGTCGGCTGTAAGCTTTGGTGGAAAGACCTAGTTGTTCGTCCGTGCATCCTCTCGATTTGAAAGACTAATTTTAGAGTCCAGATAATCGACTTAATTGCATCGGGTTTATCCAGTATGGTTTAGCATCTCTCCGTAAAACGGCTAGCCGTCAGTCGCGTGCATTACACGAAGCACGAACTCCGTAGCTCCGGCGACGATTTCCAGGTTTCTCTGTAAAAAAAATGCACTCGTGAACTAAACGATGCAGCCGTGAAAAATCTCACGACCTTCACAGTGCGAGGCAAACGACCACTTCGCCACAAAAACCTCACTTCAAACACTGGTTGAGTGATGATTTAAGAATCGACATCATATCACCCGGGACACCCTCATAAGGGCCCCGTTCCCATCTTCAGCTGCAAACGAAGAGTTGCAATTCCGATGGCACCAGTAACTGTGTGATGTATATCCGTCTCGCCCTTCTCTTGAGTGTTGAGCGTCGGTCATATCCCCTGGTATCTCCTCGCAGCGCCATTCTCCTCAGACCGTAATGATCTATTTGCGCTACCGTACCGTTCACTCACTCCCTTTACAACGTCTAGCTTGTCATACATCAATTCACCACCAAATGGCGCAGAACCGGCCAGTCTATCTGTCTGCTCATTTCCATATAGCTACGGAAAAGGTGCTCTGTGCTTGATACCATCTTTGAGTAGCCAACTAGTTTTTAGCAAATGTGTTTTAAAGGGGCGTTATTAATCTAGGGGAAATAAATCAACAATTGTATTATATTACATATATACACAGTTTAACTAAATATTCAAAAAGGTTTATAATTTTCAAACCATAGTTTTTGATAAAAGATACTAGAATCTTTTATAAAATGCAAAACTTTTTTTATTTTTTATTTACACATTTAAAAATAGCCAAATTATTAATTAATATTTATAATAAAAAAACTTATTTAAGTGTAAAAATTCTGCTTTTAAATAATTTTTACAGCATTTCTGTAATTGTGCACATCCGTAGATCTGGTTTACAGACTATTGGTTAAAATTTTATTTGAGTGGGTACAATGTACCCAGAAATTGAAGAGAGAGAAACAATGAAAAGAGCAAATGATGCTTTACTTAATAGTTTGGTATTTAAAAGTCCTACACCGGCAGTTGTCGGGGGCCATAATATTGTATAACCAAGATAAATTTATTTCAACAATCAAGATAAGGCTGACAGAAACCCACGATATGAACAATGGTTGAATGTTTTTTTCGGCTGCTGCTGCTGTGCTTGCTGGTTCTCGTGTTGATTTTTTTCTGCTTGGCTGTGATCATTGCACAAATCATCGAACAAGATACATCCACATCAACGGCTTCAACAACACATAACACAGGATCCACCACTGCCGGTTCCAGCACAACGGGTCATACAACAATAGCACCAAGAACCACGACCAACGGAAGCGGGTTCAACACGCCGTTGACTTCCCTAATTTTCACCTCGGCAGCATTAGTACTCTTCCAGATGTCCCATCAATACTTTTTCAGTAAATAAATAAAGTTGAATGTTTTATTAGGAGGAATCGACATCACAGCATTACTCATCCCCTTGTGGGGTGCAATTTTTCGTTATTTTGAAGCCCCACCCTGGCTCTTGTCAGGAGCCGCAATATAGCCCCGGCCAAAAACATGGTTTAATGGCTGAACGCGGTTTCCATGACCTCTCCGCGATGATCCTCATCCGCATAGTGGCACTTTGTGTCATCGGGTGTTTATCGCTTGTGTGATGTCCTAGTGGGGTCAAATGTACTACTACTACTAATTCGTCGGCTGTAAGCTTTGGTGAAAAGTCCTAGTTGTTCGTCCGTGCATCCTCTCGATTTGAAAGACTAATTTTAGAGTCCAGATAATCGACTTAATTGCATCGGGTTTATCCAGTATGGTTCAGCATCTCTCCGTAGAACGGTTAGCCGCCAGTCGCGTGCATTACACGAAGCACGAACTCCGTAGCTCCGGCGATGGACAATCCCATGTCTCAGTTCCCATCTTCAGCAGCAAGCGAAGAGTTCCGGTTCCGGTGGTACCAGTAACCGTCTGATATGAACATACAAAACAGAAACTACGCATTGTAAAATAGTATTTTATAGTTATGAAACTGAACATATGCTCACCTTCATTAAACTGTTACTCTAACAGCTATTCTTTTCCGCCAGATCCATGTTAAGCAGTCGTTCGTTATTTTCTCTTGTGATTGCTTGCCTTGCAAGAGTTCGATCTTTCACGGTGTCTGCTTTCAGAGAATTCGTTTGTTTAGTTTTTGCAAAGTTCGTTAGGGAAAATACGCGTTCAACTGTTGCTGGCGAATGAGACAAAAGAGTGATGTTCGTCATAAAATCTGATAAAATGTCATCTTTCAAGACATCTTTTAGGCTTCTTATCAATCAGTCAGGTGCTGTATCCAAAGTAAATGTTGGCTGCAATGGATCTCCAACAAGCTCTGTATCTCGTCCTGGTTGTACACTCACTCAGACTGCTTCCTGTCCATCTCTTGATGTTGTCCTCACACTTGTATCGTTGCCTACCTCTTGTTCTCTTGCCTTCGAAATTCCCTCCATTATGGTTTTTAAAAGTGTGTTATGTCTTTCAGCGTGGCCAATGTATTTCGATTGTCTCTTTTTTTTTTTTTTAAATTTCTTTCAGTAATTGTCTTTTCATTTGTTGCCTTTCCAGAACCTCTGTATTGAAGTATTTTTTGTTACCATGAACTACTACGACCTATTCTTCTGTATACTCACATCTCCAGTGACCAGTTCGATTTTCTAAGTGCGTGTTCATTGTCCATGTTTCTGCAAGGCTTCTTAACTAATACCAATATTATGGAATGTTCATCTAGGAGTGACCAGGGGATCTGGTCGACACTCTACACTCACAGGAGAGAATGGTACAGCTGGGAGTGACTAGGGGATCTGGTCAACACTCTACACTCACAGGAGAGAATGGTACAGCTAGGAGTGACCAGGGGATCTGGTTGCCACTCTACACTCACAGGAGAGAAAGGTACAGCTAGGAGTGACTATGGGATCTGGTCGTCACTCTACACTCACAGGAGGGAATGGTACAGCTAGGAGTGACCAGAGGATCTGGTCGACACTCTACACTCACAGGAGAGAATGGTACAGCTAGAAGTGACCAGGGAATCTGGTCGACACTCTACACTCACAGGAGAGAATGGTACAGCTAGGAGTGACTAGGGGATCTGGTTGCCACTCTACACTCAGAGAAAAGGCAAGAGACACTTACAATAAAGCTGCTACTGACACCATCTTACTTGGAACCCTTCGTTGGCTAGCGGCGTCTGTGGCTTAGATAATGCGAGTCCGACTCATAATTCCAACGTACCGTGATCGAAACCCACTGCTGGCTGCGTGGATTGTTATCATGGTATGGGGCGTCGCAGGTCGACCCAGCCTTAAATGGGTACCAGGATGTTTGTCCAGGGAAAGTAAAGACGGCCGGCGTAATGCTGACCACATTAACCACTTAGTGCTGATTGGTCTGTAAAAATATGGGTGCTTTTCCCATATGCCCGATGCGCCTAAGACATAAAAATGGATCTTTATTTTACTGGCTGCTGAAGATGTGGACGGGGCGGTTACGGAATTTCAATACTTAGCTCAACCCATGAGAGGAAAGACACAGGTGTGTAATCCAATCTAGCATTATTTCATCTACATACATGATCGCCCAGTCGGCGTCTGTGGCTTAGGAGTTGCGAACGCGTTTAAACCAGATGGCTGGGACTCATTTCAATGCGTGCTTAGATAAAGCGGCCATGTTCCCATGACAGGTTGGTTAAAGCATGAAAAGCTGACAAGATTTTATGGTCAGGCCTTTCCTTCAGTCTGCCATAGTTATAGTTTCTCCTTTCTTGAATCCCAAAACCGTATACGCGTGCTTCACCTTTCACCTTGTTTAAACTCTTTGGGACAATCGTTAGCCCTTGGAAATAACCTGCTAAAGCTGGCACTTGAAGACTTTACGTGGCCGAATTATTTGACCTGTTTCTTTTTTTTTTTTAAATAATTTATTATTGACAAACACCACCATCGTCATCATTTCATAGTCCCTTCAGAGCCCTTGTTTTTGATTGTTTTGTCTATTTTTGTTTCTATCTTCTTCTTCTTCTCTGCGCTCATCAGCTGCTAACTCCGACTGAAAGTTCGTCCACCTCCGGACTTTAGTCTTGTTCCAGAACTTGAGTGTTGCGTGCATATCTGTTTTACAGATCTGTCTAATTGTATGTAGACTCTTGGTTTCTTGCCTCTCAGGCAGATGTAACCCGACTTAGAAGGAGGCCTCCAGTTAGTCGACTCTTACGACATGCTTTTTTGGGGAAGTGATATACCTGTTCGTGTTTCCCCTCACAACTGAGTTTGGAACCCACACATGAGTTGTTTCTTTAAAATACAGCATATGCATTCTCTTCTGTGTATCCACATCTTCTAAGACTCACCATATCTGCTGCCATCGCTTGAATAATTACAGAAGTCCACTGTGCGTGGAGTCACCTTTATTTTTGTTCCGGGACGCAAGTGTCGATATAAATGAAAGAGCTGACAGGTTGGCTGGATCCGCTATTACTACCGACGGTCAGCCTATATGGATCATGCTGATATTATTAATGCACTCAGAGAAATTGGAAGGATAGAGGACTTTGGTGGCAGTGAATCCACATCACTCGCCAGAATGGCAGACTTGGGAATTAAGATCGCTACAGCAAAAAACGAGACGCACACCAGACACGCCAGAAGACTTGTTAATCAACATAGAACTGGTACTAGCCATCGGACGTTGGGGTTCATACTGAGGGGAGAATCTGAGCACATATGGACATGTCCGGAGTGCAGTGATGATAACCCAACTAACTAACTAACTAACTAACTAACTAACTAACTAACTAACTAACTAACTAACTAACTAACTAACTAACTAACTAACTAACTAACTAACTAATCAGCTGCCAACACAAATCCTATCCGCTATAGTCTGCCTGTGTACGTATCGATAGTACAGCAGTAAAGCGTTGAAATGGCCGAACTATTGCTAGACTCGAACATTCGCGTCTGGGTGTTCTTACCTATTGTGGTCATCACATTTTTAATAGGAATTTTACGCCATTACGTTACGATATTGTTATCATCTGAAAAGAAATCCGAACTGAGACAAGTTTCTGACAGGTGTGATACGTCGTCTATGTGTGTTATTAAAGAAGTCGCAGTTAACCTGTTTTCGATAACCATGTTTTGCATTCGGCAGCTTTTGTTTTGTTCCTAAACTGTTCTTTTCAACAGTGCTGCCCCTATCCAGTTAGCTAGCCAAGGGCTCGAACCACAGTCCACTGCATAAGATATGTAAGTCAACACTGTTATAGGCATCTTCAAGATCTATCGCGACAGCGGTCACTGTTTCTTGCTTTCGAAAACTAAAATTACACATCTCATTCATATGTGAAGAACGTTCCAGCATTGTCCCATGTTGAGTTGTTGCCTTTGATGGCCTATCTATAGCTGCCCATGGTGTCAGATAGCATGCCCATTCTTTCTAAGTATAACATTACTTTCTTCACCTCATTTTGTTTCCAGCAGTTTGATCTATAGCTGCTGGTTTTGGAAATGGTCTAAGCTAAGATAGACGTGTAACCAGTCATCTGGTACATTTTACATTTGGATACTATCATTAAATTACCTTACAACTCCTCACAAACCCAACTTTTAGACTTGAGTGGGCTGGGTAGCAAAATTCATGGGAAGTAAAGACGGGACAAGATTTGACCGCCTCACTCACTGGCCTATAAAATATAGATTTAGCCGGATATGTGCAGTCAGTATGCCTGAAGGCAAGGAAAAGAGCCCTTTATCTGTGCTTCTTGATTACCATCCACCTCTTCTTCAGTGAAGCACATTCGTAGCCATGTTCACCTGCATGTCCCATACATTTGATCATCTGATGTGGTATAACATCATGTCCTGCTGCTTTTTCTAGCTGAATCTTCTCAGTAGCTGCCCTAAATTCTTCCATCTGAATGTTATCATCCCCATGGATGATTTCCTTCTCTGTAGTGAGATCTGTTATTTCTGGGACATGACAACATCAAGGAGCTCTGAGAAGTATTCTATCCATTAGTCCATAGGGCTCTCCTCCGAACTTCTATCCCAGCAATATGGCGGCTAAACAAATACGCTAACAGGGCCTCAGTCCTGAAAAAATGTGGACCTGTCGGACTTCCCGCCGAGGAACAAATCGCGGCAAAACTAGGATCTGCTGAATAACAAAACAAATGCTCTAACAGGGTCTCAGCGATATGTTAATTGTGGACCTGTTTCTGTGACTGCCTCACCGCCGACAGTATCCCCGGGGGCGCGGATGGGAGGGGCTAAACTAGATGGCTGGGACTCACGAGCAGCAGCTACCGCATCTCCTGCAACTTCCTTCCTCCAATTTATTTGCTCGTGAGTCCCAGGCATCTAGTTTAGCCCCTCATCCGCGGCGCAGGGGATACTATCGGCGGTGAGTTTAATCGAAGAGCCAGTAAAACATCATCATGATCATGTTCTCAGTTGATATGTTGCAGCTGGCAAAGAATGAGTCAGTGCGAACACTACACTCAGTACTACAGCGACAACAGCATGAGTATCTGTCAGAAGCCATCTGCCACGCTGCCAACAACATAGCACCCTGGCAGGACGAACATACCTGCGTGTTGCCTATTAGCCATTGCAACCAGATCAGTTTATCGGTCATTACTCGATGCAAATCGATAGGTCTCACATCTACCACTGCTAAATCCTCAATCGGAAGAACAGTATCGTTAACCTGCGTTGTATCCCCGCCATGTCGCTTTTATCATCTGTAATGTTGCCCGTCTCAAAATTGTCAACGGTCACTATTATCGTCTGCTACTATCGTCTGCAGTCACTATTATCGTCTGCTACTATTGTCTGCAGTGTTGCGTTTCTTGAAATTGACAGGTAATCCTAGTTTTGCCACGATTTGTTCGTTGCAGGAAGTCCCACATTTTTCATATGACTGAGGCCCTGTTAGGGTATTTGTTTAGTCACCATATTGCCGGCGTAGAAGTTCGGAGGAGAGCCGTCCATAGTATTATTTATGATAGTAAGCAGAGCCCCTTCCTTGTCTTTTATGAATTTTGGCGGGCACTCATTCTCCTTTCTCATGTTCTTTAGGGTATTGTAGAACAGTTTTTGATTTTCTCTTGCATTCTTTTCCAACTTTTCTCCAAATTCTTTCCATGATTTCTGTTTTGCATTAAGCACTATATTTTAGGCCTCTATTCTGAGTTTCTTCAGCTGTGTTCCTGGCTGCCAGGTATTGCTTTCATGCCTTTTTCTTGTATTCTTTTTTCAATTTGACTCAACCAAGGTGTTCTGTGTCTCTTCCTTCCACTTGGGATTTCACATGCTTCAACTGCAGCTGCTGTATGGATATTATTGAATTTGCACTAGATGGTTTCAGTTCCTCCAGGAAGTAAAAGTACAGAGCACGATGTTAACATCATCACTCATTGAGTTAAAGTTACAGCTGTATTAGTTATATAGTTGTTATATTTAAATAGTAATAATTAGTAAATAGTTTTTCAGTGTGTTATATTTTATCACAATCAACGCCACTGCACATCGGGCATTCCCACGCGTTCTCAATCCTCCAATGCAGCAACCACTCCAGGGTACTTTCTACAAATTGTGCCCATCAGAGGTTGGTTATAATGTCTCCTATCTCGGTCTCGAAGGCGGCATAGATGTGCTTTACTCCCATGTCCCGCAATTGTGTTAGTGTCAGAGATTTGTTATTATTAGTGTTAGTGATATCTGCTCTGTCCTTGCTTCTTTCCACATGCATTGGTGCATTGCTTGCCAGTTGGTCTGCTCGCTCATTACTCTTTATGCTAGCATGACCAGGTGTGTAGATCCAGGTGAGGGTGGTTAAGTGTGATTGTTGAATGCTTTCTACCCATTCAGAGCACATACCACCTGTCGCTGTCTTCTGAAACATGTTCATTGAGTCTGATACATTTACTACATGTGTGGCTGTTTGCTGTGCTGCCCTTGTGAGTGCTCTAGCAGCAGCAGCTATCTCCATGGTCATACTTGACGTAGTTGCATGGGAAGCGCCGGTGTCCTCTAGTTTTTCTCATCCTTTGCGCTGTGTATGCCCATGCTGACCTTGATTCGCGCTTCATGTTTCAATCTGTGTAGATAATGTCTTCTGGGTGTGAATGCTGATCTATCAGTGCCCTTACCTCTGTGTCTACAGCTGTAGGAATGATACCTGCAGTACTTTACCAGTGTGATGACAACCTTAGAGATGCCATGCATCTTTACTGGTGCATTTGTCCATTCTTTTCCGTGACTGATCTCATCTAGGTCACATACCTGCTGGATTAAATCTTCAGCCTTGGACATCCGGGAGCGGCCTCTTTTAAGGCACATTCCTTTGGTGTCGTGAATAGCTTTAGTGCAATTGGTGGTTAGTACTCTGCCGATACCCTCATGTACGCCTTGACCTGTGCAACTTTGTATCTGTTAGCCATTGTCGGCAAACCCAGGACATATCGCATGGCATTGCAGGAAATGTCTTTTAAGCAGCCGAGTATGAGTCTCAGGCCTCATTTTGTACTCAGTCCAGTCTTTCTAGCCGGGTTTTGAGGGAAGGGGACCCAGACCATAATCTCAGTGTATATCAGTCCCATCCACTACCTTGTATTTTCTTCATGTCTTTGTTTTGAAAATGGAAAGTAAATTCCAGAGCAGTCTTGTCAGACCAGGAAGAGCTTTTCCTGCAGTGAAGAGCATGGATTCTTTAAGGCAGAAAAAATGGATTCTCAGGCCAAAAATCCAGTAACTATAACTATGATTACCATTTCAGAAATCATTGAGTGTCAGTTAATATATACAATTAGAGATTTAGCACCTTATTCTTGATGCAGAAAAACTATAAAAAATAAAAACGGAGAAAAGGGTCCTTCACTTTTTACTTTACAGTGAAAAAAAGGAAAAGAATTACCTATCTAGTTAGTAAACACTTTTGATCACGAGTTAAATGCATATACATAAACCAGAACATATGTGGCTCATCATTATCATCAAATGCTTTGCCAGCTGGCGTAGGCGTTCATGCATTTCCACAGAATTCGCTTTTTGGTGTTCTGGATCAATTCCGCTGATGATATTTCCTCCATGCCACTGTCTTAAGCCTTCCACCATAATTTTTTTGGTCTGCATCTGCTTCTTCTACTTGTGATCTTTCCAGTTGTCACAGTATTTTCTAGTGCTGCTTTTCTCATCAGATGACCAAAGAACTTTGTCTCCTTCTCATTCTTGTATATATTATTCTGATTTCATTAGCCATTTCCACGCAATCATTGTTAGTTCTGCTTTCATTAGCCATTTCCAGGCAATCATTGTTAGTTCTGCTTTCATTAGCCATTTCCAGGCAATCATTGTTAGTTCTGCTTTCATTAGCCATTTCCAGGCAATCATTGTTAGTTCTGCTTTCATTAGCCATTTCCAGGCAATCATTGTTAGTTCTGCTTTCATTAGCCATTTCCAGGCAATCATTGTTAGTTCTGCTTTCATTAGCCATTTCCAGGCAATCATTGTTAGTTCTGCTTTCATTAGCCATTTCCAGGCAATCATTGTTAGTTCTGCTTTCATTAGCCATTTCCAGGCAATCATTGTTAGTTCTGCTTTCATTAGCCATTTCCAGGCAATCATTGTTAGTTCTGCTTTCATTAGCCATTTCCACGCAATCATTGTTAGTTCTGCTTTCATTAGCCATTTCCAGGCAATCATTGTTAGTTCTGCTTTCATTAGCCATTTCCAGGCAATCATTGTTAGTTCTGCTTTCATTAGCCATTTCCAGGCAATCATTGTTAGTTCTGCTTTCATTAGCCATTTCCAGGCAATCATTGTTAGTTCTGCTTTCATTAGCCATTTCCAGGCAATCATTGTTAGTTATTCTGGCAGTCAAAGGTATTTGCAACAATCTTCTCAATAATCACATCTCTCATAGACATGTGGCTAACCTATTGAAAATGAAGTACATTACAGATTATATTGAACATTTTTTCACTTGACTTGTATATTTCTGTATATATATATATTTTTATTTTTAGCCATGCCCTTATTCGCAGTCGTCTTCTGCGTGAAAATGGAAAGTACATTCCAAAGCAGTCTTTTCTGACCAGGAAAAGCTTTTTCAACAATGAAGAGCGAGGATTCTTTAAGACAGAAAAGAGGGAATCTCAGGCCAAAAATCCAATGACAGGTAATTGAGTTGAAAGGGGGGGGGGGGGGGGGGCAGTTTATAGTTGGGAAACAAATAGACCCACTGCCACCATAACTCACTACAATCATATAGTCAAAGGCAACCAATTAAGGGTTTTCTACAAATTTGGATGTTATTGGCTAAAATGTACAAATATTGTAGCCTAACTGTAAACAACAACACACTGTGCAAACTGCTCTTTGAAAGGCAGATGCAGAATTTAAAAAAAACAGCTGTTGATATGATCAAGTTTTTAAATTCCTGAAGCATTGAAGTATAGAAAATTTTTCAGAATATCATGGACCAAGAAGAAAAGATATATCTTAAAAGATCTGAACATCAAGGAAGATTGCCTAGTTCACAGCATCTTGTTTCAGAAACTGAATTATTTGACAGTATGGGGCACCACGGGAGACTGGAAAGAATAGTGGCAGAAGGCATGGTGCCAGGAAGTGCAGTGGTTGAAAAGCATGAAGATGGGCACAGGATATGTGACACTTGGGTAGGAAAGCACACAAGGCAGGAGATATGGCAAGTTGAGTTGAGTTGAGTTGATTCAATGACTGACATCACAGCACTCGGGGCATTTCCATAAGCGCTCCATCCCCATCTTCAGCAGCCAGTGCAGAGTTCCAATACTAGTGGTGCCAGTAGAGTTCTGATTAAATGTTCGTCTTGCCTTTCCTCTGAGCTTCACTCCCACCTGCCTCAATGTTACCAGTGGAGATCCATCTGCTCCTCCGAACTGTACATGCTCTCCCACAAGGCACTTGTTTTGATTATGTGTGACTAATTGAGGCTGATAATTTATGTTCCTTAATTTAAAGCCTGAACTTAGAGGTCAGCATCTGTGGCTTAGTCGTTGCATACACAGTTTGTAATTCT
This sequence comes from Candidula unifasciata, assembly GCA_905116865.2. Taxonomy (NCBI): domain Eukaryota; kingdom Metazoa; phylum Mollusca; class Gastropoda; order Stylommatophora; family Geomitridae; genus Candidula; species Candidula unifasciata. The sequence continues at coordinate 548,717 of CAJHNH020003446.1, read as the reverse complement.
GAGATACCTGGTTCGATTCCAGCTGCAGATGATTTGACAGCAGACTGCTCTGTATTAATATTGACAATAGTATCAAGGGGTGACCATTCAGAAAGCAGCTACTGAACGTAAAATTGCTAGTAAAATCACAGGTCTGCCAAACAATGCTGATGTTGGTTCTGCAACCTGCTATGAAGGATACACAACTATCTTTACTTAGACGTCAGGTGAAGTCATTTAATTGTCCAGCATTGATAACTCTTATATTTAGCCACTATGAGTGATAAAACCACTGAACAGTTCAATGGAATCTTCTCAACGCAGTGGCAAACTGCCTTTCTGTATTTTGCCGCATTTATTTACCACTTTAGGGCAGTGTAGACCAGGGTGTGGATCATGAGCCTAAGGATTTAAGGCCACAAGGCTAGTGCAGTCGCCACAGACTGTGCAGGCTTATCTTCTCCCCTGACAGAAAAAAAAAACAGACACTACCATAACCCTACCGAGGATTCAAACCTGGGTTGCTCAGGTTATGAAAGTTGCCTAGTAAAAGCACACAGCAGCTGACAAATGTCCTGAAAAGGATATACAACTAACTAACTTGTCAGAACAAGCTGATGATTTGGATTTTGCTGACAAAATGGCCTCCTGTCCAATACATAATAACTCTTTAAACACCTCATGAACAAATAAAAGGTTAAGGTTAGTTGCGTATCCTTTACAGGACGTTGCAGAACCAACCCCAACAGCCCCTGGCTGTTGTGTGGTTTTTTCTAGCAAATTACGTTTAGTAGTTTGCCATTGCTTTCTGGACTGTCGGATTCTTGGATACCACTGTCAAAACCAATGCAAGGTGCCTGGCCTGCGGCTGGGATTGATCCTGGCATTACGAAGCGTCCGCATCAACTTAGCCACAGAGCAGACACAAATAAAAGTCAAGACTTCAATAATAGGCAATGTTCCGATTCTCTCCGCTCCTGTGCCAACGAAAAACACACAGAATGTTTATCAGTCCCTTGTGGAAAGATTGACAGACTGCTGTCTCAGCATATGCACTAGCATACACATGCAATAAAAGCATAAGGTAGCCATCCAAAGTGCTAACCCAAACAGTCCGACATTAGAAATGCAGTTTATCATGGATGGTACCAGAAGTCACCAACAGATCAGCAGTTGCACACGCGATCAACTTTAATCACATAATGGCGCCACCAATATTGCGACAACGTTCATCGCGCCATTTTCTGAATCTACAATTCACACCACCATGTTTGTCACAGTAGACAAACATTCCAAATGAAATCAGCAGCTCACAGTGTCACGCCATGCACTCAGCTCAGAAGCTGGGTGACGAAACTATCCTTTCAGTCTACAAATGGAGCAAAAAATGTCTGGCAGAAGCAAAAAACATTGCCACGGCTAACAACAGTGTTCTGAAGGACTAGGGTTCTAATTCGTGCCTAATGGATTTAGAAGTCATAATCCTCATTAAGAGAAAACAAGAAATAGATTGGAAAACTAACACAGGTTGTAACCATGAAAAAAGTTTCCTCAAACTTCTGAATACAGTTGACAGAGTCACAGTTTTTTTGTTTGTTGCTTATGCACTGGACACTGCAGACTCTGCAAACACTCGTGTAAATTAGGTATGAGCAGTTTTCCATGTGTAGGTTCCAAGGCCCTATTATAGAGAAAACAAGAATAGACCCACTGCCCTCCCAAAAGCATGTCGTAAGAGTCGACTAATTGGGAGCTTCCTTCAAAGTCAGAGTGCATCTGCCTGAGTGGCAAGGAACCAACAATCTGCATACAAATAAGTCATATCTGTAAAGCAAATGTACACGCAACACTCAGGTTCTGGAACAGGACTACAGTCCAGAAGTGGATGAACAGCCAGAACTTTCCGTCAGAGTTTAAAGCTGGTGAACGTGAAGAAGAAAAAGAAGAATTCCCAGTTGATGGTCCACAGTGGATTAAGCGCATGACCAGATATTGCTGAAAAGGAAGGAGGATGGACAAACAAGGCATTCTGCCAGAGTTTACATCTAGGGAATGCTAAGAAGAAGAAGAAAAACAAACAAACAAAACTTTTTGCCAGAGTTGACTGGCTGGTCAGCACCAAGAAGAAGATACCTACCATGGGCATAACAAGGTTTTTTTTACTGAACTCTTTCAGGCCCATGAATTTTGACACACTTGGCCCACATTAATTTCCCTTGACAAAAATGGCAGAGGGGGGGGTGTACAAAAAAGGCAACAGAGAGTGTAATGTACTTCTAATCCCTATTAAAGTATATATTTTTGTAAAAAGAAATGAGTGTACACTTTGAATCTGATGATGAGTGTATGTTTAAAACTGTTATAGTTAGCAGGAAAGACGAATTCACCAGGTGTCAGTTTCACAACAAAATTTTACCTCAAAAATTCTTCACTTACCGTGGTTTCTCAGCCACAAGAGCAGTGAATACCCAAATTTGAGAATAACACTTTGAAGTTTGTTCAATTTCCTAACAAATTTCAAAGTTATGATAAGTTTATGGGTTAATTTAGCACTCAGGGGTTCAAAGTTTCAATAGAATGCTGAACAAAATTTCAAAGAAAAATGGCAGACAAATGTACCATTACATACAATATTTACTTTGTACAGTTATATACAGACTGTAGCTGCAATGATCTAAATGTAGCTTAGCCATAGTTGTTGTACACTTGTTGTACACTCTGTTGTACACTGTATCTTCAAGAACCAAGTATTTAGGCCTAGGGTGCCTATTCAACATTCCGCTGGATATCTCCTTGATGGATGTGCTACAGTGAAGTCCTGCATACTATAACTGGCACACTTGGCACAGCATCATGTAATACAGTTGTTATCTTTACAAGTCAACAATAACGCTTGTGACAAGCCACATAAACTTTAATGGCATTAAAGTTACACGTCACAAGATGATGATGATTATTCAATAAACATGTACGATAATACATTTCCATTATCTACTCTTATGATATACAATCTTTCTCAATGTACTCCTGCCATTATAAGAAATAAATAGACATTAAACTGTCTCCGGTAAGCAACGGTTAATCCAAACCTCACAAAGAGGGAACGTCCGACTTGGACAAGGGAAATATCTTGACTACAGAATCCTTTGTGTTCTGCAGGAGCCTTTGTGTTAATCGCCCAGAATTCAATTAGCTCGTATCCCAGGTAACGACCCGACCCGTGGCCGCTGTTGAACTTTTCACCTGTCCTGTGACCACTAGAAGAAACTAACTCTTGGCTAATAAGATTACAACAATAGTATAGTAGTATCTATTTGTCCTGAGCACTTTGCTTCTCTTACACCCTAAATATGGTAACAGTGGGACATTGTCTGTGTCAGACTCGTCAGAATTGTTAGATTCCCTATTAGCTGATTGCTTAGCTGTCACAGGCTTAAATTCGTCTGAATCACTTTCTGAAAAATCTTAACTTTCATTATCATTATTAGAATTAAAAACATCTGACTGAAACAATTTCAAAGCTTCGTCCTGAAAGGCATTTTGAGGCCTAGATTTGTTGTTAGAACGTTGGCAACTGAACATGAACTTAGAAAATGCACTGTTGAAAAAAAAATACTAGCTATGAATCAAAACAATCTGCGTCCACATGGCTTGGAACCCAGAATTTTGTTCAGATGAAGACATTAGAGTAACCTTAACTGAATACTTTAAAAGAAGTCTGAATGTCAGAAACTGAATCAAAACAATCTGCGTCCACATGGCTTGGAACCCAGAATTTTATTCAAAGGAAGACATTAGAGTAACCTTAACTGAATACTTTAAAAGTAGTTCCTAACATCAGAAACAAATAGGACGCTGTATGCGAAACCATATTTATAGGACACACGATCAACGCTGACAGTGTTGTTTAGGCAGATTGGAACTTCTCAATCAACACTCACAGTTTTGCTCAGGTCCTAAAGAATTAAACATGACATATGTGGTTGTGCAGTTTCTTTAATTGAAGATGTTTCATTTAACTTCCCAGATCCTACAATGATGACAGACATGATGAAAGGCAATGTGACTAATGTTCTGCCTATGATTATCATTGGTGGCTGGATCAACTGGGCTTTTTCAGGATTTTTAACAAGTAAGTTTGTCTTCTGTTGGCTGGTAAATAAACACACAGATAGTTTATATATAAAGCACACTATACGTGAACTGAAGGTTAATAATTTTATCAGAATTTAAAAAATGAGATCATTTGGTTTGATGCAAAGACATAACGCACTGCTTGTTCTTTATCTTTATAGCATTCTGAACCTTGCAGGTATGTTGCCTGCTTCCATTCATCTCTGTGATTGGCCTTCTACTTTCCGGTTGGTGACTGCAAGTGTTTGTACAACTGCCTGTATATTATCCCTTCATCATCTTCTTGGTCTGCTTTGGGGTCTACTCCCATTCATATCTTTCATGTAGTTTTTATCACTCTCTTATCTACCTTCTCTCTGTAACACACTGCTAAAATATATTTGATAGAAGAATGTTCACCGGGAAGGAAATACAGCAATGATGTCAGGGATCAAGATTATCATTAATACATCTTCCTGTCCTCTAGTAAAGAGAATTTTTGTGTTCTTTTGTAAATCCTATTGAATTTTATACAGAATGCTTCTGTTAATCTGTTATATAATTCATGCTTCTGTTATATAATTCTTGCTTCCGTTATATAATTCTGCTTCTATTATAGAATTCTTGCTTTTTTATACAATTCTTGCTTCTGTTTTAGAATTCTTGCTTTTGTTATAGAATTCTCGTACAATATTTTTTTCCATTTATTATCCACAGCAAAAGTGCCGTTCCCATTAACATTTAGGTTCAAGCCCATGTTGCAGCGAGGAGTGGAATTAATCACACTTGATGCATCTTGGTAAGAGTTATGTAATGGATTGCTTGTGATCACATACACCTGTAAACATGTTTGGTTTGTCAGTATCAGTATAGCCTGTAAATGTCTTCTCCAGAAGTGAAGCCGCTAGATGCCCCATCATAGGTTATTTCTACTTCTTCTTCTGCCTTTCTATCCCCCAATGGAGCATAGGCCCTCAACCAACTCACGCCAAGTCGTTCTATCCTTCGCCATTGCATGGAGCTCTCCCCATGTCCTCCCAATCTTTCTAACCTCATTCTCCTGCTCTCTTCTCCATGTGTTTTTTTGGCCTTCCTTTATTCCTATGCCCCTGTGGGTTCCATTGCAAAGACATTCTAGTTATGCTGTTCTCCTGTTTTCTCAAGTGTGTGCCCTATCCAACGCCAGCGTCTTTTCCTCACCTCCTGATCCACTGGAGCCTGTTTAGTTCTCTCCCAAAGTTCTACATTAGTTATTCTATCATACCATTTTATTCCCTCTATTCTGCGCAGGCACCAGTTAATGAATGTCTGTAATTTATTAGTAATTGCCTTCGTTGTTCTCCATGTTTCCGCCCCATACAATAGTACTGATTTGACATTAGAATTAAAAATTTTTAGTTTAGTATTTCTTTTAATTTCTTTTGACCTCCACAAATTCCCTAGTGCTATGAAAGCCCCTCTTGCCTTTTGTATTCTTATTTTAATATCTCTATCAGTTCCTCCATCTTTATCTACATTACTGCCTAAATAGGTGTAAGACTCCACGTCTTGGAGTGGGGTGCCTTTAAGAGAAACCACATTACTATTTGCCTGATTTATTCTCATTATCTTTTTCTTTCCTTTATGGATTTTCAGACCAAGCTGCTGTGATCTCGCATTAAGTATATTTAATTTATCTTGCATCTGATTCCGTGAATGGGACAGAAGAGCAATATCATCAGCAAAGTCCAGATCATCAAGCTGTTTTGTAGGGGTCCACTGAATTCCATTCTTGGTGTTAGCAGTTACTGTTTTCATAGTCCAGTCTATAGCCATTAAAAATAAGAGAGGCGACAAAAGACATCCCTGTCGCACACCTGTTTTTATTTCAAATGCATCTGTTAGCTTTCCCTCATGAAGAACTCGACATTTCATGTCTTTATATGTTGCCTTTACTAAGTTGATAATTTTCTGTGGGATTCCATAGTGCCCCCATCAATTTCCAGAGAGATTCCCTATAAATGCTGTCAAATGCTTTTTCATAGTCTATAAATCCAATGTAAAGTGGTGAGTTCAGTTCAATGCTTTGCTCTATTATAATACGTAATGTGGCTATCTGATCAGTACAGGATCCGTTTGACCAAAAACCTGCCTGCTCATCTCTTAGCATTTTATCAATAGTATCTTTTAATCTTTCCAAAATAATTCTACCTAATATTTTTCCAGGAACTGACAGCAACATAATTCCTCTATAGTTTTCACACTCCTGTAGATCACCTTTTTTTGGGCAGTTTCACAAGATATTCTTCTCTCCAGTTCACTTGTATTTCTTCGGCCTCCCAGACTTTACTGAATAATCTATGAAGCAATTCTGTTGATGTGTTTATGTTGGTCCTGATGGCTTCAGCTGGGATACCATCTGGGCCTGCCGCCTTTCCTTCCTTGAGAAGATTAATAGCTTTTCTAATTTCCTCTTTGGATGGTATCTCACAGTTGATATCCAGTTCCATTTCTAAAGGCTGGATGTCTGGGGGAACCTCTGGGCCTGGTCTATTTAGAAGCATGTCAAAATATTCCACCCATCTGTCCATTTGATCTTTAGTGTTAGTAAGTACTTTTCCTTGACCATTTTTTTATTGATCCAGTTGGCTGACTATATTTATCTACTAATTTTCTTGTGTTACTGTAAAGTTCTCTGAGGTTTCCTTTTGCTGCTGCTGTCTCCGCTTCTTGTGCTAGATCATTTAGATATTTCACTTTATCTGCCCTTATATGCCTCCTAACTTCCTTGTTAGCTTCTGTGTATTTCTCCTGAGCTCTAGCTTTAGCAGCTCTAGTTTTGCTATTGTTTAATTCTGCCTTTTTACTTTTCCTATCTTCAATCAGTTTAATGGTTTCTGGTGTTATCCATGCTTTATGTTTCCTTTCTTTCTTGCCAAGAACTTCGACGCAAGATTCATTCCAGATTCCTTTGATCTGATCCCAGCAGACTTCTGTGTTGACATCTTCAGCTAACTGCTGCAACACCTGGTACTTATTAGAGACCATAACTGAGAACTGTTCCTTAATTTCTTTATCTCTGAGAAAGCCTACATTATATTGGTTTCTATGATTATAAGATGTTATATATCTTTTTAGTTTCAACTTGATTTTACTTACCACCAGGAAATGGTCAGTAAATACATCAGCACCTCTGAAAGCCCTAACATCGTAAAGGGATGATCTAAACTTTTTGTTAATACATATGTGGTCAATTTGATTAGTTGTCTTATGGTCTGGTGATTCCCATGTTGCCTTGTGTATTCTTTTATGGGGAAAAATACTTCCACCAATAACATACTGGTTACCTGCACACAAATTTGTGAACAATTCTCCATTTTCATTCATTACTCCTAGACCATGTCTCCCCATAATTTCTTCATAACCTGTGTTGTCTGATCCTATCTTAGCATTCAAGTCACCCATCAAAATTTTTAAGTTGCCCTTTCTTTAATTATTTATAATATTTTGAAGCTGCATATAAAATTCTTCCTTAACAGATGCATCTTTATCATTTGTTGGTGCATAACACTGTATTACCGAGATGTTCACCTTCTGTTTAACTGTTCTAAAAGATGCTCTTATTATTCTGGGACTCACAGCTTCCCATTCTATTAGTGCTCTGTCTGCTTCTTTTGATAGCATCAGGGCCACTCCTTCACTGTGCGGCGAATTTTCCTCTGTGTGTCCTGAGAACAAAATAGTTTCTCCTGAATTTAGAATACTTTTCCCTGCCCCAGTCCATCTAGTTTCACATAACCCTAAAATACTAATTTTATAATGTTTCATTTCCTTTGCTACTTCCATTGTTCTCCCTATATCATAGAGAGTTCTAACATTCCAGGTGCCAATTCTGGAGGTTTTCCTAGCTGAGAGGAGGTACGTCAACGATCTAGACTCCTTATGGCTTTCTCCTCACCGTGTCATTCTTCTTCTATTTAAAGAGCCTCCCCTCATCTTGGTTGGCTGGATTTCATTTGCTTCTCTTTTTGACTTATCCATGGTTGGTTGGTTTTTGTGGCTATGGTTTTTACAGGATGAGGTAGCCAACCTCAAGCCCAACCCTACCCTTAGTCGCCTCTTACGACATGCCTGGTAGGGTGCAGTGTCACTATTCTTTGCTTCCCGTGAGGGCCCCAGTGACACACGGGCGAATTCTACTTAGAGCTAGATTTTTTCTTGAAATAACCTTGGATACCAGTTTGACCCGCCTAAAATGGGCACAGGTAAAGTCCTTGGATCCCAGTTTGACCCAGCCTAAAATGGGCACAGTTAAAGTCCTTGGCTCCCAGTTTGACCCAGCCTAAAATGGGCACAGGTAAAGTCCCTGGCTCCCACTTTGACCCAGCCTAAAATGGGCACAGGTAAAGTCCCTGGCTCCCACTTTGACCCAGCATAAAATGGGCACAAATAAAGTCCTTGGCTCCCAGTTTGACCCAGCATAAAATGGGCACAAATAAAGTCCTGGAAACTAAAAACGGCTGATCACATCACCCATGAAAGTCAGTTAATCTGTTTTAAAATGAAATGAGCCTAGACTCATATGCCTGCTGCGCCACTAGCATGCAAAGGGTCCTTTATTGTTTTAAATGTCTCTTCTAATGTGTGTCTGCCTTGTTGGGGTAGAATGGCTTATGTGTTTCAATGACTGCAAGAGCTGTGCCAGCTTTATCATATCTACTGGTAGGGTTTCACATGTGGGGCAGGCCCAGGGGTTAGGAACCTGCCAGACCCTTTATTCTATAGATCAGCTGGCACATGATCTGTCTGTGATCACTGTCATATGTGCCACATATCCCATAGCATTCTCTGTAAGCTTAGTATAGATCTGTTATTGTATAGATACATTTATAGGCTTATTGTTTCCTTCTGAAGCTAATTTCTCTGCTTAGTTTCTAGATTCCACCTAGTCTTTTGATGTACCCCAGAGATTTCATTTTTGTTTTCATAAATTTTTTTTAATAAGTGGATTACATACACTATCAGTGCCTTGGCATGTTTCTTATACTGCCAAAACAAAATATAGACTGTTATGAAAACTTCTTCTTGTTCACCAGCTGTAATTACATGAAAGCGGAATGTTCTGGTTGTTCATCTACTTCTGGACTGCAGTCATGTTTCAGAACCTGAGTGTTGCATGTGCATCTGTTTGACAGAGCTGACTCATTTGTGTGCAGACTGTTGGTTCTTAGCCTCACAGGCAGATGCATTCTGACCTCAAAGCTGTTGATAATAATCTAGAAACATTCATTAACTGTTGCCTTTGCAGAATAGAGGGAATTAAGTGGTATGACAGAATCACTGATGTAGAGCTTTGCCATCGAACTAAACAAATTGCACCTAATCAGGAGGTGAGGAAAGGACACTGGTCCAGAGAAGTAAAGTCGGCCGGCTCGATGTTGACCACATCACCCATCTAGGGCTGGTTGGTCTATACGAGTCTGGCCTCATTTGCCCAATGGACCACGGTGTGTAAAAGGACTTTTACTTATGGCCAGCTTATGGCCTGACTACTTCCATTAACAACAAACCAATGTTTTGATAGCCACAGTTTGTGTTGGCATCTCTAGCAGTGGCCTAATGCATTTACTGCCTATGCATGTTTCTGGATTTTTCTGGACCAATTGTTGATGTACCAGTTTTCATACGGGATAGTGATGAGCTTTTCATGTGATTTTCACTGGCACAGAAATGGAGCGACTGTGTGAAGTTGAAACCTCAACTGCTATGACTACTACATCAAATCACATTACAAGATACCAGCCACACATGCATAACTAGTCTGCTCATGTTTTGTATTACAGGGTGAGCTCCGCCTCCTGGTACTTCCTGAATGTGTTTGGGCTGCGCAGCATGTACACACTGATCTTAGGACAGGATAATGGTAAGAACTTAATTTCACTTTGGGTATTCTCATTGTAACTTCTGGGGCCTCTTTTTGGGACCATCTGCTCCCTCTTCTTCTTCTTCTTCTTCTTTCGTTCGCCTGAAATAAGTTGTCTATATCAACAGTTTTGTCTCTTGTATAAATTTCGCTGTCGTTGTTAGTTCATTCAGTGATCCACAGAGTTTACGTTCCACTGTTGTTCTTTCTGGCCAAAAGGTTTGCCTTAATGTGTCAAATTCGGTGCAGTCCTGGAGTACCTGCTCTGCTGTCTGGGGCACATTTCCACATGGCTGATACACCTATCTTGAATTTTGTGTACATGTGGTTGCGTAATCGGTTGTGCCCTGTTCTGAGGCGGAGGATAATGACTTGTTCTTGTCTGTCCATAATAAAATAGTCGTCTTGTGCTGGGGCTGGTGGTTTCCTGATCGATTTAATGATTCTTTTCTTTTGGTGGTATGTGACTGGTACATCCGGCTGCTCTTTTGTCGCACCTTCCCCTGCCAGTTGATCAGCTTTCTCATTTCCAGGCACTCCACAATGAGACGGTATCCACTGCATTACGACTCTTCGCTGAAGGCTGAGTTGTGTCGGCAGTGTTTGCAATTCTGGTAGTTTCCTAGACTGGAGTGCTTCAAGTACGGATTTAGCATCTGTCAGCATTACCACATACTGTGAGCCAAGATTGGTATTTAGCAGTTTCTCTGTTGCTATCTTGATAGCTTGAGTTTCTGCTTCATAGTTATGGCAGTACTTCCCGGTTGGTGCGCTGGACTTATCCCTAGTACCATCTGGGAATTCTATGTACACTCCAGCACCACCATTTCTAACTGCACTTTCTGTGGACCCATCTGTATAGACTCTGACCCATTGTTCTTGTGGGTATTTTTAATCAATATAACTGAGGGTGGCCATTCTGCTATCTTGCTCTTTCTTGTCAAATATCCCTTTCACATTTGTCTGGATTTCACTGTTAGTTTGCATTTTTCTCTCCATGGGGTTTGTTCCGGAATACTTTTAAGTGGTTAACCAATTTCTGGAAGGTCAGGAGTTTGTCTACATATTCTTTTTGCTTGGTATATAAAGCTGCTTCTTTTTAACCGTCCCAAGGCTAGGTTCTTAAATCTATTTTCCATCGGGTGATCTGGCATACTGAGGAACTTTTTAGCTTGTATTTGCAACTTTGTATCTCTGCATTCTCTCAGTGCCTGTGTTTTCCCAGCTTTCTCCATTTCTAATATGGGGGTTGATTTCATCCCTCCTGTGACGACTCTGAGCGCTTGATTTTGCAATTTGTCCAACTCCTTTAATGTGGTACTAGATTGCAGTTGACCCATATTCCAAGTGTGGAAGTATGCTCTGCTTGATACTTTATTGACCATGTGGTTCCACTTAGTTTTCTTAGTATTGCTGCCTGGCTTTGGTTGCTGCCTTGTTGATATGTTTTCTCCATGTCAACCTGTCATCAAATGTGACTCCTAGGTATGTGGGCTCTTTATTATCTCTTAGGGGATTCCGTTTATTTTGATGGTGCCGGCTTTTTGCTTTGGGGAGAGGGTGAAGAGTGTGGTGCTACATTTGTCTGTGTTGATACTGACACACCATCTATTGGCCCATGCCTCAAGTGCATTTGTAGCCCGCTGTAGTGTTTTTGTGGCTATTGTTGCATGTTCATTGGTGCAATCTGCTTCCCTTAACAGGCATGCCATAAACGGCGACTCATTTTTGGGTGTTTCCTTTGAAGTCGGATGGCATCTGCCTGACGGGCATTAAAAGCAACTGTGTGCATATAAAATAAGCCAGACTTGTAAAAAGGATGTGCACGCAAAACTCAAGTTTTGGAACAGGACCAAAGTCCAGAAGTGGAAGAACAACCAGCCTGTGAACACTAAGATGAAGACTGAGTATATAATTTACTCACTCTAGGCGTTGGGTGGAGGAGTGGCTGGCTGAGTGGTTAGAGTGCTTGTTTCTCATGCGGAAGACCTAAGCTCAATCCTCAATAAGGGATGGCAGTTTTCTTCTGTTAGGTACAAAATACAAATCTTTACCTGCACCGCTGGTTGCCACTGTACTAGCCATGTCACCTTAACTCCTCAGGCTCACACTCCTCTCCCTGCCCACCCTACATTACCAGGTTATAAATACAGGCAGTGAAGAGAGAGGTATTAAGTAATGTAGCATGTACACTTTGATATTGTGTATAACTTACTCACAGCAGGCCAGTGGTTATCACACTTTTTCAGGTGGCACCTCTCTTGAATATATGGCAAGGGTCCCCCCCCCCCCTCTTTTCCCCCAATTAAAAATAAAGATGATTGAAAAGAGGAGGATGAAAGAGGAATTGTGAGGCCCTGGTAAGCTGATCAGTATCTTGCCACTGTGCTACCTGCTCTTCCAAGCTGTTACTTTTCAGTGTCATTACATTTGCAGGATAAGCGTGTTTCTTTTCGGTAAGGGCAATTAGCCCTATTTGGGTCCCGGGGCCCCATTTTGGGTGGAAAAGAATGAACCCACAGTCCCCCAACAAGCATGTTGTACAAGGCAACTGGTTAAGGTTACTCCCTTTGATGTCGGAGTGCATCTGCCAGAGAGGCAAGGAACCAACGGTCTGCATACAAATACACCAGATCTGTGAAATAGATGTGCACACATAACTCAAGATTCTGAAACTAACATCCAGAAGGGGGAACAGCCCAGAACTTTCTGCCAGAGTTTACAGTCAATGCACGCCAAGAAGAAAGAGAAGAGGAAGTAGGGGCCATTTTTAAGGTAAGAAAGCAGTATAGTTTTAAAGATTTGTGAAAAATGTATTTCTTCCATTGATATTTACAGTCTGTTTTTTCAACATCTATTGTTCAGCCGCAGATCAGACGAGAGCCATGCAGGACCAAATGTCTGGGTCAGCTATGATGGCCCCACCAGATCCAATGAAAGCTTTTAAAGCAGAGTGGGAGGCGCTAGAAGTTGTCACCCATGAGTGGCAGCTAGAAGGGGTGGAGGAGGAGCTGACAGGGGGTATTGTGCAACCAGAGACAATATATTTAAGGAATTAAACAGGTTTTGAGTGGGGGGTTGTGAGTTGGATGATGCTGTCACTTGAGTTTGCATTTGAGAAAAAAAAAGCTATATTAAAAAGAATGAGGAAAGTAGTTTTGCTTGTTCATATTTACACACAAGAGAGAAAAAAATGGGATTTGATAATATTAATTTGTATATTAGAGTGGAGTTGTTCAAATTCTTATTTGTCAAAAATAGTTTACAATGTTTTCGTTAACTGTCAAAAGAGTTGTGTCAGATTCATCTGATCATGTCACTCGATTTTCCTCTGTAGCCATGTTTGCATCTTATTTCAGATTATTCTCATACTCATAGACTTATCCTCTGGTGGTTTTCTTTTGACATCATTAACTGAAGTGGGTGCGAACAAGTGTGTGTGTTGCTAGCCCAGGGTAACAATTCAGAGAAGCATAGCCTGAACTATATGAAGGGAATAATGGCTTTTTTTGTGTCAAGGAAAACTGCCTGCAGACTTGATAAAACGTGTTGATTAGAGCCGTATGTGAGTAGCATCTGACAGTTATCAAAGAGAAATTACATGGAGGCTGCAGAGTTCTGCTTTTGAGGAAGAATTTTGAAAGCACTTTGTACAGAGTGAGATGAAGATTTTTGAAACAGAAGGTCCTAACAAATGCTGGTTATTGGTTTAACTATATAATCCACATGATTTGATCAAGGCAACAGTTTTAGGGAAAAAGAAATGGGAAGGTCTATGCGGGACAGTGAGAACAATGTGAACAAACAATGATACAATGAACTTTCATGATGCCAACCCACAGTATATTAAATATACATCCAATTTAACATGTTTCCTTAGTTATATATTGAATGTATTTTTGTTTTGTGTTGTTGAGAGAAATGTGATTAGAAGGGAAATCTCACTAGAACATACCATTATAGAGAAAGAGAAATTTGATTAGAAATGAAATCTCACTATGGCAGAATGCCAAATTAGAGGGGAAGACAGTGTGATAAATTTGATTAGAAGTGTGAAATCTCACTATGGCAGAATGCCAAATTAGATGGGAAAAGACAGTGAGATAAATTTGATTAGAAGTGAAATCTCACTATGGCAGAACACCACATTAAAGGGGAAAAGAGTAAAATGTGAAGGTGTCAAAGGATCCAAGTCAGATGAAGTGTCCTAAGAATTATTTTCTGTGTTAATTCTTGTTTAATTTTTAAATGTTTGTACTCTTTATGCACTAATTTTGTCATTACCTTCCCCCCACTTTTGATCTTTTGTAGTTTTATGGCAGTGGTTGTATTGTGTTTTATTACCTTAGAATTTGTGTCACATTTGTGCAACGGACATTTCCACATGTTTTTTTTCAACTATCCAGAAACCATGAGTTGTTAACCCTTTGGCTCAGTGCTATGGATATCGCAACCCTTCGGCCTTGATTCCATATAGGTACCGTAAATCTGAGGGCAATGTGGCTTTTCTGCCTACCCCCGGGAGTGAACCCGGACCACAAGGAGTTCATCACCTGATCACAGCAAAGTCAGGTTTAGCGAACTACACTAGCAAGCCGGGGTTTACGTTAAATCTGGATGATACTCTCCTTGGTGCTTACACAGAAAGATCTCAGTTCAATGCATGTAGCTACGACCTTCCAATCTGCAAGGCGAACGTCTAGCTGCTACATCATGGTGGCTGCCATTGTAGGAATGATAGACTGTCACCTAACTTGTGCAGCTGTCGTCGTCTGTTGCACAGCTGTTGCATGCAGACACTGATATTAGGATAATGGAGAGAGAGCTGTGTTTCATTTTGTGTATAATTACTCACTCCTCTAGGCATTGGATTAGAGACTGATGACAGTGAAATAGGATATCATGTTAGACCATATTTTTACAGACCAAACAGTGTTGCTTTATGTAATTATCATTGCTGTTACTGCTTGTGTGTTATCTTTCCCCATTTTATACTTACTCAAGTCATTCTAGGTGAGACTTCTGGGAGATTTTCCTAGGTGAAAAAAAGGGAAAAGTTGGCTGTCAAGACGCCCTACAGCTTTGTTGGCATCAAGTTATAACATCTAGAAAAATGAGCTGTCTGTTGTCTTGCTTAGTTTTGGTTGGTATATCTCTTGCTGTTCAGTTTTGTTTATTGCCGGTTAACATTTCTAGCAGAGATTTTCTATAGGGTGAGGCAGCTTGTCACATGTCAGCCTGCCTTAGTCACTTCTTGTGACAGACCTCAAAAGATATGAAACCACATGTGAAACCTGCAATCTTGACATCACAAACAGCAAGTAAATGTTGTGGTTACAAAGCCCTCATCAGCACATTACGTGACTACAATACCTCAAATGAAAACAAAAATACATAAAATCACTTAACTGAAGGATTTCCGAGAGGAATCACCTATCTGTCTCACCAGTGGAATCTCTGACAAGTGTTGCTTTTTGCTTTGCTCAAATAAAAAAAATCTTTCAACCGGCATTCCCGATAGGGGGAGCTTTTGGTTATTATTGTGACTAGGGTTATATGCGCCATATGAAATAGCTTAGTATTGCATACCCCTGAGAACCCTGCAAAGGACTCAATGCTGCAGTGATGATGCGATCAAAGATTAGCCCAAATACTGTCCTGACTGGCGACGAAGTCGTCTACGAGTGAGCTAGTGGACGACCTGGTCGCCGTTGTCAAACAAGTGTCACCACCAGAAATAAATACTAGCCAGAAAAATGCTGTGAATAACAAGGGATGTAACTCAGAAATAATAGAGGACACTTGGATGTTATGCCCCCTGGACTTGTGACAGGCATTGAAAGTTGCTTCCCCTAAGGGCTTTGATAACACAGTGCTGGCATAATTGGCAGAGAGTTTATTCAAAATAGCTAGGGGACAGAAGCAGTTCTATAAATGTGAAAATGTGGTCTAACAGCATGCCTTCAATAGCAGCAGTTATGCTGACTGAAAATAGTAGAGCAAATGGCGAAACGTATCCTTTAAAACTACCATATTTTTTGTCAAATACACAGACACAACATTGGCTACAAGAGATAAGCAGTCACACAGAGCTATCTGGGAGCCTCATAGCCTAATAATGATGACATGACAAGATACATAAAAAAAAGGGGAGATTGTATGAGGGCATTTACTAGAACAACAGGACAAGAAAAAAAAATCTTCAGTAATGTTAATATGGAAATCTTTTCTTTTGAGGTTTGAATGGTGTAATTAATCAGAATGTGTGCAGCGGACATAAACATGGAAACCAGCATAAATGATGTATGAAATTAATGTCAGAGTTTCTTGAATTAAAGACAGTGAACATAATCTTATTTTCTGTTCTTTTTTTTTCTACAATAAAAAAGGTGTTTGTGTGCTAGATATAATGCTAAATGAAGTTGTATGCCGCCTGAACATCATGTTAAATACGTGTGTTGTCCAGATTTGACCACAACATATGAAATATACTAGCATTTAAAAAATAAATTTTTTCACACGTGTTGACTTGGAAAATTTGAGAAATATTTAACTGGCCTACTGACATCAATAGCATATACCTAACCTAAAACTTGTAGACGTTCCATCTCAAAAATCTTGAGTTCAGTTCAGCAATGAGTCAGATTTTTTCCAGACATGACCTTGGCTCACAGATTGATCCAGCATAAAATGGGTTCCAGGAAAAGTCCTGGGAAGTAAAGGTGGCTGGCATGATCTTGACCACTTGGTCTATACATGTGTGAGTTATATGCCCAATGCACAACTGGTATTGTAAGGTTGCCCAAAAGTTTAGGTAGGATTTTACTTATTTATTGACTCTTTAAAACCTAAACAAAGCACTATATCTACTGGATATTACTCCTGTGCACCAGTCTGTATGTGATATTACTCCTGTGCACCAGTCAACATGTTCTGTATGTGATATTACTCCTGTGCACCAGTCAACATGTTCTGTATGTGATATTACTCTCGTGCACCAGTCAACATGTTCTGTATGTGATATTACTCTCGTGCACCAGTCAACGTGTTCTGTATGTGATATTACTCCTGTGCACCAGTCAACACGTTCTGTATGTGATATCACCCCTGTGCACCAGTCAACACGTTCTGTATGTGATATTGCCCCTGTGCACCAGTCAACACGTTCTGTATGTGATATTGCCCCTGTGCACCAGTCAACACGTTCTGTATGTGATATTACTCCTGTGCACCAGTCAACACGTTCTGTATGTGATATTGCCCCTGTGCACCAGTCAACACGTTCTGTATGTTATATTGCCCCTGTGCACCAGTCAACACGTTCTGTATGTGATATTGCCCCTGTGCACCAGTCAACATGTTCTGTATGTGATATTTACTCCCGTGCACCAGTCAACACGTTCTGTATGTGATATTACTCCCGTGCACCAGTCAACATGTTCTGTATGTGATATTTACTCCCGTGCACCAGTCAACACGTTCTGTATGTGATATTTACTCCCGTGCACCAGTCAACACGTTCTGTATGTGATATTACTCCCGTGCACCAGTCAACATGTTCTGTATGTGATATTACTCCCGTGCACCAGTCAACATGTTCTGTATGTGATATTTACTCCCGTGCACCAGTCAACACGTTCTGTATGTGATATTACTCCTGTGCACCAGTCAACATGTTCTGTATGTGATATTTACTCCCGCGCACCAGTCAACACATTCTGTATGTGATATTTACTCCCGTGCACCAGTCAACACGTTCTGTATGTGATATTTACTCCCGTGCACCAGTCAACACGTCCTGTATGTGATATTACTGTATTACTGAGGTATTGGAAAAGTAGTCTTCTCAATGCTCGATCTAAGTTACAGTGAATTAAAGAAGATGTCAAGACCTACCTCTACTAAGATATAAAGATGTGGGACATGAATGATACAGGTATTGAAGGGAACTCGGAACAAAATGCCATGGATCGTGCAGGGGTCACATCAGGAAGGGAATGAGAATGAAGGAAGAAATGATTGCAGAAAGGATGAGAGCTGAGCGTCTGAGAAGAAACAAAATAAACACAGATATTGACAACAACTGTCCTGAAATAGCATGCTATAACGGGAAGACTTTTTAAAAATGCGGGTGGGTTTTGCTAGTCACACTCGACATCGCCATGGGCTGTGAGTCTCATACCTCCTCATTTCGCAATATAACACTATCGTCTGGAAAGAAAGAAGGTTGCCAATCCATCACTTTCAATGTAACAAGGTCCGTTTCTATGCTAGTGGCGCGTTGGGCAGATGAGGTTAGGTTAATATTTTTATAGATTATTTAGCCCATTCAACATTAGAACATTCAACAGTGTTATTAACTTTCTGCGAATTTTGACTGTACTATTAACTTTAAGATATTTTAAACGTTCAAAACTATAGTGTGTTCTCATTTGAAGAAAAAACACACGCCAGCTATGCTGTATTAACAGAACTCAAGAACTTGTCTTGTATAAAAACTCACAATGACCGTCACAATATTTTGGTACACACATTGTTTAATGTTTTTTTGTATTTTTTGTATACATAAAGTTTAATATGTGAACATTATTTTTACTTTTAAGGGGGAAACCCCCCCCCAGATTATGATCTATTCTCTCTCTCTCTCTCTCTCTTGATATTTTCAATTGTAATAATACTTTTGCATTGTTAGAGAATGTTACTTTACAATACCAATATTCATGGCTTAACCAAAAAAAAAAATTACAGTTAATCAAACAGTGAGGAAAAGATCATAAATGGATAGTACACACAGTGAGAAAAATGATAATAATGTAACTAGAATGTCCTTGCACTGGAACCTACTGGGTCAAAGAAATGAAAGCAGAACCCGAAACACCACATACACTTTCTCACATGCATGCACACACACACAGAACTATAGAGTAAAGTGAAAAAGTTAGGGATTAATAGTTAGGGAGGACATGTGATGTGTTTAAGGAGACACAGCAAGATATTAGACAACTTGGCATAAGTTAGTTGTAATCTGGTAATCTGGTAATTTTTAATTTCAGCTTCATAGCAAACGGGTCACCCCATCTTTGCTCCGCTCCTGTGCCAACGAAAAACACACAGAATGTTTATCACAGTCCCTTGTGGAAAGACTGACAAACTGCTGTCTCAGCAAATCTAGCATACACTCGCATTAAAAGCATATGGTAGCCATCCGAAGTGCTAACACAAACAGTCTGACGTTAGAAATGCAGTTCATCATTGATGGTAGCAGAAGTCACCAAAAGATCAGCAGTTGCACACGCGATCAATTTTAATCAAATAATGGCCCCACCAATATTGCGACAACCGGCATCGCGCCATTTTCTGAATCTACAAATCACACCACCACGTTGGTCAGTCGAAAAACATTCAAAATGAAATCCGCAGCTCACAGTGTCACGCCATGCACTCAACTCAGAAGCTGGGTAACGAAACTATTTACTTGCAGTCTACAAATGGAGCAAAAAAGCAACGGCCACAGTCTGGCAGAAGCAAAAAATTTTTGCCTCGGCTCAAAACAGTGGCAGTGCCTAGTGTTCATTTGGACCTGAAGCATTATGTGAGGGTTAATAAACTGTCACCCCAGCAGTACCCTACTATTAGCTGGGGAAGGGATTTAGGACATTACATCCACCAGCAAGCGTCGCCCAACAACGACCTGACTGCCTTCGTTAATGACTGTTCACCCAACAGCCATGCAGTTCTTTGGCACGAAGGAGACACCTTGAACTTGGGTTTTGGACTGCTGGCTCCCTACACGAAGATATATGTGTGCTACTGGTGTCCCGTAGCCAAAATACTATCTCACTGTATTACTAAAATTCAGCACGCATACTCAAACGCGCAGTAGTTAACACACACACACACATATACATACACTCATTACCTGCCACCCGCTTGCTTGCTGGTGCAGCACACATGACTACATATATATGTATATATATCGGGAGAGGGAGAGAGTGAGACAAGAGAAGAATCATGCCGAATGACCACAAATATGTAAGACACTGACACAGGGAATTCCCTATGCACACAAGGTTGGCATGACTGGCTGCAAGAAGTGGACAGTAAATTCAAATGGCCCAGTCAGATCAGACACAGTCCCTGCTGTGACAGAAAGTTGGCTGTAATAAAGGACTGCCATAGAAAGGTGCACCCAAGGGACGGTTTCAGAAAGAGATGCATACTTTGTGGTAGGGTAACATTGCTTGAAAAATGTAATCTGCAAGCCACCAGGGGTTGCATTCACATTTTCTAGGTTCTAACAATAGTAATACACTCAAATAAGTTAGTTGAGGGCCTATGCTTCAGTGGGGATAAAAGGCAAAAGAAGAAATACATAACATGTTGCTAAGCTCTCTTTATCTGTTTACTAGCAGTCTCAATGTTGATCCCTTCTTATGACTTGACATTTTCAAAAATCTCACCACATATTGCAGTTACATGTTCCAATACACAGTAAACACGGAAATTTAAACAAGTGTCATCTGTTAGGGGGAAGCTCAATTTTATTTAAAAAGACAACAGATTTTTAACATGTTAACATATGAAGTCATGGTCTGTGGCTTGCGAGCGCGAAAAAAGAAGCTGATCTGTGAGCTACAGTTTGCGACTCATGGGGTGGAATAAATTTTACTTATAGTAATATTTGTCCACATTAAATAGTATCCGCTGTCATTCACGCCCACTCTCATGAAGCACAACCTTTGTTGATGAAATAATCTCTCTACATCCAGCGACGTTCATTTGTACTCGTGTCATACTCAAACAGTTTTCCAGATGCTGAAATCAAATGTTTTAAAAATGCATTAAAATGATGTTTTGACGCTGACATATGGACACAACAACTCTGTAAAAGTTCTGGTTGTTCATCCACTTCTGGACTTTGGTCCCATTTTGCATGCACATGCAGGTTCAAGTAATGAAGTCAGCCCCAGAAAAAGAGTGATTTGCCTTGCCATTCATGTCTGGTCGTGTCACAGGACCTGTCCTATTTTGTGGGGGTGTCATGTTTAGTGAGCATCCAGCAACACAACATATTTTACATGTTGTTGTTATAAGCTGCATGCAGTCCCTGGATGTAGGCTGAACTCTCTCATGGGACATAGGCTGAGGCTGTGGCATAGAGGGGTCTGGGTTAGGGCCAGTTCTACATGTTTTCCGACAGTTAAAAGCACTCACATCATGGACCATAGAACACACGATGTCAACGGCCTTCGACAACAATGTGTAAAATTTGTCACATTTGCTGACACCCCTGCAACATAGGACAGGCCCTGCAACAATGGCAAGAGAAGTCACTCTCTTTCTGGGCCCGACTTCATTACAAGCACCCACATACATTTTACACATCTGGCTTATTTGTAGGCAGACAGTTGGTTTCTTATTCAGTGATGTGATCAACATTGCACGGACTACCTTAACTTTCCAGAACAGTACTTGAGTAACCACTTGATGCTGTGTTGAGCTGGGAGTCAAATTAGGTAAAGAACACATCCAACACTCGGGATATTCCCATATGTGCTCTTTCCTTATCTTAAGCAGACAGCAAAGAGTTCTAATTATGCTGGAATGACATGAGAGACAATGTCTATTTTTGAAATTGTCATGGTTATCACATCGCTAATCTTGATTTTCTGTGGTGAGATGTACAGCATAACTGGAGGCATTTAGATTTGTGTATTTAAGTGGAGATTATTCACTTTTGTACTTTCCTTGTGGGGTTCCGGGCCCCATATTGGGGGGGGGGGGGAAGAATAGCCCCACTGCTCCCTAACAAGCAGTATGTCTACTTTTCTTTCCCTACTAAAACAAAACCATTGGAATCTACAAAGGAAGAAAGGAACATGACAGTTTATGCTAGTCTTGGAGATTGACAGCAGAAAAGAAAATGATGTCCATTTAATAAACTTTCATGTTTCCTAAATAACTGAATTTTTTTCTGAAAATTCTCTATACATTTATAACAGAAACTTTAGCAATGTTTTACCCTGATTGTAAGCTTGTCTATCTAAACGTCTGCTGTTGATGCCATTGTTATAATACCACATGGAACCGTCATCTGCTGTTGTCTGGCTGTTTGCAGATCTGTTCAGGTTAGCGGGAGATACCAATCCATTTCTGTGGAGTTCCTGAACAAAAATTGTTATGTTTGTTAACTGAGTCATTATGAAAAGTCAAAGGCAACTGTGTAGATCTACTTTTAATGAGAAAAGCAAATCAGATAACTCTAAACAGAATATCAAGAAAAGATATAAAACCGAACGAAAAGCTTCACAATATAACAAATACAAATAAAACGTGAACGTTGCGGCTATGGAGCCTTCATCAACACATACAAATCAAACAATACTACACAAATACACAAAATCACTTAGCTGGTATCTCGAAGCAGCCGGGTCGGTGGTTACTCAGCAGACTGCCTACACACGTGGGCTGGGGGAATGAATACCCCCTGTGGAGTACCAGGGGCAATAACTAGGGGGTTAGAGATAATGCTGTGAGGGCAGTTAAAACCCCTAGGAGTTTAAATGAAACTGTTGGCCATTCAGTCCGGAGGGTGTTAAAGTCCCCAAAGTGTAATTAAGCGATTCTCAAGAAACGGAATATGTAACAAACTCGGGCTTATCTCTTAGTGATGAAGTCGGGTCAGTACACTCTGATTGGACGTTCATTCATGCTTTGTAACCTTTTAGACGCTCAAGTTTAAGTGGCAGGTGTGTCTAACTTTGCTGCAATGCTGTACTGCGCCAATACTCTTACCAATGACCATGCATGCTCTTTATTACAGAATGTGGGCACTTTTAACGACCCTATAACAACTGGCCCTAACCCCAACCCGTCTACCCCATACACTGAAGCTAAATTCACATCCTTGAGCACATCAGGAGAAAGGAAAAACTGGAGTATCTCATAATGAGAGAGCCATACTGGTGGAAAACAATATAGCAATTATATTCCCCCTATTCCCCATTTAGGAAGTCGCTGTGGCAGAGCAGCTAGACACTCGCATGCGGATCGGAAGGTTGTGGGTTCACTTCCTGGCGGAGCCAGATAAAAAAAATGGCCATGGCTCCCAGGTCGACCAGGCCTTGAGTGGGTACTGGGTGCAGCCCTGGGAAGTAAAGGTGGCTGGCATGATGCTGACCATATCTCCCATGTTGTGCCGATTGGTCTAAAAAATGTAGGTCTAGCACCTTATGCCCTATACACCTAAAGGCGTGGAAAAGGGTCCTTTACTTTACTTACTTACTTTTGCTTATTCCCCATTTTGATTCTGGGGCCTCATTTGGGGAAAACAGAACTTACCTATTGCCTCTGCAACAAACCTTAGTAGGAGTCGACTAACTGGAGGCTTCCTTTGAAGTCGGAATGCATCTTCACAAGCAGCAAGGAACAACGGACTGCACACAAATAAGCCAGTAAGATGGATGTAAATGCAAAACTCAAGCCCTGGCACAAAGCCAAAGTCCAATTGGACAAACAGTCACAATTTCTATGAGCTCACAGCCGGTGAACAATACAAATGTGAAGATTTAATTTGTCTTTCAAAATGCTTTTTCCCCACCCACCTTGTCAATGTGAAAGTCCATTTGATAAAAATATGTCAGTCATTATCTATCACTGGATGATCTTCACATGTTTACCTGTGAACAGAAAGGAATCACAAAGCATGCCCACAAAGCAAACACGCTGAGAACCATAGTTCTAATGCTTACCGGTGATGCTGGGTTTATGATCAACACTGGCGGGAAAGCTCTTCTGTAAGGTTGTCCATCTGTATCTGTTGCATTTAAAGACATACGAAGAAGAAATTATAAAAACAGTGAAACCTAGTGTATGTGATGTTTTAGCATAGAGCTGGTCAAAGGTTACCAGGTTTAACAGAGAGATGGTCACATGTTACAAGTTTTAACACAGAGATGTTCAAAAGTTGTGAGTGTTAAAGAAATGATCAGAAGAAAAAAGTTTTAACACAGAGATGTTCAAAAGTTGTGAATGTTAAAGAAATGATCAGAAGAAAAAACTTTTAACACAGAGAAGATGTTCAAAAGTTGTGAGTGTTAAAGAAATGATCAGAAGAAAAAAGTTTTAACACAGAGATGTTCAAAAGTTGTGAGTGTTAAAGAAATGATCAGAAGAAAAAAGTTTTAACACAGAGATGTTCAAAAGTTGTGAGTGTTAAAGAAATGATCAGAAGAAAAAAGTTTTAACACAGAGATGTTCAAAAGTTGTGTGTTTAAGAAATGATCAGAAGAAAAAAGTTTTAGCACAGAGATGGTCAAAAGTTGTGAGTGTTAAAGAAATGATCAGAAGAAAAAAGTTTTAACACAGAGATGGTCAAAAGTAAAAACATGTTAAGATACAGATGGTCAAAAATCATGTTTGAACACAGAGATGGTCAAATGTTTCTGATCAGGTCATTTGCTCAAACTAAGAGATGAAACAGCACATTTTTATGTTCCATTTCAGTTGCAAGATGAACTACTTCAAATAAAAATGCTAGAAGCAAAAAAAAAAAAAAAAAAGACATTATTGTAAGTGGAAATATTTAGATTTCTGAATCAAATGTAATAAACTTACCTCCAGCTATGCTGAAAGGATTAGTATGTGCTGGCTTTTTTGATTCCATCTTTGTCACAGGTACAACATCAACAGTGCGCTTTTTCTTCTTTGCTTCAGGTTTTCTGTGGATAGTAAATAAGATAAGTAGGAAGTAATCAATGCTTGAATAATGGGAAGACAGAAGTAATGAATAATTAAAAGTCAACTATTAATTTAGGAAAAGTTGAGGAAAAAAAACAGTAAAGTAGGTACAAATCACACAGTTCAATTGTTCACTTTATGTTTCACCATTCAATCATTGTCCTGTTGTGCCATTTTGTATCACGTAGGGCTCACAATCTATTTCTTCACCTTGTTCCATCTTGTCATGGATGGAATACAGTTCAGCAAATGTTTGCCTTCCTCATTAACATTCACCTTAGGGTTTCTCTTTCCCATTTCAGTGACTGTTTGATGATTCTATGTTTGCCTCTTTTCATCAGAATACATCAGAAGTGCACTCTCTGTCTTATAACTGTTGATACTGGATGTGTCACCACAGGAGTCATTAACTAACTGTGTGTTCCTTCTGTCTGTGTCTGATTCAGGTGGAAGGGTTTATTGTATCACTTCATTATATGTCTTGTGTGTGTGTGTGTGGATCTGTGGCTTAGAAGTTAGTGAATGCATTTCACAATTTTATAATCCTCAAGGTTCTAGAAATTTGTCTTCTTCACATTCCCCCGCTGTAAACTGGCTAAAGTTCTGGTTTGTTGTCCACTTCTGAACTTCAGTCTTGTTCCAGAACTTGAGTTCTTTTGTGCTCATCCATTTTACATATGTGGTTAACCTGTGTGCAGACTGTTGGTTCCTCACCTTTCAGGCAGATGCATATGAATTTAAAAAAGGAATAACTAAGGTCTGATTTCCACATTGGATGGTTAAATAAAAATAAAAAAGCTTTTGTGGCATTCAGACAGTGGTTTAAAAGTCGTAATGCGGAAGAGACTGGTGGGAAAAACAGCAGTGGCTTTACTGCAGCTAACTGTCATGTGGAGACGGTACTCAATTTAATCTGATTTAATTTGTCGAGGTAATTTATGTAGCATGCATCTGGTGAGATATGTGACATCTGCTTGGCAATTCATTTTACGGTGTATTGTTTGTGTTTGTATTTACATTCACGAGAAAACTTTAATCTTTCTTATCTGTTCATTTTCATTCACGAGGAGAAAACTTTGATCTTTCTTATCTGTTCATCTACATTCACGAGGAGAAAACTTTGATCTTTCTTATCTGTTCGTTCATTCACATTCAGAGGAAAAAACTTTGATCTTCCTTATCTGTTCGTTCATTCACATTCACGAGGAGAAAACTTTGATCTTTCTTATCTGTTCATCTACATTCACGAGGAGAAAACTTTGATCTTTCTTATCTGTTCGTTCATTCACATTCACGAGGAGAAAACTTTGATCTTTCTTATCTGTTCGTTCATTCACATTCACGAGGAGAAAACTGCGATCTTTCTTATCTGTTCGTTCATTCACATTCACGAGGAGAAAACTGCGATCTTTCTTATCTGTTCATCTACATTCACGAGGAGAAAACTTTGAT
Source organism: Candidula unifasciata (assembly GCA_905116865.2). Taxonomy (NCBI): domain Eukaryota; kingdom Metazoa; phylum Mollusca; class Gastropoda; order Stylommatophora; family Geomitridae; genus Candidula; species Candidula unifasciata. The sequence goes on along the minus strand of CAJHNH020003446.1, from coordinate 522,532 downwards.
CTTTCTTATCTGTTCGTTCATTTACATTCACGAGGAGAAAACTTTGATCTTTCTTATCTGTTTGTTCATTCACATTCACGAGGAGAAAACGTTGATCTTTCTTATCTGTTCATCTACATTCATGAGGAGAAAACTTTGATCTTTCTTATCTGTTCGTTCATTTACATTCACGAGGAGAAAACTTTGATCTTTCTTATCTGTTCATCTACATTCACGAGGAGAAAACTGTGATCTTTCTTATCTGTTCATCTACATTCACGAGGAGAAAACTGTGATCTTTCTGATCTGTTCATCTACATTCACGAGGAGAAAACTTTGATCTTTCTGATCTGTTCATTTACATTCACGAGGAGAAAACTTTGATCTTTCTTATCTGTTCATCTACATTCACGAGGAGAAAACTTTGATCTTTCTTATCTGTTCATCTATATTCCAAGTTCACAATTTTCTGCTGAAGAGGTTAATACATTACTACTCTCTAAAATTAAATGAACATGAGATCTTCTTTTGTTGTCTCCCCCCCCCCCCCTCCCCCTTCTTAGTGTTCACCAGCTGTAAACTTCAGAGAAAAGTTCTGGTTGTTTATTCACTTTTAGACTTTACTCTTCTTTCAGAACTTGAGCTTTCCATGCTCATCCATTTTACAGGTCTGGCTTATTCATTATATGCAGACTGTTGGTTTCTTGCCATTCAGGTAAATGTATTCCAAACTCAAAGGAAACAACCCTAATTAGTTACCTTATACAACATGCTGGTTAGGGGGCAGGGGTCTATTCCTCCCCCCTCTCAAATGGGGCCCTGAGACCCACATGGGGAAATGAACATGACTGATTACATACGAAACTTTACATTTGTTTAATGTCTCATTACTGTAACAATAAATACCTTTTCCTGAAACAACAGTAGCGGATAATGAAGAACGTGAGCAGTGCTAGGAAGAACAAAGCCAGTATACATGTCACAACTATGATAGCTATCCCATCAGGCTTGTGAAACCACGGCCTGGTTTTCTCGTAATATTGACTCACTTTTGTTATTCCAAAGTAATCCCAAGCTGCATCTGTAGGGTAAAGTTTAGCTTACAATTATTTGTTGATTTGCACATTTGTTAAATTAAACATTTCTCTCTCCTGTCTGCCCTTTATCTCCTAGTGAAATATAAGCCTTCAACAATGTTACAATATAAGTCGTCCCCTTGTGGGTTGCAATTTTTCGTTATTTTGAAGCCCCAACCTGGCTGTTGCCGGGTGCCATAATATAACCTAACGGCTGAACGGGGTTTACGGGACCTCTCCACGGATGATCCTTGTTAAGTTAGGATATTTTCACACGGGGATTCTCTGATTAAGAAGGTTGGGGGGAAATACTCGAGGGTCACCAGAACACAGAGAGAAGCCAGACACTCTGAGAAAACAAGGTTCTCAAGGAGGTGAACGACCACGTGTTGCCACGTGGAGCCCAACACTTGGCTAAGATCAGACCATGATCTGATTAGAAAGTATGTGTTTGCCAGTTGGAGTGAGAGGACGTGTTTGTGATTCCGTATAAATGTGAAGAATACTTGATGACGAAAGAGAATACTTCAACACGACAGTTCGAACATCATCTTCAGCAATGAACCAGCTACGCAGGTAATCAACAGCTACTACTCAGAGTTAGTGACAAGAGACCATGATGGAAACGGCCGAAGTCACCTGTCCAGAGATGGGAGCGTGGAAGATGAAACACTACCATGTGCTTGTATGTGAATGCTCGGAGTGTTGACGTTTGAATACGGGCGCGATTAAATGTTAAACTTGGTAAAGGAGTAGGGACAAGGACTGGGCATATTCGTGAGTGCATTATTGTCAATAAACATCGTTATCATGCAGATGTCTCCTTTGCTTATAACATTGGTACATTGTTGGTTATAACATCTGTTTGAGCACACCCTTAGACAACAGCCAAAGACACAAGCAAAGAAATATTGCAATCCTCATCCGCATAGTGGCACTTTGTGTCACTGGGTGTTTATCACTCTGTGTGATTCAGAACCACTGTCAGCAAGGAAGTGCCCACTTCTCCTTCTTTTATTGCTTTGGATGTCAACGCAAATATAAGGTTCTGCTTCCTGCACCTGTGGCCACCTCAAACACAAATACACTGTACCAATGTAGTATTTCTCTGATGTTATCTTTCTATCTTATTCTTGATCTATCTTGTGCTTTTCACCCATCTACTTTTTTTTTTGGGTGAGTAACTGGTATTGTTCCAGAAAGCAATGGCAAACTACTGGATGTAAATTTGTCTAGAATAACCACACAACAGACAGGGCCTGTTAGGGTTGGTTCTGCAACATCCTGTAAAGGATACGCAACTTACCTAACCTGATATTGTATGGAAGGGAATGCCCTACTGGGAACTTGTTATGTTTTTTGCCCTCAGGAAGAGAGTGACTTCCCTTCCCATTTATGCCTCGTCATGTCGCAGGGCCTGTACTATGTTGTGGGGGTGCCACTCTTAGTAAGCGGCCAGCAACAAGTCGTATTTTTGTTGTTGTTGTCAGCGGCCGGCGATATTGCGTGTTATGTATTCCACAATGTGAGTGATTTTATTGGCACCAAAAACCACAACCCATCTACTTAACAGCCTAAGTCTATGTCCCATTATGGCAGCCTAATAATTTATGCTACAAACAGTCGTGCAACCTAGGCTGCATGCAGTCATGGGACATAGGCTAAGGCTGTTGGGTAGGAGCGAGTGGTTTTGGCGCGATTAAAAGTGCTCACAACGCACAATACAGAACACGCGATATCACCGGCCGCTGACAACCATAAGTAAAATATGACATATTGCTGGCCGCTTACTAAGCGCGACACCCCCGGCAACATAGGACAGGCCCTGCAATATAACGAGGCATGAAGGAGAGGGGAAGTCACTCTCTTTCTGTGGTGGAAAACATTACTTCAACTCCCTAATGACTGCAAAAATATGGCACTTGCTTGCAGATATACGCACCTTTTATACTGGAGCCAGGGTCACCTTGTGCATTGCCACTCACCATGGCTAGGAACTGGTCTTGGGTTAGGAACTGCTTTTTAAGGTTTATGTTTGAAACTGAATTAGAACTGTCATCTTTCAGAACATACATATGAACCTTCACTGGGCTTTGAAGGAATAAAAAGCAAAGTGAAATCAAATTCAAGACAACATATTTAAACATTTGCCTCCTACTCTGATGGCTGTGAGTTTAGCTTTGGACTCTATTTTTCAGTTAATGAGTGCAGGCTTTACAAAGACTGAGGATGTTGCCAAAACTATAGCATTTTGTGTTTTCTCTGAATATACTGAACACACTGTAGAGAGAGAATGAGCCATGAGGGATACAATCTGGTGTAACGATGTCATCCTCTTGCTTTTAAAATCCTTAATTAAATTTTAGTTCAGGATTTTGTAGCAGATGTCCAGGTAGACAATAATCATAATTTTAAAAAAATGTGAGTGTATAACTTTCAAAGACATAATATAAACTGCACAATTAAATATTTAGCCAGATTTCTTCAGCATCTTCTTCTTTTTCGGCATTCTAAGCCCTTGAAGTTCATTGCTGCAGATATCACCGGCCTCCACTCCTCTCTTTGGTTTACCTTCTTTTTCCAGTTGGTGACACAGTGTTTGTTGGTCTACTTGGATATTACCTCTCCATTGTCTTCTTGGTTCGCCTATGGTCTACGACCATTCAGCTCTCTTGTGTGTACAGTTTTTACCTCTCAGTCAACTGACATTCTCTCAATATGCCCCAGCTATTTCAGTCTATTAGCTCATATGATGCCAGTGATCAGTGGTCATTTAAACAATTAATGAGTTTTGTTGTTGCTTCTCACTCTCCATTCCCCAACTGTTTGCATCTTTGATGGGTCAAAAGATTCATTGTAAGACTCTGTTTTTGAAAATTTGTAATAAAGTTTCATCTCTTTTAGTTGTGCTCCAAGTTTCAGAGCCACATAGAATAAATGGTCTTATCAACGTTTTATATATTTTGATTTTGGTGTTGCGAGATAGAGACTTTGACTTTAGAAGATAATGAAGGGCATAGTGTACCTTATTTCTAGATTGTATTTTTTCTCTCAGTGTGTTGGAGCAGTTGAAATTTGCACCCAAGTACTTATTTTTTTCTGTTTGATTAATTTTCACATTATCGACTTGCACGTGGGTGGTGTTTATATATCTTTTGCCTGTCTTGTTATTGTCTTGTATTCTGTCTTATCTAAATTGATAACTATCCCCTTTAATGTGCTGCTTCTTTTAAGTGAGTCAGTGTTTTTACTGTCTCTAGTTCATTTTCTCCAACGATATCAATGTCATCTGCATAATGAAGTATCCTTGTAATTTCTCCTGTAGTGGACTCTTGTTTCAATTTCCTTATAATTTTCTCCACGGCCAAGTTGAAAAGAAGTGGGAACAGAGCATCACCTTGCTTTAAACCAGATGTTATTTGAAAAGGGTCTGACTTTCTGCCTTTATGTGTTACTATATTACAAGTGTCTTCCATATATAGTTGGGTCATGGTGATTATCTTCTTTGGTATTCCAAAGTCATTCATAGCATTCCATAAACTTTTTCTATGAACACTATCATAGGCCTTTTTAAAATCCACAAAAACATTTTGTACATCTCTTCTAAATTCCGAATTTTACTCTTGTTATTTGCCGTAAAACGAAAATCTGATCCATTATTGATCTGTTCTGTTGGAAACCCGCTTGGTAATCTCCCAATCTGTCTTCGATGCACGGTGTTAGACCCTTCAGCAGTACCACCGATAGTATCTTATAGCTTGTTGATAATAGTGATATTCCTCTATAATTTTCACACAAAGAGTAACTGAGATTTTTGACAGAGGCAGGTGCTCGAAGAAAACTTATCACAAACATCAGAAAGAGACAGTCATAATTTTTTTGATCATGTTATGAGAAGAGGGAAAATGGAAGATGTTGTGACCACTGGACAAATCTGTGGAAAGAGAGACAGAGGAAGACAGCATGAGAAGATTTTTGAGCGCCTTTTGTCATTGCATGGAGGGGTGTCAACACAGGAACAGATACACACAGTTGAGGATTGCTGATTGTGGTGAGGCATGATCGCCCATGCCAGTCGGCAAGGCACTTGATGATGATGCTGTGTATAGCCTTCAGTATGCATATACCAAATATAAAGAATATAACAACAAATTATTTGTTGCTTGGGCTTGGTTCATCAGCCGCTCGATTTATTGTGAATTTTCAGAATTTGTTCACGTAAATCAACACAAATTTGATCGGACGGAGATCTGAGAAGACTATCCACAAGATCGGATTATGATTGGCTAGTTAATGTTAGTTTGTGTCGCATTGTTTTCTCATACTACAATAATTCCCGACATTGAGGGACAGCGATTTAGCGGCAGATTAGGAAATTCCCATTACAGCGGGCCAGCGGTCCGATAGAGTTAAAGGAGTCACCAGAGGTGCCAACAGCAGCAGCCCACCTCTAGAACTGCAGACTTGTAGAGGGATATGTTTTAAATGTTTCCTTTACACACCTTTAAAATCTTCTCATTTAAAATCTTCTCATTTAAAATCTTCTCATTTAAAATCTTCTCATTTAAAATCTTCTCATTTAAAATCTTCTCATTCAACATTTGATTAACATGGGCATGAATAGAGACTTTCAGCTATGGTGGAGTTATCTAAAATGGTACAAAATGAGATTAGCAATAGTGATACATCCATTATAACAATCCCTCCACTGTGGAAGTTAAGGGAACCACCAAATACATTTCCTAAGAATAAGTCAATGAGCTGTGATAAAACCAGAATGATGGTGGAAGAATTTATCCTTTCAGAAAGCTGCAGTAGCAGAGTGGCTGGTACGCTTACTCACCAGGCTGATGGTCAAAGGTTCCAATTCTTATCAAGGTTTAACAAAAAAATTGACTAAAACCTTTAGGTTGACCCAGACTAAAATGAGTTAAAGGAAATATCCCTGGGAGTAAAGGCGGCATTTTTGATAATGAACCATCATCCACCAATGCTGATGAAAAATGTTTTCAGCCAGGGCCATATGCTTAAAGGTATGTGAAGGAAACCTTTAAAAAACATCCTTTTAAAAGTCTGCAGTTCTAGAGGTGGGCAGTTGCTGTTGGCACCTCTGGGGACTCCTTTAAGCATTTACTACATGTGAAAACTGCTGAATTTTCCAAGAATAATCTATTTCACTAGTTTTCAAATAGACAGAATGTTGAATAAAGAATCGACATCATAGCACTTGGGACACTCCCATAAGTGCTTCGTCCCCATCTTCAGCAGCAAGCGAAGAGTTCCAATTCCGATGGTACCAGTAACTGTCTGATTATATATCCGCCTCACCTTCCTCTAAGTGTCGAGCGTCAGCCAGATCCCCTTGTTACTCCTTGCAGATCGTAATGATCCGTCTGTGCCTTGGTACTGTTCACTCGCTCCCAAAAGGCTCTTACAACATCCAGCTTGTCATACATCGGTTAACCACAAAGTGGCACAGAACTGGCTAGTATATCCATCTGCTCATTTCCCAACACACCAACATGACCTGGAGAAAATATCCAAAGGATGCTAACTACGTGGGACCTGTGAAGTGATGCCTGCCACTCTGCATGAAGCATGCCTGTCTTCAACTTTCTCAACATGCTCTGTGAGTCAGTTACAATGACGGCATGTAAGCCTATCTCTCTAGCGTAGTTGGCTCAACCAGACTGCGCGGTGAGCGGGTGACGAACTCCTTGTGGTCCGGGTTCACTCCTGGGGGTGGGCAGAAAAGCCACATTTCTCCCAGATATACAGTTTTTAAAATGGAATCAAGGCCGAAAGGTTGCGATATCCATAATACCGAGCCTAAGGGTTAACAACTCATGGCTTCTGGATACTAAAACAAACAAACGACGGCATGTATGTGCAGCAGATGGACAGAGGAACAAAGCAATTACATGAGGTGATTGCTTGTTGTAAAGTTTGAAACCCCGACTAACAAGTGACGTTGCAAGGTTTCAAACAGACAAAAAAGACAGGCTATCATGTGTCAAAGGTATGTTCTTACCTCTCCACTAGAAGTCTTCTTCCAGAAATAGGTGTTTTGGCTAAACCATCGTATTCTTCAATGCAGAAGAGTCGAACCAGCCCAGAGTGATACACTTTTCTGATAACTTTCTGTAAACTGGCAATAAATTCAGCTTGTCTAGCAACAAACTGTGCTCTGTGGACAGGTTCAAATAATAAAACTATCTTTTATGAAAGGGAAACCATCTTCACTCCCGACCCAGGTAAAACCATAAATAAATCTGTTTCTTTTGGGGCTCTGACACATCAACCCACTCTTGTCTGTGCCCAATATTTTCCAGCCTACACACATCTCTAGTCGTGTTTTCTGCCTGTGCTATACAGAACATTCCTCTTACCAGCCTGTAGCTGTATCCGAGATTTCAAGAAGAAGGTGCTTTTTGTCTGTGGTCACACTGAGTATAACTATGTTTGCAACACTTTGAGTATATCTGGCTTCTTTTAAAGGTGATACCCAGGCTTCTAGATTTAATTTCTCTTCTGATGTTTTTATAATTAATTCTTAGGCCTGAAACATCAGCTCTTACATTCCTATTGGCAAGAGAGCCCTAAACCACATCACAAAGTGAAGTGTCAACACCCTTTTAAAGGCAAAAACAGAAGAAGGCCAAGGAAGAAGAAATAAAAGATGAAAAAGAAGAAGAAGAAGAAGAAGAAGAAGAAGAAGAAGAAGAAGAAGAAGAAGAAGAAGAAGAAGAAGAAGAAGAAGAAGAAGAAGAAGAAGAAGAAGAAGAAGAAGAAGAAGAAGAAGAAGAAGAAGAAGAAGAAGAAGAAGAAGAAGAAGAAGAAGAAGAAGAAGAAGAAGGAGGAGGAGGAGAAGAAGAACAAGAAAAAGAAAATCAACAAACAAACCTGCTGATCTTCAGCCTGAAAGTAACAACATGATTGTTTGGCACATAGGTGTCAACTCGAACCCTTGCAGAGGTCACAGCGGTGAGCACAGGACTTCCAGCATCTTTTGCTCCAATGTCCAACACATACACTGTGTCAGCAGAGGCTACACTTTTGAGGCTGAGTTGACCTGGGTGATGTAAAATTGCATTTGAACAAAGAAGACACAAAACAATTGATTGCACAATTTATTGCCTCACATATTTCACTGTATCTCATCATGTGCATACTCCAGTAACAATTACATAAATGAAGCAGATAAGTGAATCCTTTATAACTGAAGTACAAATTCAACAATGATCAAACATAATTGGCTGTAAAATTGAATGTCCATCATTTTGTTAACCTTTTGCACAGAATAAAGGTCAAGTCTGAACTCTTTCCATACCAGTCTCAGTCAACTAGATTTAAGCTGAGCTGAGATAAGAACCAACATCACCGCATTCAAAACACTCCCATAAGTGCTCTGTCCCAATCTTCAGCAGCCAGTGCACAGATCTAATTTCCATGGTATATGTAGCAGGTTGATTGCATGTCCATCTTGCCTTCCCTGTGAGTGTTACCTTCCCTGTGAGTGTTGACCTTCACTGTGAGTGTTGGTCTTTCCTGTGAGTGTTGACATTCCCTGTGAGTGTTGGTCTTTCCTGTGAGTGTTGACCTTTCCTGTGAGTGTTGGTCTTTCCTGTGAGTGTTGACCTTCCCTGTGAGTGATGGTCTTTCCTGTGAGTGTTGACCTTCCCTGTGAGTGTTGGTCTTTCCTGTGAGTGTTGACCTTCCCTGTGATTGTTGACCTTCCATGTGAGTGATGGTCTTTCCTGTGATTGTTGACCTTCCCTGTAAGTGTTTGTATTTCCTGTGAGTGTTGACCTTCCCTGTGATTGTTGGTCTTTCCTGTGAGTGTTGACCTTCCCTGTGAGTGATGGTCTTTCCTGTGAGTGTTGACCTTCCCTGTGTGTGTTGGCCTTCCCTGTGACTGTAGACTTCCCTGTGAGTGTTGACCTTCCCTGTGAGTGATGACCTTCCCTGTGTGTTGACCTTCCTTGTGAGTGTTGACCTTCCCTGTGAGTGCTGACCTTCTCTGTGAGTGTTGACCTTCCCTGTGAGTGTTGACCTTCCCTGTGAGTGTTGACCTTTCCTGTGAGTGTTGAGTGCCAACTATTTGTTACAAAATCAAATTGTGTCAACAACAAAAAAAAAGATTGCAAGTAGAATCAATCATAAACAAGAGAAAATCGAAGTAACAACAACAACAGAAATATTCTAAACAATCTTTTCCCATTGTAAATTTGAATAATGCAGACAAAAATAATTAAATGCATCCCACGGATAGATGTACAGAAACTCGACAATGTTGTTTATGCATTTCAGCAAGAAAAGGATCATTTTGTGTTCCATATGTTGATTTAAAGCATTACTAATGCACCTGACGAGATACAGCGAAATATGCCAGGCAATAAATTGTGCAATGTGTTGTTTGCATCTGCATTATTAAAAAGGAATATTGAGAAGAAAATTTATAAGAGACAAACAGCAATATTTATACAGTGGCCAACAATAAAGCACAAGAGTAGTAACCCGTAAATGTTCTGTTCTACTTCTTGCTTCAGTCTGATCCAAAGAATCTCGGCGTAATACACAAACTCTGTAGCACCGGTGAGGATCCTGGAATAATTTGGGTAGATTTTAAACTCCAAATTTTGCCCTGGCAGTGCCGTTAGGCTACTCTTTTCAATTTCCAACTGCCAAGGAGTTTTTTTTACATGTGCAACAATACACACAGGCGTTCCCATCTTACTACCCACAGACCAGGGAAATTACAAGATATCCATGTGAAAAAATCCCAGCCTTCACTGGGTCTGAACCCGGGACCTTCAGGATTCGAGGCATACACCATGACTCAAGACAATCCAGCCCCCCTGCTATGTCAAAAATTACCAATCAAGACATCGAGCATTTCCTAGGACAGTTTTTACTGCATGTATTTTTATGGTAGTCGCTGTGGTGTAGTGGCTAGACACTCACCTGCTGATCGGAAGGTTGTGGTTACCAGGTACAGACAGAGCTGGACTTTTGTCCCAGGTCGACCCAGCCTTGCGTGGTTACCAGGTACACACAGAGCTGGACTTTTGTCCCAGGTCGACCCAGCCTTGCGTGGTTACCAGGTACAGACAGAGCTGGACTTTTGTCCCAGGTCGACCCAGCCTTGCGTGGTTACCAGGTACAGACAGAGCTGGACTTTTGTCCCAGGTCGACCCAGCCTTGCGTGGTTACCAGGTACAGACAGAGCTGGACTTTTGTCCCAGGTCGACCCAGCCTTGCGTGGTTACCAGGTACAGACAGAGCTGGACTTTTGTCCCAGGTCGACCCAGCCTTGCGTGGTTACCAGGTACAGACCTGGGAAGTAAAGGCAGCTGACAGGATGCTGACCATATCACCCACCATGTGCTGCATGATCTATAAATATAAGTCTAGCCCTACATGCCCAATATGCCTGCAGACATGGAAACAGGTTCTTATTTTTGTTATTAATCACTTTTTATGTTGTTGAAAAATGATGAGTGGGGTGGGGGGGGGGGGGGGGCACGCCTTGAGCTTGAAGATCTGTGACCATCTGGCTGGTGCAGTCTCTACCGACTACGCAGGTTAGTATTTTATTTTATTTGTTGTTACTAAAAGAGTTAAATCAGTTTTCTTTTGTACAACCAAACAGGTAAAGAAAGAGACCCCATTCACCTGAACTGGAATCCACAGCAAACAGATAGTCATAACCAGCAGTTTCCAGTGAGTAAGACACAAGTCCATTATTTCCAGAATCCACATCAGTAGCAGTAACTGTTGTAATGATGTTCTGACAATCCCCGCTGTAAGCAACTTCAGCGTTGTAGAAGTCTGAGCTGGTAGAGTACAAATAAAAGTAGAATATGAAGTCTGAGAACTCACTAACTTACTTAGTCGCTCCTCTTCTACCGTGGGGTGTAGAGGTTTGCCAGAGAGATCCCCAGACGTCTCTATCAGCAGTTTTCTTTCTGGCTTTGTTCCATTCCAGTCCTCTGTCAGTTAATGACTGTCGGATGTTGTCTTTCCAGCGCACCCTGGGTCGTCCTGGAGGTCTGGTTCCCTGGTTCTTAGCCTTCCATGCCCGCCATGGTGGCCGATTTTCTCCCATTCTGCATACATGTCCAAACCATCGTAACTGTGACTGATCCACTCGGGTTTGTAAGGACTGGGTATCAAGATCTTGACGTATTGTCTGATTGCAGACTTTGTCCCTTCTTGTCACTTGGACCACCTTTCTCAGATATCTCATTTCCGAGGCCTGCAGCTGGCTTCTGTGAGCTGTTGTCATTGCCCATGACTCACACCCATAGGTCAGGACGAAAGTCTGAGAATCAAATATTAACTTCCTTACCGTCATCATCAAGTACATCAGCTTTTTAACTTGCTGTTGTCAAAAATGTGTCAAGAAGGCATGGAACCATGAGAGAGGGGCAGAGGCTGACCAGCATGAAGATGGACATATAAGTGACATATTGGGTACGAAAGTGCATGAGGCAGGAGAGATAGTGAGAGACCAAGTTTCTTTTAGGCTGAAAGTGATGGGAACTGACTGACTAATGTTCAACCCCACTAGGACATCACAATGAGCAATAAATACCCAATGACACAAAGTGCCACTAATCAGATGAGGATCATCTGGGGACAGGTCCCAGAAACCCCATTCAACCCATAGGTTGGGTTATATTAGGGCTCCGCAGCAACAGCCGGAGTGGGGCTTTAAAACAACAACAAAGCTGCATCATATAAGGGGACGCAGGAATATCAATAAAGTGATGACAGGGATATTCTATTAGGGATGAGTGCCAAAACTATTACCACAGATTTACCAAACACCTGCCAAGTAACTTTGCCTTTATTAGAGCACTTCTGCTGTGTAGGCATGAGGGTCTTTGAGCTTGAAGATTTAGAGCCGCAAGGCTAGTGCTGTAGCCACGGACTGTGCAGGTGAAGATTTTTGTGTGTGTCCAGAAAAAAAAAATCCCTAGCCTTACCGAGGATTCGAACCGGGGTCTCCTGCTCAAGAGCCCAGCATTCTAGCCATTCAGCCAGCTGAAAACCACTTACCATAAATTGTTGTTGGTGACTTTCTGTCTCTCCAGACAATAGTCTTCCATTTCGCTACATGGAGGCAGGGGAATCACGACCTAAGACAATGGCCAACATGACTGCAGCAGGATCAACTCACATAAAGAAGAATCTTCCGCAATATATATACATGAGATTTCAGGATCATTGTTGCCATCTCATCTATCTGATTTGTTTCTTTTCAAAGTCTCAGTTTTTAACTATTTTCCTTTGTCCCTATTCCCTTTCCAATTGTGCCCCTTCCAAGCAAAGTGATCCGTGGCATCTTATTCCCATATATCCACCTCAGTATCTGTAATGTTCATGTCCCACTTGCACATACATGTCTAAACTGTTTAAAAAAAGACATCTAGCCCCAAATAAAATCAGCTTTGGGGACAGGATGCTGTTTGTGAGCCAGTTCTCCTCAATGCTCAGATCACAAAGCTATTAGTCATTTCTCCCTTACGACCATATTCACGAGCAATGTACAGTTTAAAAACAATTATACCTGAAGATAGGGTTGTTGTCGTTCACATCAGTAATATAAACAGTAACAGGTACAGTGTCAGTAAACCGTGGGGATCCTCCGTCTGTGGATCTCAAAACAAGCTTGAAAGATTTCTGGTTTTCATAGTCAAAACTGACCTTTGATGAGATAGTGCCTGTGGCTGCATCAACCTTAGATGACATTAGATTAACAACATGTCTTGAGTCAATTTGGTAGATAAGGGAAAGCCACAATATCTTAAGAATAAGTTTATAGGTATTCACAAAGCTCATTCTATAGCAGGGCTTTTCAACTGGCGGCCCACGGGCCAGATGTGGTCTATGGAGGCCTAGCGAGTGGCCCACCGATCGTTGCCAATGAAATGTAGTATATAAAATTTTTTTTTTTTTAAATCAATGTGTCTGTATAAATCTTCAAAAACCAGTTGTGTCAAATGTGACAATAGGAAATGTTTGTCCGGAATCTCTAAATGTGAAGATACAAGCGAACATGCGCATGAACAGACAATAGCACAACTGGGGGAATATCTTAGGCATGGAAATGTAATTAGTTCATGGTAAAAGTTACTCCAAATAGCATAACTTGCCTGTTTGGAGCCAAATTAATAAGATAGGCTGGAAAGAATCAAGTAACCGGTAGAAAGCAATAGCTGCACTGGACAGTCAATGAAGGTGAGATATTTATTGGACAGAAGGCGTATGAAAATATCAGCCCTGTCCAGCTCATTAGCGCTTAGATCAGTTTTTCAAAACTTTTCTTAATCGTGGCACTTTTTTTCCCAAAAAAAAAAAAATGTTCATGGCATCCTAACCTAAGTAAAAGTATGATTATTCATATGTAAGAGATTAAAAAAAAAATAAAACTAGTGTACCTTCGAATATTTTGGGGCGCCCCTGTGAAGGTGTCACGGCTCCTCGGGGCGCCGCTGCACACAGTTTGGGAAACACTGGCTTAGATTACTGAGAAACTCTCCTTAATGGTGACCACTAGTACACAAAGACTAATGACAATTATTGCTGCAGAACATTAATGACACTGGAAACTGCAGAACACCTGCTAGTTATCTTATCAGATTATAATAAGATTTTTTACACACAAGTCACAGCCAGATGTAGATTGCTGGACGCGACTGTGTAGTAACAAACTAAAACAGTAACAGTGTTTTAAGCTTTCTAAATTTTAATAATTTATTTAAATACTTGATGCCATGGCTGTACTAGTAAGAAAGCTAAGTGGGAATGTGAAAATCATGCAATCAACAATGACTGGACACTTAAATATTTATTTATATCACCAACTATGCCTAATTCAAAACCAATGTGCTTGCTATGCAATGAATGTGTGTTGGCAGTAAAGGAGTACAACCTGAAGCGGCACTTTACAACGAAACATGCTGATTTTGGAAAATCATTTCCAGAAGGATATGCTAGGAAATGAAAGGTTGAGTTCTTGATGGCTGCTTATCAGCATAGCAGCAGAATTCATGTGCGAGCTTGTACTCAACAAGAAAAAAAACTACAGTGGCTTCTTTGCACACACAAAAAGCAACCCTTCACTGACTCAGAAATCCTGAAAGAATGCATGCTAGCAATGCTGGATGAAATGGCAGTTGATGATTAAAAAAAAAAACAAGCGTAAGGCATGCAGTTCAGCAAATCTCTATGTCCGATACTTCGACGATACTCAGAATCAAAATTTTAGGAACTGAAGTTTTTGAATCTTAAACTGAAAGCATAAAGCAGGCAGAATTTGTGTCAGTTGCCATTGACAAATCTATAAACATCAAGATAAACAGTCGGAGCTCTCTGAGCAATGATATACTGTTGCATGAGAATTGCTCTGATCAACAAAATTTTATAAAATGAGCTCAAATACAGAAATGCAACTTTTCCCATTAATTATGTTTTGCTGCGTTATAGCTTTCAGTTTCTTCTGCACAAAGCCACGTGAAACGAGCTGTGGACAGGTATTATTATTGTTATTATTACTATTATTACTATTATGACAATGCAATCAAAATGACAAGGTTAATGTTCATTTATAATTCAAAAAACAAGTTGTAAATACGTTTATTTCAATTAAAAGTGAGTAATATTTAATCATTACAAAAAGATTGCAGTACATTTTACATTATAATGGTTTACAACACTGTTTCATTTATATTACACTAGGCTAGGCCCTAGGGCACCTAGGCGTAACAGTCTTAGAGTGTATTAAATTTACACGCTGACAGTTTTCTCAATTGTAGTGTGTTAATAATCTTCCCACCTTGGCTCGGGCCACTGGCCTGCAATGATCTCTATTTTCAACACTTTGGCCCGCGAGTTAACTTAGTTGAACAGCCCTGTTCTATAGTAAAGTGCTGTGTTCAAATAATTAATCAGTCAACAGATTATCCTCACTGTACTTAAACAACTCCATGTGTAAGTGCTTGGATTCCTTTCTTAGTAAACCCTTTAGCATGTAGCAGTTGATGACAGCAGTTCTGTGTTGGTTTATTCTTCATCTTTGGCTTCCTGCATAGTGATCTTGTTTGACCTTACCCCTTTTACCTTGTTATTGTTGCTGTCTGGTCATAGTTGCAGATTCACAATGATCATTTTAGTCCCAGCGCTCTTGTGTGACCATTTTTAACCTGCTCTTTTTACAGTCAGGTCATAGTTGCAGATTCACAATGATCATTTTAGTCCCAGCGCTCTTGTGTGACCATTTTTAACCTGCTCTTTTCACAGTCAGGTCATAGTTGCAGATTCACTTTAGATCACTTTAGTCAGTAATCAGATATAAAGTGACATTTTGACTTTAAATTAATACCGCATTAGGAGAATAACTTAAAAACATTATTATCATCAACTTCATCTGTGTTTACCATTACAAGGATGCCAGGCACGTTATGTTGTGGTTTACAGCAAGGCTGCAATATCTGTGCCTCTCAACCTAGTACACCCGATTTCAGGAAATCCTAATTATTAGCTTTTTATTTTCATTACGTTTGTTAGAGATCAGTGAGTCGATTCTTGTCTTCCCTAAAATGTGGTCTCAAAACCTAGAATTCCCCCCCCCCCCCCCCCCCCCCCCCCCCCCCCCCCCCCCCAAAATATTTAAACTGTACAATCGGGAGTCGCCGTGGCAGAGCGGCTAGACCACATCACCCATCTTGTGCCATTGGTCTATAAAAATACAGGTCTAGCCCTATATGCCCTATACGCCTAAAGGCGTGGAAAAGGCTCCTTTACTTTTTTTTTTACAATCAATCTCACCAAAAAGTAGGAATCTGCTATCAAGCCATCTAGCTGTGCTGTGTCAATGCTGTATGAAACAGCTGCATTAGCCCCATCATCTCGATCAGTGGCAAGCACTTTGAGAACAAACGTGGCTGGAGGACTGTTTTCTGCAATGCTGCCCCTGAAGCTACTCCTGTCAAACACTGGAGGGTTATCATTGATGTCCTCGATGTTGATAGTCACATCCATGAAGGCTGCTCTAGAAACTGGCCAGCCAGCATCAGCAACCTAATCAGAAAGTTAACTCATTAGTTTACATAAATCAACAGGCTTTACATAAATAAATGGGGTTAACATAAAGGCATTGTGTGATGCTCTTGGCAGGTGGCAAGTCATTATGTGGAGAGACTGAGCCATGTTTGATAAAATATAGTGCCAGGAAGTGGATCTTCTTGACATTCTAACCCTCTGACATTTTATAGGTCACAAAAGAGGTAAGTAAGTACAGTAATTTAAAAAAAATAAAAAAATACAACTGATTTCAAGGAACAATGTCTAAAAAGCTCAGGTAATAACAGTTCCAGCTTAATTACAAATGGGTGTTAGGATCCTGTGTGGCTATGAGATGTCCCAGTGTGATGATGAAGAATTTGAGAGTTAGCACTCGGGTGACCGTGACTTGACCAAGTGCTCAGGGACTCACGGACATGGCCAGTAAGATACTATGACCAGTGACTAGAGGTAATCACTGGTTCACAGAATTCTGACAGACGAATGGTCATTGTGGAGATAGAATAAAACTACCTGTAACAGGGGTTTTGGAGAGATCCAGAGATCGTGTGTGAGACTTTTGGCGGGACACATGAATTCAGACAGCTAGATTTGTGTTGTATTCTGACGGCTAGATTTATACAGTGTAGGGCAGCAACAGGTATTTGTGTTATAATGTGCTGAGTCAAATTGGTAGGATATTCCTAGTGTTAGCCAGTGTCCAGTGCTGACTTGTGCTGCGATCTATTTATGTGTTGAACAGTACGTTTAGTAATGTCAAGGTTGTGTTTGAGTATGCGACAAAGTCTATCCACACACCCTCGCCAGTAGCACTGCAGTTCTGATATACTTTGCTTTTGCATAAAGAAGAATTGGAGGATTGTTGGTTCTGACCCAAGTAATACCTGGCGCAACTAGAAGGACCTTGCAGTGAGTGGTGATTGTAAAGTCCCTCACAGTCAGTTGTGGTAGGGTCAGAGAACCCCTCTGGGGTAAACTATCTATGTTTTTGTGCTAAAATATATTAAAACTTATATGTATGCTCAGGTAGTGTTGGGTTAAGTGTGTTGTAGCGATTGACGTTTCTGTCACGACTCTACCAACAAGCCATATGCCTGCCGGGCAGTAAACTAAGGTAGTTGACGGG
This sequence comes from Candidula unifasciata, assembly GCA_905116865.2. Taxonomy (NCBI): domain Eukaryota; kingdom Metazoa; phylum Mollusca; class Gastropoda; order Stylommatophora; family Geomitridae; genus Candidula; species Candidula unifasciata. The sequence continues at coordinate 505,261 of CAJHNH020003446.1, read as the reverse complement.
TCAACCCCGGAGTTGCTCCGTTTCTGTGCCAATGGAAATCACAAAGAATGTCCATCCCTGTCCTTATAGGGAAAATTGTCACAGGCTGCAGTCTCAGCAAATCCGGTAGCATTATATGCATAAGGTCGCTGTGAAAATGCCAACACTGAAATTACAGTTCATCATTGATGGAAGCTGCAGTGAATGCAGATCAGTTCTGCCCAGGCAATTAATCACATCACACAATGCATAAAAACTGTAGCCCCAGGGATGTCCATTTCAAACTGCACACATGAACTGAGTGACAGCATGAAATGAACCCTCTACCTCAGGGCAAGCAGGTTGACCACTTCGCCACAGAGACCTCCATAAAACAAATTTAATTATGGTAGACTGGACTAAAACTAGGTATCTACAACATCCACTGATCACATCACATTGCTAACTTTCTCTGGACCAAAAAAAAAAGGGCAGGAAATGTTTGGCCTTCACATACACTATATGTCGCGTGCAGATTTGCACTAGAACGCACAAGTACTGAGTAAGCAAATAGGACGTCAAAACAATACGTAATGTTGTTAAGAGATTGTATTCTAGGAGATTGGAAGTTGAAGTTGACCTTGAGGATGCTCTACCCCGGGATGCCATGGAGGCATTGGGTGTATACAGTCTGAAGTAGACGGACGTGTGGTCGTGTCTCAGTGGATCCTTGAGGACGCTCTACCCTGGGACTCCACTAGAAACCTCAGCTGAAAGCTGGTACATTGTTTATTGCGCTCGGCAAGAAGCCGGTAAACTTTAAGGAAGGATTCTTCAGGCCAAATCATTAAAGAGGGACATTGCCCTGTTCAGACTGCAGAAGAGGAGATCGATGTGACCGTCCGGACTTCCAAGGTCGGACTGTTGACTTTGAAGATGTCATTTGAATTTATCCACAGTATGGAGGTGTGGTAGCTTGTGTGGGCGTGTTTGGGTGAGAAGCATTGAAGTTCATACTGTTCTGCCACACTTTGCTGTTGGCATTGTATTCTCAACTGCGTTTGGAAGCATTGAAGTTCATACTGTTTTGCCACACTTGGCGGGTGGCATTGTATTGTCAACTGCGTTTGGAAGCATTGAAGTTCATACTGTTCTGCCACACTTGGCGGGTGGCATTGTATTGTCAACTGCGTTTGGAAGCATTGAAGTTCATACTGTTCTGCCACACTTGGCGGGTGGCATTGTATTGTCAACTGCGTTTGGAAGCATTGAAGTTCATACTGTTCTGCCACACTTGGCTGTTGGCATTGTATTGTCAACTGCGTTTGGAAGCATTGAAGTTCATACTGTTCTGCCACACTTGGTTGGTGGCATTGTATTCTCAACTGCGTTTGGAAGCATTGAAGTTCATACTGTTCTGCCACACTTGGCGGGTGGCATTGTATTCTCAACTGCGTTTGGAAGCATTGAAGTTCATACTGTTCTGCCACACTTGGCGGGTGGCATTGTATTCTCAACTGCGTTTGGAAGCATTGAAGTTCATACTGTTCTGCCACACTTGGCTGTTGGCATTGTATTGTCAACTGCGTTTGGAAGCATTGAAGTTCATACTGTTCTGCCACACTTGGCGGGTGGTATTGTATTGTCAACTGCGTTTGGAAGCATTGAAGTTCATACTGTTCTGCCACACTTGGTTGGTGGCATTGTATTCTCAACTGCGTTTGGAAGCATTGAAGTTCATACTGTTCTGCCACACTTGGTTGGTGGCATTGTATTGTTTACTGCGTTTGGAAGCATTGAAGTTCATACTGTTCTGCCACACTTGGCGGGTGGCATTGTATTGTCAACTGCGTTTGGAAGCATTGAAGTTCATACTGTTCTGCCACACTTGGCGGGTGGCATTGTATTGTCAACTGCGTTTGGAAGCATTGAAGTTCATACTGTTCTGCCACACTTAGCGGGTGGCATTGTATTGTCAACTGCGTTTGGAAGCATTGAAGTTCATACTGTTCTGCCACACTTGGCTGTTGGCATTGTATTGTCAACTGCGTTTGGAAGCATTGAAGTTCATACTGTTCTGCCACACTTGGCGGGTGGCATTGTATTCTAAGTCAAAATGTATTCGTTTGTACCTGATTACACATGTCAATGGAAACCTATGCCTTTCAGCACGCCATCGCACATCACACTATATCACAAGATAATGAAATGAGGCTACCAATTTCATTGTTTTTTTGCCTTCTTTCTTTTCTCTGGTCCATATTCTACCCTTCAGCATCAGGTTTTGAAGAGGCGTCTGGTACCAATCTTGGCATGTGCTGCATGAATGCTGTAATCAAGACCTCAGATATTCACTTTATCCATCCTTTGTATGGCCATTTGCCGTCCAAAATAATTTCAAATTACCTTGCACCAAATTTGTAAGGTTGAGTCAAGCCCAGAAAGAGCAACCCTGATATTTTGAAAGGGGTGACGGCTTGAAGACAACTTATCACAAAAATAGGAAACAGACAATCATAATTTTGTGGTCATATTATGAGAAATACGGAAACTGGAACCTTGTGACCACTGGAAAGATCTGTGGAAAAAGTGATAGAGGAAGATAGTGTGAGAAGATTCTTGAAAGCCTTTTGTCTTGGCAGGGAGGGGCGCCAGCACACAAATTGATACATGCTGTAGACATGCTGTTGAAGATTGCAGATTGTGGAGAGGCATAACTGCCCATGCTGATGATTTACTGTTATATCCTATACCTCCAAATATATACAACAAATACAGTCGAAACAATAAAATCTCAATAAAAATATCAATCTAAGTGAATGTTGATTTAAGAATCAACATCACAGCACTCGACCATGAGAATTAAAATCTTAACAAACTTCTTACTCCTACCACTTACAGGTCTAGTCCTTACCTTTATCCTTATTATATATGTTGCTACTGTTTCTCTGTCAATTCCAGGAGAGGTCACTCTTATAGTTCCCACTACAGAATTAATAGTGAAATGTAAGGAAGGACCTTGAAGGAAAGAATCAATGCTGTAAGCCAGAGATCCATTCTCTCCATTGTCAGCGTCCAGGGCTGTTACTGCTCCCACAACAGTGCCAACACGTGAGGATTCAGGTACACTAAACGTATAGGATGTCTGCATGAAGACTGGGCTGTTGTCATTGACATCTTCAATGGTGACTGTGATAGACACTTGAGCAGACCTTGAGGGTGTTCCTCTGTCGTGGATTAATACTTCCAGAGTATACCTGGCCAGATTTTCACGATCTAGAGCTGCTGCAACCTAAAATAATATAGTGAAAATATGTTTATGTACACTGACTTTTACTTACAGATAAGTGATTGTGTGTATTATCTGTAACTGTGCCACTGTTCATTTGTGACATATTGTGATGAATGCTTAGTAGCTACAAAATTCATTCGGCATTGGCGATTATGATATTGTGATATAAACCTGAAAACAAATGGGCAAAGGGTAATTTTACATTATATACATATTTACATTTCTGTGTAAAATGGCATTTGGCATGTTATGATTTACAGCTAGGCTATGATATCTTCACCATTTAGCCCATGTTGATTGGTATATATGAGCAAAGTACAAAGAACCATGATGCATTAACTGCAACAGAATGAGCGCAGTATAGAACTATGGTACTTTTAAAATATTCGTAAAAATTTTTAAAACAAAATTAACATATTTGTTTAAAAGTAATAAGCAGTGCAGCTAAGAATTCTGTAACATGTCTTCAAATTAAAATGCAAAGATTACCTGCACATTTCCTTTGGAGTCAACTTTAAAGACATTCCCTATATTTCCAGCGATTATGGAATACATGAGTTGAGCATTCTCATCTGCATCGGCATCAGTTGCTGTGAGAGAGCAGACGTGTGTGTTTACGCTGCTGTCTTCAGGCACCACTGCTGTGTATGTGCCAGTTACGACCGGATCACTGTCATTTATGTCTTCAACAAGCACTGTCAAGGTCGCTGTAGCCGTTCTAACCAAGGGGTCGACTGACGTCTGCTGATCTATGACTTTAATGTTGAGTATATGCCTGAAATATAATTGCATTTTAAAAAGACATAGAGGCAGAACACATCCTTTAATTGCTCCACCCACAACTGAGTTGTGATCCTGCATCAAAATCAGCTAAGAAGAGGGAACCTAATTCTTCGATAGGACCTTGTTTGCTTGACTCTGCACACATAGCTGATAAAGACTGGGCTTTCAGGATTATTAACCATGCACTGAACAGACATTTGCTTAAAATGGTTCAGGCTGTATCAATAAAGCTCTATTCTCATATGTTATGTAAACAAAAAGTGATCACGTGATCTATTTGAAGTTACCATAGTAATCATGTGACTGATTTTGAATTACCAGCGGATAGATGTACAGCAACTTGACAATGTGGTTTATGTATTTCAGTAAAAAATGATCAATTGTATGCTTCATTATATGTTGATTTAACTCTTTAGTAATGTACCTGACGAGATACAGTGAAATATACCAGGCAATAAATTGTGCAATGCTTTGTTTGTGTCCACCTATTTTTGTTTTTTTCTTGGGTTCATTTTTTATTTCAAACTTTAAAAAAATTAGCAATTTTATTTTCATCTTTAAATGCATAAATTTGTTAATCTTGAAACTCTTCAGCCCCTTTAGATGTAGTCAAGGCCTTTTGGAAGCAAGTGAACATCACAGAGGTATAAGCAGATCATTATGGTCTGGAGAAAATGGTACAGCTTGGAGTGACCAGTGGATTTGGACAACACTCTACACACACAGGAGAGAATGGTACAGCTAGGAGTGACCAGATCTCCTGGTCGACACTCTACACTTACAGGAGAGAATGGTACAGCTGGGAGTGACCAGATCTCCAGGTCGACACTCTACACTTACAGGAGAGAATGGTACAGCTGGGAGTGACCAGGGGATCTGTTTGCCACTCTACGCTCAGAGGAAAAGCAATATGGTCATGTAATCAAAGTACTGCCGGCACCATCAGATTTGGAACTCTCTGTTGGCTGCTGAAGATGAGAACAGAGTGCTTATGGGAATGTCCTGAGTGTTGTGATGTCAGTTCTTATTCAACACTCAGTATATCACTCTTCAGTCTCTTGCAACTGCTGCTTCCACGTTTTCTACCCAGCTGTTTTTATATTTCAGCTAAACAGCAACACTGGTGTTGTAAAGTTAAATAAAATAATACAATTACGAAGAGGCTTTAAATTAAAACTTTAAAAGTGCAACAGAATTGCAGTACCCGTGCTATTGTCTTGCAACCTGTCAATATTACTGATAAGGATATCAAGAGTTTTAACCAAATGCTACTTCTATTTGGTGTATATCAAAATGGGAGCGGGAGGGGGGGGAGGGGGGGGGGGGAAGAAGGGAGTCATCTTTAATCTGTCATGATGATGTCACATTGTTCATCTGCACCATGACATCAAATGCTTAACATTCTTGAAATCCTTAACAGCAATAATGACAGGTAACAAGATAATGGCAGGGTTTTCTTACGCGGGGGTTGACTCAGCCGTACAAAATGAGTGCAGGGTCATTTTTAAAATAATCCGGGAAGGCAAACAGCCATGTAGGGGACGGATATAGGGAATAACTGAGGTCCTAAATACCACTGCGCCACAATGTCAAATAATGTGTAGTATTATCTATCACCAATCTACCTTAAAGGCCACAAGTGACTCTTTTCAAATATTTAGGATACATTTTAAATGACCTGGGGGTCAAGACCAGAAATCATGCCTGGGGGTAGTAAGATCAGATGCCCGTGTGTACTGTTGCCCACGTAAAAAAATCCCTTGGCAGTTGGAAAAAAAGTGTAGCCTAACGCTGCTGCTCAGGCAAAATCTGGAGTTGAAAATCTACCCAAAATATTTCAGGATCCTCGGCAGTGGTAAGGAGTTGATGCACTGCGATGAGATTCTTCAGACTCAGGCTTGAGTCAGAAGTAGAACGGAGCACTTTTAGGTTGCTACCCTTGTGCCATGATGTTGATCTGTCATCTAAACCTAAACTGTATGTAAGGAAACTGATGTGACAAAAAAATTAATTTCAGAATGTTATGCAAAAAACTCAACGATTCTTCTTTTTACAGTCCATGCCGTGTGGTGTTGGTCTTCATGTCTGTCCACAACCTTCTGTCTCGTGTACATTCAATGAATTCTTACACAGATGGTTTTCCATGCCATGATGCAAAACTGTGCAGCATTTTCTCTCTCACTCTGCTGCTTTTCCCCTCCAATTTCCCACTGTCATGTCCTCCAATTTTCTTCTTCTCATGACATGACCAAAGAATGTAGATTATCTCCTTTTGATGTGGACAATCATTTCTCTTCTTGAGTTCTTTTCTTTCGAGACATCTTCTTCACTCTTTTTATATGATCAGGGTATTCCTATCATTCATCTGTAAAACAACATTTCTGCCGCTTCCAAACAAATTTTTTCACTAATCGTCCAATTGTCCATGATTGACTTCCGTATATCAGGATATGATTTATATAGCTCTTGAGAATTATCTTTATTGTTTCAATTGACAAAGAAAGATTGCATATTACATCCTTAATTCAACACTGGTGTTTATAATATATTTGAAGCCTATATTACAATTCTTCCATATGGATTTTAGAGTAGTAGTTGTGGAATATTAAACTTAAACACACAGCTTCAGCTCTCACCTAGCAACTAGTTCTCTATCAAGTCCTACTTTAGTACTGACAGCGCCAGTCGAAACATCAATCTGAAAAAATAAAAAACTGTTATAGAATCACAGGATGGTCTATCTCCACCCACAAAGAATTTTCACAGAAATTTTATTATAATTGTCTGTGTATTTATGGGGTCCTGCCAAGGAAGCAAGGAAAAGTAACACTATGGGATGTTAAACCCCAGGAAGGAAGCAAGGAATAGTAACACTATGGGATGCTAAACCCCAGGAAGGAAGCAAGGAATAGTAACACTATGGGATGCTAAACCCCAGGAAGGAAGAAAGGAATAGTAACACTATGGAATGCTGAACCCCAGGAAGGAAGAAAGGAATAGTAACACTATATATGTTAAACCCCAGGAAGGAAGAAAGGAATAGTAACACTATATATGTTAAACCCCAGGAAGGAAGAAAGGAATAGTAACACTATATATGTTAAACCCCAGGAAGGAAGAAAGGAATAGTAACACTATGGGATGTTAAACCCCAGGAAGGAAGCAAGGAATAGTAACACTATATATGTTAAACCCCAGGAAGGAAGCAAGGAAAAGTAACACTATGGGATGTTAAACCCCAGGAAGGAAGCAAGGAATAGTAACACTATGGGATGCTAAACCCCAGGAAGGAAGCAAGGAATAGTAACACTATGGGATGCTAAACCCCAGGAAGGAAGAAAGGAATAGTAACACTATGGAATGCTGAACCCCAGGAAGGAAGAAAGGAATAGTAACACTATATATGTTAAACCCCAGGAAGGAAGAAAGGAATAGTAACACTATATATGTTAAACCCCAGGAAGGAAGAAAGGAATAGTAACACTATATATGTTAAACCCCAGGAAGGAAGAAAGGAATAGTAACACTATGGGATGTTAAACCCCAGGAAGGAAGCAAGGAATAGTAACACTATATATGTTAAACCCCAGGAAGGAAGCAAGGAATAGTAACACTATGTGATGATAAACCCCAGCGGTGGTGCACCAGGATCTGTGTTCATACTGTTAAGACCTATCTACGTATCTCCATGGTCATCCTAGAAACAGGTTTCCCAACCGGGAAGCAGCCTGGCCAGGGTAGTTAGGATTGATGTTTCCTTGAAAGTCAGAGTGCTCCTGCCTGAAAGGCAAGCCCTAAAACAAGACCAGCCCAGATTTGAAAGGTTAAAAGGTTAAAATCGAGAAGATCTACTTCATTGCACCAGATTTATCCTATAGGGCTCAGTCTCTCTCCACAGAATGACCAGCCGCCTGCATAGCTCCGGTGATGATTCCTAGGGATCTCCGTAAAAACCGTACTCGTGAACTGAACGGCACAAGCCGTGAAAGGAACCCACGACCAAAACTGCATTCAGCCAAAACCACATCTCACAGCAGATGACTTTCCTCCATCTCAAATTATCGTGGAGACATAGTCAGGTTTTTGGCAGCTTGTGACCTTGACTCAAGTTATGAATTCATTTGACTCAGGCATTCCCAAGTGCCACGGACCAGTCTCTCAAATGATCAAAAACAAGACTGAGCTTTCTCATTCACTCTAAGTTTGAATAATCTATTCTACTTCTTCGTGCACTCAAAAGTTCTACTCACGATTTCATGCTTTTATCATCTGGCACACTAAAACCAAACTGCACATTTGCCTGAAGTTGGTATCACTTACTCAATTTGTTCACACATACATTTTAATTAGTAATCGATGCCTTCCATCCAGATTCTCACACATAATTTTTGTTTAGTAGTCCTTATTTTCCAAATAATGAGAACATTTACTAACAATGAGAAAATGAAACATTACACCACTTCAACACCTGTTTGATAATTTTCTGCTGGCTTCTTATCAGGATGTGCTCAATATAATGTTATCTATTTGTCTTTTAAATTGTTAAATTGGCTGTCCAGACATTTGTCTTATTTCTTTACCTTTGTTGAATTCATTTAATCAGCAAGTGTTATACACGCATCCTATGCGCCACACACCTCATGACTCTTTAGTTTACCAAAATGGCTTCATTTTTCTGTAAGTTTCTGTATAAAATATATTTTTACAGGGCAGGCGAGCTGGTTCCTTGCCCAACCCTCCTCCTTTCTCATCTGGATATATCATCACTATCATCACATGCCCTGCCAACTGGCGTAGGTGCTCATGCGTCTCCACGATCCCTGGTTGCCTGGAACAGCTCTCTTGATGATATCTCTCCATGCCATCATTTCAGCCCATCCAGAATAATCACTCTTGGTCTGCCTCGACCCCTTATTCCACTGATCTTTCCAGTGTTCACGATGTTCTCCAATGTCACTCTTAGATGCTTCAAAATTCTTCCTAATTTGTTCACTGACATTCCAAGATTTGCTACCATACAGCAGAACAGGTTCTATGTAACATTTTATCACCCTCTTTTTGACATTAAATGAGAGCAATTTATTGCATAAGATATTTTTTATTTTCTGAAATGCAGCTTTCACCTGACATATTCTGCTTTTAATCTGTCACACATTTTCCATCTGATGATATGATTGTTCCCACATATATTGACTTCTGGATATAACATATAGAAAAACATACCTTCTCGACATAACATACACAAAATTCATATACCTTCTGGACATAACATAATGATATTCACATACCTTTTGAACATAACATCAAATATTAACATACCTTCTGGACTTAATAATGTGATGCAATAATACATATTACACTATTCACAAACCAGTCTAAAATGAATAATGTGACATGACATATAAGTATACACATAACTGTGACTGAACAATGTGACTCCTCAAGAGACTCTGGGTACCATTTTGTGAGGTGGTGGTGGTGGTGGTTGGGAGGGAGGGGGGGGGGGTGATGTTGGGTTTGAATCAGACCATTTGTTCCCTAACAAGCATGTCACAAAAGTCAACTAATTATGGGTGTTTTCTTCAAAGTCAGAGTGCATCTGCCTGAGAGGTGAAGAACCAACAGTCTGCATACAAATAAGCCAAATCTGTAAATCAGAGTTGTATGCAAAATTCAAGTTCTGGAACAAGACCAACATCCAGAAGTGGATGAACAGCTAGAACCTTCCACCAGAGTTCACAGCCAGAAAACACAAACAATAATAATAATAAGAAAAGAAGAGGAAGAAAAGAAGAAGAAGAACAGAATTGTGACATGATATATGAGTAAATAATAATGTGTTGTACTGATATAACATCCTGCAAATAATAATGTGCTGCACTGATATAACATGCTGTAAATAATAAACTGTGGCACTGATATAACATGCTGTAAATAATAAACTGTGGCACTGACATAACATGCTGTAAATAATAAACTGTGGCACTGACATAACATGCTGTAAATAATAAACTGTGGCACTGACATAACATGCTGTAAATAATAAACTGTGGCACTGACATAACATGCTGTAAATAATAAACTGTGGCACTGACATAACATGCTGTAAATAATAAACTGTGGCACTGACATAACATGCTGTAAATAATAAACTGTGGCACTGACATAACATGCTGTAAATAATAAACTGTGGCACTGACATAACATGCTGTAAATAATAAACTGTGGCACTGACATAACATGCTGTAAATAATAAACTGTGGCACTGATAAAAGAATGCTGTAAATAATAAACTGTGGCACTGACATAACATGCTGTAAATAATAAACTGTGGCACTGACATAACATGCTGTAAATAATAAACTGTGGCACTGATAAAAGAATGCTGTAAGTAATAAACTGTGATACTGATACAACATCCTGCCAATAATAATGTGCTACACTGATATAGCATGCTGTAAGTAAAAAACTGTGATACTGATACAACATCCTGCCAATAATAATGTGCTGCACTGATATAGCATGCTGTAAGTAATAAACTGTGATACTGATACAACATCCTGCCAATAATAATGTGCTGCACTGATATAGCATGCTGTAAGTAATAAACTGTGATACTGATACAACATCCTGCCAATAATAATGTGCTACACTGATATAGCATGCTGTAAGTAATAAACTGTGATACTGATACAACATCCTGCCAATAATAATGTGCTACACTGATATAGCATGCTGTAAGTAAAAAAACTGTGATACTGATACAACATCCTGCCAATAATAATGTGCTGCACTGATATAGCATGCTGTAAGTAATAAACTGTGATACTGATACAACATCCTGCCAATAATAATGTGCTACACTGATATAGCATGCTGTAAGTAATAAACTGTGATACTGATACAACATCCTGCCAATAATAATGTGCTACACTGATATAGCATGCTGTAAGTAAAAAACTGTGATACTGATACAACATCCTGCCAATAATAATGTGCTGCACTGATATAGCATGCTGTAAGTAATAAACTGTGATACTGATACAACATCCTGCCAATAATAATGTGCTACACTGATATAGCATGCTGTAAGTAATAAACTGTGATACTGATACAACATCCTGCCAATAATAATGTGCTACACTGATATAGCATGCTGTAAGTAAAAAACTGTGATACTGATACAACATCCTGCCAATAATAATGTGCTACACTGATATAGCATGCTGTAAGTAATAAACTGTGGCACTGATACAACATCCTGCCAATAATAATGTGCTACACTGATATAGCATGCTGTAAGTAATAAACTGTGATACTGATACAACATCCTGCCAATAATAATGTGCTACACTGATATAGCATGCTGTAAGTAAAAAACTGTGATACTGATACAACATCCTGCCAATAATAATGTGCTACACTGATATAGCATGCTGTAAGTAATAAACTGTGGCACTGATATACCATGCTGTAATTAATATTGTGACAATTCAAGTATTCACATACCTGGAAATAAGAGCTGGGAGAGGCCAAGAGGTATGCACCAACAACTGTATCTCTATCTGAAGCCGTGTAGGTGAACACATTAGAACCTACTGGAATGTTCTCAGGAACCAGCACTGCAAAATCTTGTGGAGTGATTATGGGATCATTGTCATTCAAGTTGTTGATCTCAACCTTGATTAGGCCCATTGTTTTAAGTTGAGATGTCCCATCATCTTGGGCTTGAACTGATAAAAACAGAACCTGTGAGGAAAAAGATAAACTTACAGTGGATACCTGTACTTTTTTGGGGGTAAACTAGATATATACAAAGTGTTATGGTTGTACAATTATCCTGTCCCTCTGACAATGCTAAATATAATCCTAGATAAACTAGATATATACAAAGTGTTATGGTTGTACAATTATCCTGTCCCTCCGACAAGGCTTAATATAATCCTAGATAAACTAGATATATACAAAGTGTTATGGTTGTACAAATATCCTGTCCCTTCGACAAGGCTTAATGTAATCCTAGATAAACTAGATATATACAAAGTGTTATGGTTGTACAATTATCCTGTCCCTTCGACAAGGCTTAATATAATCCTAGATAAACTAGATATATACAAAGTGTTATGGTTGCACAAATATCCTGTCCCTTCGACAAGGCTAAATATAATCCTAGATAAACTAGATATATACAAAGTGTTATGGTTGTACAAATATCCTGTCCCTTCGACAAGGCTTAATATAATCCTAAATAAACTAGATATATACAAAGTGTTATGGTTGTACAATCATCCTGTCCCTCCGACAAGGCTTAATATAATCCCTTCTGGTTGTGACATTGCTCTGTTATACAGGACGATATATTGCCATTTCTGTAATGACCTGTTCTTGAATGGTATAGGTAAATTCCACTGTCCCAAGTGCACCTGTGCAATGTGTTTCATAGGCCTGGAAATGAATATAGTAACTATAAAAAGCAAATTTAAGCACACTTCTCCTTAATGACCTTTCATGACATGCTTTTGGGGCTATGAGCTACTGCCACCTTTAGCCCCCTTCCCCTTCCCCCCTTCCCCACATAAAAAAAAAAAAAAAAAATTTGGGCTCTTGAACACAGGCAGACAGAGACAGTGAAAGGACGGGACTTTTAACAGTCTTTCATCATAGACGTCAGAGATGTCAGAACATGAATATTACCTTGAAGACTGCAAGATGTAGAGAAGGCTGGCATAAGCTTTCTCAATAAAGCCTTGGCCTCAGCCAACTACTATCAAACCATTTGCAGATTTGTACATAATTGTTTAGATTTAGCAGTTAATATTTTCTCTCTAAAGATAAGTTCAGCTAATGTTCAGAGGATCGATTTTATTGCACCACGTTTTATCCCATTTGGCGTGGTCTCTCTCTGCAGAAGAGTTATCCACCACCAAGAGCATCACAGAGATCATGAACTGTAGCTGCAGTGATGACCTCGGTAAAACTGCATTCATGAACCAATCAACACAGTCAGTGAAATTATACCACAACCTCCAAAGTGCAAGGGAAATGTCTTGAAAACTTCAACATGAAGACTACCCTACGTCCTCTAGGTCAGCGGTTCTCAACCTGTGGGTCGCGACCCTTCTGTGGGTGGAACGATCCTTTCACAGGGGTCACCAAAGACCATCAGAAAACACTTATTCACTGAAGTTATGAAGTTGCAATGAAGATAACTGTATGGCTGGGGATCCCACAAGATGAGGAACTGTATTAAAGGGTCGCATCTTTAGGAAGGTTGAGAATCACTGCTCTAGGTATTGGCTTAGAATCTGTTGACAATGAAATCCTGACTTATACAGGAAACCTTCTTGTTTTTGTTCATCTTGCCAGTGGTTTTCAGATGAGAAGGTTGTAGGGTGTCTTCCACTGATCCATAGATCTTGGTTTCCACCAAAATGCTAACTGCCCAGAAATGGGATCTCTATACTGCATGCAGAAAACATGTTCATAGTTTTGAATTTCCTATACCTATAACTGTGAAGTCTGTTGTGTCCAGTATGTAATTGTGTGTGTATGTGTGGGGCTATCAGTGGCTGTAAACTCTAACGGAAGGTTCTGGTATTTTATCCACTTCTTGACTTTAATCTTGTTCCAGAACTTGACTTTTGCATGCACATCCTTTCTGACAGATCTGACTTCTTTGTGTGCAGACTGACTCTGACTTCAAAGGAAACACCTCTAACTAGTCAACTTTTACAATAGGCTTTTCAGGGGGCAGTAGTTATTTCCTCCCCCTCCCCACAACAGGGCTCTGGCACCCATGCCAGGATTGTGCAGTCTAAAAAACAACGGTTTTATTTTTGTTGCTTTCGGCTGAGAAGACTGCACATTTTTTCTTTGGAATAGCTCTAATACCAGCCATTCACTTTCTGCTGTGCTGAATCATCACCTGTTTACATCTTGATGGGCCTCTCTGAAGACGTGAAGCTGAAGTACTAAACTTGATCACCTTACATGTTTCTGAACTTGGAGAGGTGAAGGAGAACTCTGCAACATATCTCCCGCTGATGGTACTTTTACACCTTGCTGTTGCTGTGCAGGTTCTGGGGCTTCAATTTGGTTTAAAACAAAACAACCCAGACTCACTGCCTCCTGATAGTGATATCGTAAAAGGCAACTAATTAAGAATTTGCTGAAATCAAAGGTGTTGCACTAAGAGGCACAGATACTGTAGCCGAGCTGTAAACTACAACACAGCATGGTAATAACATCTTGAAGAGCAAACTTTGAACAATAAGAAGAATACTTTGTTGGGACTAAAATCTCTTCTCCAACTTTGCTGCAGTGGATGCCAGATCTTTTCAAGGATTAAATATAACAGACCCAAAAGTAAAGGTAATCCTATAGCAAATACTAACACTGGGGTGTCAAGTGTTGGATCTTCACACATTCTCTGTCACATGATATGAGATGGGGTGTCAAGTGTTAGATCTTCACACATACTCTGCCACAAGATATGAGATGGGGTGTCAAGTGTTGGGTCTTCACACATACTCTGTCACACGATATGAGAAGGGGTGTCAAGTGTTAGATCTTTACACATACTCTGTCACACGATATGAGATGGGGTGTCAAGTGTTGGATCTTCACACATACTCTGTCACAAGATATGAGATGGGGTGTCAAGTGTTAGATCTTCACACATACTCTGTCACAAGATATGAGATGGGGTGTCAAGTGTTAGATCTTCACACATACTCTGCCATAAGATATGTGATGGGGTGTCAAGTGTTGGATCTTCACACATACTCTGCCACAAGATATGAGATGGGGTGTCAAGTGTTGGATCTTCACACATACTCTGCCACAAGATATGAGATGGGGTGTCAAGTGTTAGATCTTTACACATACTCTGACACAAGATATGAGATGGGGTGTCAAGTGTTAGATCTTTACACAAACTCTACCACAAGATATGTGATGGGGTGTCAAGTGTTGGATCTTCACACATACTCTGCCACAAGATATGAGATGGGGTGTCAAGTGTTAGATCTTCACACATACTCTGTCACAAGGTATGAGATGGGGTGTCAAGTGTTGGATCTTCACACATACTCTGTCACAAGATATGAGATGGGGTGTCAAGTGTTAGATCTTCACACATACTCTGTCACAAGATATGAGATGGAGTGTCAAGTGTTAGATCTTCACACATACTCTGTCACACGATATGAGATGGGGTGTCAAGTGTTGGATCTTCACACATACTCTGCCACAAGATATGAGATGGGGTGTCAAGTGTTGGATCTTCACACATACTCTGCCACAAGATATGAGATGGGGTGTCAAGTGTTAGATCTTCACACATACTCTGCCACCACAAGATATGAGATGGGGTGTCAAGTGTTGGTATCTTCACACATACTCTGCCACAAGATATGAGATGGGGTGTCAAGTGTTAGATCTTCACACATACTCTGCCATAAGATATGAGATGGGGTGTCAAGTGTTAGATCTTCACACATACTCTGCCACAAGATATGAGATGGAGTGTCAAGTGTTAAATCTTCACGCATACTCTGTCACAAGATATGAGATGGGGTGTCAAGTGTTGGATCTTCACACATACTCTGTCACACGATATGAGATGGGGTGTCAAGTGTTGGATCTTCACACACACTCTGCCACAAGATATGAGATGGGGTGACCAGTTATTTTCCTTATTCACCCTTTCCTTCACAAACAAATCTAGAAATGGTCCCACTGGACTTGAAAAATTAAAAAATAGGTTTCCAGAGGATTCAAAAGCCAACCATCTTTACATACTTGGAATGTTTCATAGTCAATGGCTGCAGACACGGTCACAAGTCCTGATGTGTTCTCAATGTTGAAATAATGAAAACCATTTCCAGCCACCTTTGTGTAAGTCACAGCACCGTTCCTTCCTGAATCTTGCAGAACATTCATGAATAAAATGAAATAGATGAAACAACTGGTTGTACATTTGCCAAAAACATTTCTGTATTAACTGTGTAGCAATGAAGTGCAAAACAATATGGCTATTTTTCAAGTGAAATACCATATCTAGTAAATTTGAGACAGCTTGTATATTCACTACCAATTAGCAAAACAAAAAAATATAACTAGTTAACTTTTTCGCTCTGAAGCAGTTATTTCTTCAAACCATTCTATTCCAAAGAGTTGAGACTGTAATCAACAAATATGACGGCCTGAATGATTTCATCTGTCTGTATGATTTTATCATACACATAGAAGTAGTTAAACTAATAATTCAGAGTACGTTGTTAATAAAACAACAATCACTGATAGAAGACAGCAAGAACATTATAATATCTTTGAAATAATCCCAAAAAATTTATACTGAGTGATTGGTACTGAAAGAGTTAATGTACTAGGATCTCAGCTATTGGCAGTTCCCAACCCCGGAAGAGAAAGAGGGAGACTTGGGCATGGGGCCTTTAACAAAAATATGCTGCAGAAACTCATAGAATTGGAAGCTACTCTGGGAAAGTCCATTGTCACATGGTGCTTGCTACACCCAGCCAATGAATGATGGTCGCTGATGAAAGCCATTCTACAGAGGTCAGCGGCCAGACGGGAGGAAATCAAAAAAGGTGAAAAAATAAGAGAAATGTCTGGACAACCGATTGTATCAACAGATGTCAGAAAAATAATATGGGGATATATTGGGCACATTCTGGAGAGAAGTGAAAAGAGAATACAAAAACAGACACTTAAGTGGGAAACAAATGGACTGGGGGGAACAAAGTCCCCTCCCCCCACCCCCACCTAAAAAACAAAAACAAAACCCTAAGACGAACTGATGATAAGAGAGGTCAAAAGTGCTCGACTGTGATGTGTAACAGTAAGACAAGATGATGTCCTGGATAATTTCGTTTTCTTTGCATTTGGTTTCGTATGCTCAGGTCAGACCGTCAGCTGGATTGCTTCTATGAACTTGCATGTCAGCTACCTTCATGGTTTCCCTTAGCTTGCTCTGCACATCTTGCTCTTGAGGCTAGGTATCTTTTCTATGTTGTAGGTAGAGTGAGCAGATCTGCAGAAGGTGCTGAGGTGTCTGTGGTCCTGCCTCACAGGCACACTGTTGGGTCTTATATGCATGTGGTAGTTGAGCCTGCAGTGTCCTGTTCATAGGCGGAAAATCGTTGCATGTTGCTTTCTGCTGAGTGTGCTGATGGGGTCTTGTGGATGGGTGGCTAATTTAACTCCTTCAGCAAATCTGGTAGTCAATGCAGCAAACTATAACATTAACCACTAACTGTGGTAAAAATCTAGTAATAAGTGTAACGTAGTATAACAGTAACCATTATTTGTTTAAAAAATCTGGTAGTTAATGTCCCACACTATAATACTAACAATTATCTGTTGTAAAAATCTAGTAAATAATGTAGCACAGCTGAGTTCAGCTGAGTCAAGAATTGACATCGCAGCACTCGGGGCATTCTCATATGTGCTCTGTCCCCATCCTCAGCAGCTAAAACAGATTTCCAATACTGATGGTGCCAGTTGTAGTCTGGCTGTATGTCCGTCTTGCATTTCCTCTGAGCGTAGTGTGCCGGCTGAACCCTGTGGTCACACCCAGTTGCTAATGTAGCACACCATAGCATTAACCATTATCTGTTGTAAATATCTAGTAAATGATGTAGCACACTATAACATTAACCATTATCTGTTGTAAACATCTAGTAATTAATGTAGCAAACTATAATACTAACCATTATCTGTCCTTAATGTAGCAAGTTAATGTAGCAAAATATAAATACTCACCATATCTGATTTTAGTTTAGCAAGTTAATGTAGCAAACTATAAAACTAACCATTATCTGGGGTAAATATCTGTTCTCAATGTAGCAAGTTAATGTAGCAAACTATAAATACTAACTTTATCTGTTCATAATGTAGCAAGTTAATGTAGCGACTTAATGTAGTAAACTATAATAATAACTATTATCTGTTCTTAATGTAGCAAGTTAATGTAGCAAAATATAAATACTAACCATTATCTGATTTTAGTGTAGAAAGTTAATGTAACAAACTATAATACTAACCATTATCTAGGGTAAATATCTGTACTCAATGTAGCAAGTTAATGTAGCAAACTATACTAACCATTATCTGTTTTTAATTTAGCAAGTGAATGTAGTGAGTTAATGTAGCAAACTATAATACTAACCATTATCTGTTCTTAATGTAGCAAGTTAATGTCACAAACTATAATACCAACCACTATCGGTGGTAAACATCTGTACTTAATTTGGCAAGTTAATGTAGCAAAATATAATACTACTATTATCTGTTCCTAATGAAGCAAGCTAATGTAGCAAACTATAATACTAACCATTATCTGTAGTAAATATCTGTACCTTATGTGGCAAGTTAATGTAGCAAACTATAACACTAACCATTTTCTGTACTTAGTGTAGTGAGTTAATGCAGCAAACTATAACACTAACCATTATCTGTTGCTGTGACTGTGCCAATCACTGTCCCAGGGGCAACATTTTCATTAATACTAAATGTATACATCTGGACTGGAAAACGAGGTGTGTGGTCATTGACATCCTGAAGAATAATGCTCAATGATGATGTAGATGTCACCACATCGGACAATCCAGACCCATCAGTTGCCTGAATGATTATTGAGTACGTGACAGGAGGAGCATCATAGTCCAGCTGAGATGCTACAAACAGTTGTCCAGTGACAGGATCAAGCACAAACTCACTGGTCACTCCACTGTTAATGCTGTAGGTGATCTGTCCGTCAATGCCGGCATCAGAGTCTGTAGAAACAGATATGATACAGGTGTTTGATTTTACAATATTTGGTAGAGACCCTTCGCAAAAGGGATCTCCATGGCGAAGTAGTCTAGTTTGCCTCACGCTCTGAAGATTATGGTTTTTTTTTTCCCGAACACATCATTCAGTTCACAAATGCAATTTTTATGGAGAATCCTGTGGAGCATCACTGGAGCTATGGAGTTAATGCTTTGTGCAATGCTCTTGGCAGGCGGCTAGCTGTTCTGTAGACAGAGATCAAGCCAAATGGGATGAAACCCAGTGCACTGAAGTTGATCCTCTTTCTTGTCATTAACTTATTACAGACAGAGAGAGAGAGACAGAGAGATAGAGATAAGGAGTAGGACAGAAAATGAGGAGAGGGAAGGAGAGAGACAGAAGAGAAAAGGGGTGAGAGAGACAGAGGGGAGATTTAAAGAAAAGAGAGATGGGAGGGAAGGAGAGCAAAATGAATGGGAGAAGAAGGGGATAGACAAAGGGATAAGAGGAGAGTAACAGAAGGACTGAGAAAAATGAGTGAAAAAAGATAAGAGGAGGAGGGAAGGAAAATAAAAAATGTATGCCTTTTACTTCTATAAACACAAACTGATTTTAGCCTGCTAGTTTAATCTGTTATCACCACATAAATATTCACATTAGCTATTTTATCAGGCACCTCATTAGATGTTTTTATGATGGTCCTCAGGCTCTACCACAAATTTTCACGTTGGTGACACACTTTTTAGACAAACATAAGGTTGTGCCAAAGCAATTTGGTCTATTTGAAAATCAGAGATTAATCTAACCCCACAAAAGACATAAGGACACACCCTCACACTGCAGCTGACACATTAATGTGTTCCAACACAGTTTGGAATGTGCTGTTCTTTCAGAAACATTTTTTTGTTCACCTTTTGGATAGGCTGACATGATATCTCAGGTCAATTTTCAGAAATCTCTCTTAGTAGAGATTCAAACACACAACCATCAAGCTGGATAGCAAGCATGTGGTTCACTGTACTTCCGCAGCTATCAGGTATATAATTTCTCTGTGTTCACTGTACTTCCGCAGGTATCAGGTATATAATTTTTCTGTGTTCCCTGTACTTCCGCAGCTATCAGGTATATAATTTCTCTGTGTTCCCTGTACTTCTGCAGGTGTCAGGTATATAATTTCTCTGTGTTCACTGTACTTCCGCAGCTATCAGGTATATAATTTCTCTGTGTTCACTGTACTTGCGCAGGTATCAGGTATATAATTTCTCTGTGTTCCCTGTACTTCCGCAGCTATCAGGTATATAATTTCTCTGTGTTCCCTGTACTTCCGCAGGTATCAGGTATATAATTTCTCTGTGTTCCCTGTACTTCCGCAGGTATCAGGTATATAATTTCCCTGTGTTCCCTGTACTTCCGCAGCTATCAGGTATATAATTTCTCTGTGTTCCCTGTACTTCTGCAGGTGTCAGGTATATAATTTCTCTGTGTTCACTGTACTTCCGCAGCTATCAGGTATATAATTTCTCTGTGTTCACTGTACTTCTGCAGGTGTCAGGTATATAATTTCTCTGTGTTCCCTGTACTTCCGCAGGTATCAGGTATATAATTTATCTGTGTTCCCTGTACTTCCGCAGGTATCAGGTATATAATTTCCCTGTGTTCCCTGTACTTCCGCAGCTATCAGGTATATAATTTCTCTGTGTTCCCTGTACTTCTGCAGGTGTCAGGTATATAATTTCTCTGTGTTCACTGTACTTCCGCAGCTATCAGGTATATAATTTCTCTGTGTTCACTGTACTTCCGCAGCTATCAGGTATATAATTTCTCTGTGTTCCCTGTACTTCTGCAGGTGTCAGGTATATAATTTCTCTGTGTTCCCTGTACTTCCGCAGCTATCAGGTATATAATTTCTCTGTGTTCCCTGTACTTCCGCAGCTATCAGGTATATAATTTCTCTGTGTTCGCTGTACTTTTGCAGGTGTCAGGTATATAATTTCTCTGTGATCCCTGTACTTCCGCAGGTATCAGGTATATAATTTCTCTGTGTTCCCTGTACTTCCGCAGGTATCAGGTATATAATTTCCCTGTGTTCCCTGTACTTCCGCAGCTATCAGGTATATAATTTCTCTGTGTTCCCTGTACTTCTGCAGGTGTCAGGTATATAATTTCTCTGTGTTCACTGTACTTCCGCAGCTATCAGGTATATAATTTCTCTGTGTTCACTGTACTTCCGCAGCTATCAGGTATATAATTTCTCTGTGTTCCCTGTACTTCTGCAGGTGTCAGGTATATAATTTCTCTGTGTTCCCTGTACTTCCGCAGCTTTCGGGTACATAATTTCTCTGTGTTCCCTGTACTTCCGCAGCTATCAGGTATATAATTTCTCTGTGTTCGCTGTACTTCTGCAGGTGTCAGGTATATAATTTCTCTGTGTTCCCTGTACTTCCGCAGCTATCAGGTATATAATTTCTCTGTGTTCCCTGTACTTCCGCAGCTATCAGGTATATAATTTCTCTGTGTTCACTGTACTTCTGCAGGTGTCAGGTATATAATTTCTCTGTGTTCCCTGTACTTCTGCAGGTGTCAGGTATATAATTTCTCTGTGTTCCCTGTACTTCCGCAGCTATCAGGTATATAATTTCTCTGTGTTCCCTGTACTTCCGCAGGTATCAGGTATATAATTTCTCTGTGTTCACTGTACTTCCGCAGCTATCAGGTATATAATTTCTCTGTGTTCGCTGTACTTCTGCAGGTGTCAGGTATATAATTTCTCTGTGTTCCCTGTACTTCTGCAGGTGTCAGGTATATAATTTCTCTGTGTTCACTGTACTTCCGCAGCTATCAGGTATATAATTTCTCTGTGTTCACTGTACTTCTGCAGGTGTCAGGTATATAATTTCTCTGTGTTCCCTGTACTTCCGCAGGTATCAGGTATATAATTTCTCTGTGTTCCCTGTACTTCCGCAGGTATCAGGTATATAATTTCCCTGTGTTCCCTGTACTTCCGCAGCTATCAGGTATATAATTTCTCTGTGTTCCCTGTACTTCTGCAGGTGTCAGGTATATAATTTCTCTGTGTTCACTGTACTTCCGCAGCTATCAGGTATATAATTTCTCTGTGTTCACTGTACTTCCGCAGCTATCAGGTATATAATTTCTCTGTGTTCCCTGTACTTCTGCAGGTGTCAGGTATATAATTTCTCTGTGTTCCCTGTACTTCCGCAGCTATCAGGTATATAATTTCTCTGTGTTCCCTGTACTTCCGCAGCTATCAGGTATATAATTTCTCTGTGTTCGCTGTACTTTTGCAGGTGTCAGGTATATAATTTCTCTGTGATCCCTGTACTTCCGCAGGTATCAGGTATATAATTTCTCTGTGTTCCCTGTACTTCCGCAGGTATCAGGTATATAATTTCTCTGTGTTCCCTGTACTTCCGCAGCTATCAGGTATATAATTTCTCTGTGTTCCCTGTACTTCTGCAGGTGTCAGGTATATAATTTCTCTGTGTTCACTGTACTTCCGCAGCTATCAGGTATATAATTTCTCTGTGTTCACTGTACTTCCGCAGCTATCAGGTATATAATTTCTCTGTGTTCCCTGTACTTCTGCAGGTGTCAGGTATATAATTTCTCTGTGTTCCCTGTACTTCCGCAGCTTTCAGGTATATAATTTCTCTGTGTTCCCTGTACTTCCGCAGCTATCAGGTATATAATTTCTCTGTGTTCGCTGTACTTCTGCAGGTGTCAGGTATATAATTTCTCTGTGTTCCCTGTACTTCCGCAGCTATCAGGTATATAATTTCTCTGTGTTCCCTGTACTTCCGCAGCTATCAGGTATATAATTTCTCTGTGTTCACTGTACTTCTGCAGGTGTCAGGTATATAATTTCTCTGTGTTCCCTGTACTTCTGCAGGTGTCAGGTATATAATTTCTCTGTGTTCCCTGTACTTCCGCAGCTATCAGGTATATAATTTCTCTGTGTTCCCTGTACTTCCGCAGGTATCAGGTATATAATTTCTCTGTGTTCACTGTACTTCCGCAGCTATCAGGTATATAATTTCTCTGTGTTCGCTGTACTTCTGCAGGTGTCAGGTATATAATTTCTCTGTGTTCCCTGTACTTCCGCAGCTATCAGGTATATCATTTCTCTGTGTTCACTGTACTTCCGCAGCTATCAGGTTTATAATTTCTCTGTGTTCCCTGTACTTCCGCAGGTATCAGGTATATAATTTCTCTGTGTTCCCTGTACTTCCGCAGGTATCAGGTATATAATTTCTCTGTGTTCCCTGTACTTCCGCAGCTATCAGGTATATAATTTCTCTGTGTTCCCTGTACTTCCGCAGCTATCAGGTATATAATTTCTCTGTGTTCACTGTACTTCCGCAGCTATCAGGTATATAATTTCCCTGTGTTCCCTGTACTTCCGCAGCTATCAGGTATATAATTTCTCTGTGTTCACTGTACTTCTGCAGGTGTCAGGTATATAATTTCTCTGTGTTCCCTGTACTTCCGCAGCTATCAGGTATATAATTTCTCTGTGTTCCCTGTACTTCCGCAGCTATCAGGTATATAATTTCTCTGTGTTCACTGTACTTCCGCAGCTATCAGGTATATAATTTCCCTGTGTTCACTGTACTTCCGCAGCTATCAGGTATATAATTTCCCTGTGTTCGCTGTACTTCTGCAGGTATCAGGTATATAATTTCCCTGTGTTCGCTGTACTTCTGCAGGTGTCAGGTATATAATTTCTCTGTGTTCACTGTACTTCCGCAGCTATCAGGTATATAATTTCCCTGTGTTCCCTGTACTTCCGCAGGTATCAGGTATAAAATACTTTGTTTTTAAACATGGTTCAGAAAAAGAAATAAATGCAAAGCTGAAATCACATGTAAGTAAAGGACCTTTTTCCATGCCTTCAGAAATATTGGGTAAGTAGGACTAGACCTTTATTTTATAGACGGAACGCACTTGGTAGGTGATATGGTCAGTATCATGCCGGCTGCCTTTACTTCTCAGGACTTTACTTGGTACTCACTCAAGGCATGTAAGAAAGTGAAATGCAGCCAAGAAAGAAAGATAAACCAGGATGCTAACACAATGTTATTTATGTTATCACAATTGATGTCTTTGCATATTGGGCATCCCCATGTGTGCTCAGTCCTCCAATGCAGCAGCCACTCCAAGTTACCTCTACTGATTGTTCCCATGAGGAGTTGGTTAGAGTGTCTCCGGTCTTTACCTCGAAAATGGCAAAGACGTGCTTCACTAAACTTAACTCAAGCTAACACAATTATAGTAGAGTAGATTTTTACCCCACTAGGACATCACACAAGCGATAAACACCCGATGACACAAAGTGCCACCATGTGGATGAGGATCACCCCTGGAGAGGTCCCAGAAACCGCGTTCAGCCATTAGACCATATTTATGGCCGGGCTATATTGCGGCCCCTGGCAAGAGCCAGGGTGGGGCTTCAAAATAGAGAAAAATTGCATCTCACAAGGAGATGACTGGGTTGTGAACACAATTATAACCTATTGCAGCATGAATAACTTCTATTACAACAATAACAGTATGTTTTTCTCTAATGTTTACAAGATTCACAATAATTAGAAACACCAGTCAGCATCATATTAACAATGATAAAAAAAATTGCCTGTTTAAACAATACCTGTAGCATTAGCATCAAACACAAGAGTCCCAACTGGCATATCCTCAGAGATAGTTACAAGACCAGTTACTGTAGTCATAAGCGGTGCTTTTTCATTAAAGGGCAGCACATTTATAAAGACTCGACCAGTTGATCTAAGGGTTGGGCTACCACTATCCACAACTTCCAGAATTAGCTCGTAATATGTGGTAGTTTCAAAGTCTAATGGGCCACTCAGAATCAGGTTGTTTCCTGTAATTAAATTAATTTCTAAGTAGAAAATAATGTTGGCATTCATAAAATACAATTAACTGATCAATAATCTACAATAAATAAAAACTGTGACGTGGTGGCTGCAATAGGTCCACCATTAATTATGGGAAAATTACGTGGTGAAGCTCCAATTACTTCCACAAAAGTCACATAACTGTTTTATTTTCCCCAAATCACTGTCACATAACAGCAGTAACTCTCCTACCATAATAGACCTGCCCACAGTCTGGACACCCCCATATTAATTGGTGTATCTATAATCTTGGATAGTTCGTCCGTAGATATATAGTTTGTTGTTGGGGAGTCTAGCTGTGAAAAACCTATATAAATCACTCCTGGATTGATTCTTCTTGGCTCATGGTGTCAATATGTATGATAGGACACATTTTCTGCGCCTGTTCAAGCTTAATAGTTTGACCACTTCACTGTGTGCTTGAGCCGTATCCTCACCCCAACTGTCGCAGTTAGGGACTAGAGTTCTATACGTCACTTCTACTTAGTCCGGTCGAGTGAACAGTTGTGTCTTGGTACTGCGACCACTTGATAGTTAATCGTTTTCTTTGAAAACATTCGTTTGCATGGGATGTGGAAGATCCAGCATGTGTCCGTGTGGTAGTCCAGTACTCCAGCTAACTATCAACTGGGGAGAAACCAACTCGTATTGACCTGCCATTGTCTGCTATGCCAGGCTATTTGTGAAGACGACAACGTCAACCAGTCTCCGGGAAGTCTTAGTTGTCTTTCGATCGGTCCCTGGGGAGAATCATCGTCGTACAGAGACACTCCGAGAATCGAGACGTTGCAGAAACCCACTATTCGGCACACTGAGAAGCTGCAGGATCTGACACAGATAAGTTGTTAGAGCTAAGGAACACTTTGGCAGCCAGGATACGGATGTGCCCTCGTAATCTGTTTCTACTCTCCAAGCGATGATGACTCTGGAAATGGCTGAGGCAACTTAGGGAGACCCCTTCTCTAGTCTCAAATCTATGAGGACATGAACCATCGTTCTGGTTCTCTTTGTTCCGCATTTCGTCTTCTTTTATCACAGTGAAATTATTACAGAATGTTCTTATTCACAAGGTTTCTTATTCTTGAAGAAAGTGTCTCGTTGGAATAATTTGTCGAAGTCAGAAGTGTATTCGTGTCTGGTTAGACTCACTGTTGTTTATATATTCGACTGTGTTAACGTTGGTTACCAGTCTGGGGGCAAAATTATTAATGAGGATGTCTGGCCGAGTGGTACCCAAGAGTTTGTATTAACCCTAAGGAGTCAGAGCTCGAGCCACCTCCTTCCTGAAATAGGCTGAATGGAAGTTTGAACCGAGGGATTGGCCTCAAGACAAACGAGAGCCACCATTCAGAACACCCCTATCTCAGAGCACCTGAGGATTTTGGGAAAGTAATCTGGAAGTAAAGGTGCGCGACAAAACTGCCAAACGACAATCACCCATCAAGGGAATCACACCCTGGCAAATGTTTAAAAATGCTAGTATTAACGTATTTTTTATTATAGTTCTATTTACATCCTTCTGTACAAGATAATGCATGATGTGCAACTATTGTTCTTCATCTTAAATCCTAAATATAGCATAATGATTGCTTACTTTTCCCTTTCATCAGACTATATCAAAGAAATCTGGCTACTCCAGTGGTCGCAATGACTGTATGTTTAGCTTTTAGGAAGGTAAATCCCTTACTATTTCTCAGAGGTCTGTGTATCTATCTGTCTCTGATTCTCTCGAGTCTATTGATCTAATTATTACTTGTCCACTTCTGAACTTGAGTCTTGTTCCAGAGTTTGAATTTTGTGCCCACATCCATTTTGCAGATCTGGCTTATTTGAGTGTGGTCTGTTAATTTTTAATTTCTAAGAAAAAATGCACTCTAACTTCAAAGAAGATACACCTAATTAGTTGACTTTTACAACATGGTTATTCAGGGGCAATGGGTCTATTTTTTGTTCCCCCAAAATGAGGATTTTTGTGTGTAAATGATATAACTGACCCTGTAAACTTGTTCTGCAGAGACCCAGGGATCCACAGACATCCAAACAGTAAAGATGGGCTTAAATACAAAATAATCATCAAGTGCTTTGCTGACTGGCGTGGGTGGACATGGCCCTCAACAATCTGTAATCTTTAACAGAATGTATCAGTTCATGTGTTAACACCCTTTTATGCAAAGAAAAAAGGCTGTCAAAAATTATTTCACATTGCCCTCTTATGTTTATTTTCCCCCAGATCCTTCCAGTTGTCACAACATGTTCCAGTTTCCTTCTTCTCATAACAAGACTTAAAATTGCGGACTATCTTTTTTTCTGATGTTTGCGATAAGTTGTCTTTAAGTGCTCCCCTCTTTCAATATATATGGGTTGCTCTTTTTCGACTGTCAAAGACATTCTAAGGATTATTCTGTAAAACCACATCTCCACGCCTCAAGAAATTGTTTGGCTTGTTTGTTAATTGTCCAAGATTCACAGCCATGTTAAAACTGGCTCTATATAATGTGCAAGAATTCAACATCTAACCTTTAATGACATGGATTTATTGCAAGAAAAGTTCTTCAGGAAAAGAAAACAAGGTAACAATACATAATAGTAGAATCCCCGTGTGGGTTCAGGGGCCCTATTATAGGACAAACAAGAAAAGACCCACTACCTACCCAAATGCATGCCCTAAGAGTCGACTAATTGGGAGCTTCCTTCAAAGTCGGAGTGCATCCGCCTGAGAGGCAAGGAACCAGCAGTCTGCATACAAATGAGTAGGATCTGTAAAACGGATGCACACGCAACACTCAGGATCTGAAACAGGTCTGCAGTCAGAAGTGGATCAACAACAGAACTTTCCGCCAGAGTTTACAGCTGGTGAACGCAAAGAAGAAGAAGATAATAGCAGTGGAAAAAAACTTTTTGAAAGTATTTACCAGATATGGAAAACCTGGCCTGTGAGTTTCCTTCTGTTATGCTAATCTTCATGGCACCATTCACTCCAGCATCATCATCGCTGACTGTTAGTGTCTGCAGCACAACATGGGGTCCATACAGGGCATTTTCCACAACAGTGACCGTGTATATTGCTGGGCTGAATGTGGGTACATGGTCGTTGACATCCGTGATGACAACTATGACGGCAGCATCAGCTGGAAACAAGCAATAAATGTACAGTGATATTTGAATGGGAAATTGCATGAAGAAGTTAATTAACATCAGATTCAGTAAAGCAAACAAGTATTGAGACAATCAACAAGACCCCCCCCCCCCCTCTCCCCCCACAGCAAAATATCTCACACAAAGCAGATTAATTCTCAATTGGCTATCAATGTCAGACATGATCATTCAAAACAAACAAGAAAAGAAAATTAGTCCCATGAGAATGAGATGCCTGAGAAGGGCTCCATGAGTGATCAGAAGAGACACATTCAGGAATGATGTCATAGGAGACAAATCCAGCACAGAACCAACTCTAAATTACATACAAAGACAACAAATGAAATGGTTTGCCTACTTAAGGAGAATGGACTTGTGACGCTATACCATACAAGGCATACACTAGAAGAGAAGAAGATGTAGAGCACACGTTTAAACAATAAATGCTCAGCTTCATTCAAAATTGAAACCATGACCTTTAAATCCGCAGAAATATTATGCACAAATATTACTGTATGTAAAGTAAAAGTAAAAGATCCCTTTTTATGTCATAAGGTGTACTTGATATACAGTGCTAGCCCAATCAGATGGATTGGGTTAGATGGATAATGTGGTCAATATGATATCAGCTGCCTCAATTTTCTATAAAACTTCCTGCTACTCATTTTTCGCTGGGTAAACCTAGAAATCAATGAACAGCTATAAACCTTGAGAATCAAACAGGCAATTGACACTCTCTAAGTACCAGAATATTCAGCTGGACAATTTCAGGGTAACTATAGTCTCACAAGAGCAACCAAGAGGTTTTGAAAGAGGCAGGAGCCCGAATCCACAAACGCCAGAATGCCACACTTGGGAGTTAAAACAGCATATCAATAAAATGAGAGGCACACCAGCTACGTCAGAGGACTTGTTAATCAACATTGAACTGGTACTTTTAGCCACCAGACCCTGGGGTTCATACTGAGGGGAGGATCTGACATGTCAGGAGTGCCATGATGATAACCTAACTAACTAACTAACTAACTAACTAACTAACTAACTAACTAACTAACTAACTAACTAACTAACTAACTAACTAACTAACTAACTAACTAACTAACTAACTAACTAACTAACTAAGTAAACTAACTAAACTAAACTAACTAAAATAAACTAATTAACTAACTAAATTAATTAACTAACTAACTTACTAAACTAAACTTAACTAACTAACTAACTAACTAACTAACTAACTAACTAACTAACTAACTAACTAACTAACTAACTAACTAACTAACTAACTAACTAACTAACTAACTAACTAACTAACTAACTAACTAACTAACTAACTAACTAACTAACTAACTAACTAACTAACTAACTAACTAACTAACTAACTAACTAACTAACTAACCAACCAACCAACTAAAGTACTAAGGGTTTTTAGAGTAGTTGACCATGTTTTTATAGTATTTCCAGGCTAACCACTAAATAATATCTTTTGTGGTTTGGTACTCATCTAAAATACCTGATCACACATGGCATATTGATTGGGACTGAAAGAGTCAAATGGGGAACACACGCACTGGGGAATGACGATGTCCTAAAGGAAATGCTAAAAGCAAACATCGATGAGAGAGGGCAAAAGTGCTGGACTGGATTCATCATTATCATCATCAAGTGCCTAACTAGCTGGTGTAGGCATTCATGCATTTCCACAGATCTTTGTCTTTGGTGTTCTTGATCAAATCCCCTGAAGATATTCCTCCATTCCCCTGTATTAAGCCATCTACCATCATTTTTCTTGGTCCACCTCTGCCTCTTCTACCAGTGATCTTTTCATCATCAAGATATTTTCCAGTGCTCCTTTTCTCATCACATGACCAAAGAACTTTGTTTGTCACCTTCTCAAAGTTGTATGAAATGTTTACTTTCATTAGCCATTTTCATGCAATCATTGTTAGTTATTCTGGCAGTCTCTAGAACCACATCTCAGTTGCCTCCAAACTCTTCTTAATTTGTTTGCTCACATTCCAAGATTCACTGCCACACAACTGGACTGGATTACATCCTATTATTTAAACAACTGCAAAGGATAGAAGGGAATAAACAGAAATAAACAGCTAGACCTATGTAATGTACAATGAAACAACAAGATAACGGTGATGGTGATTCTGTTATTGTACAGACCACTTTTTTGGGTTGCTGATCCAGGTTCCTCATCGAATGCCCTCACAGTCAGAGAATAGTTTTCTCTGGCTTCTCTGTCAAGTGCTCTGATCACTTTGATTTCACCTGTTGCCTCATCAATGATGAAATGTTGTTGAGGATCACCTGCCACCAGGTAGTAACGTAGTGTCCCTTGTCTTAGACCCTTGTCCAAATCTCTGGCACTCATCTGAATTACGGGCATACCTGCAGAAACAGTTACGTTAGTTGCATATCCTTTACAGGAAATTGCAGAATCAACCCTAGTAATTTTTTTGTCTGTTGTGGTTTTTCTATGCAAATTTTACGTTCAGTAGTTTGCCATTGTTTACGGCTCTCAATACCACTGTCAAAACCAATGCGGGGCGAAAAATCATCTGCAGCTGGGATCAAACCTGGCACCATGAATTGTGTTCACACTGCCCAAACCTGACACCCTGGCACCATGAGTTGTGTTCACACTGCCCAAACCTGACACCCTGGCACCATGAATTGTGTTCACACTGCCCAAACCACAGACACTGACAGAAACAGACCTGATTGTAAAATACACAAACATACATGTTGAGAAATCAACAGGCAGACAGATTGGGTGGTTTTGCACCAATGGGAGCCAGATGTGGTCGAAGCCTTCTGGAGGCAGGTGAAAAATGCGGAGAACCAAACAGTTCATCTGCTTATGGAATCTGGTCTTGATCCAGGATTTGAGTTTTTGCATGCACATATGCTTTACAGATCTGGTTTTTTTTGTATGCAGACTGTTGGTTCCTTGCCTGTCAGGCAGATGGACTCCTGCTTTGAAGGAAACACCCATAATTAGCCATCTAATTAGTTGTGTATCTTTTATTGGACGTTGCAGAACCAACCCCAGCATTTTTTTGGCTGTTGTGGTTTTTCTAGGCAATTTACATCCAGTAGTTTGCCATTGCTTTCTGGACGGTTGGCTTTTCAATACCACTGTCGAAACCAACGCAAGACTCAAGGCCTGCAGCTGGGATTGAACCCGGCACCCCGGCATTACAAAGCTTGTTCGCAACGCCTAAGCCACAGATGCCTACTAATTAGCCATCCACTGACGGGTTTATTAGCAGGAAAGTGGGTCTATTTTTTGGTTTTCCAAATGCAACCCGGGACCCACATGAGCATCTCATGAAGTAAATAATGTGTTTTTTAAGCCACAATTGTAAGTTCTGCTTATATTTATAAAGACTAACCTGAAGTAACGTTCTCAGGAATGGAGAAAGGTCCATATGTTGACGTGGGAATGAACACAGGGTCATATTCATTAATAGGGACTACATTAATGGTAACCTTGAATGTGGTATTTCTGGGAATCGGCAATGCCTGGTCAGTTACTTGGACAGTCAGATCATGGGAAGTGGCCGCCTCATAGTCCAAGGCTTTGGCAAGATACAGCTCTCCTGGTCAGTGCATGAAAAGATACAACAAATTTCATACAACATTCAGTTAGCCAGTCTTCCATCAAGATACACACATCTTAAAGGTGTTTAATCAACAAGATACAACAAATTTCAACAACATTCAATTAGCCAGTTTTCTGTCAAGATACACATGTCTCAAAGGTGTTTGATCAACAAGATACAACAAATTTCAACAACATTCAATTAGCCAGTTTTCCGTCAAGATACACATGTCTCAAAGGTGTTTGATCAACAAGATACAACAAATTTCAACAACATTCAATTAGCCAGTTTTCTGTCAAGACACACATGTCTCAAAGGTGTTTGATCAACAAGATACAACAAATTTCAACAACATTCAATTAGCCAGTTTTCCGTCAAGTTACATATGTCTCAAAGGTGTTTGATCAACAAGATACAACAAATTTCAACAACATTCAATTAGCCAGTCTTCCATCAAGATACACATGTTTCAAAGGTGTTTAATCAGTCCCTGTTCAAGATACAGTCGTTGTTCAAGATACATTAATGAATGCTCATTCATTCATCCATTCTGGCTGACATGAGGAGGAAAATCAGATATTTTTTCTTCTCTAGTAAAGTTTTGCCTTTGAGCATCACGCTTTGTAGGGTGAAAACCTTGAAAAGTGCTATGTAGGTGCTCGTATTTATGGTCTCGGCTATTCCATCTATTCATCGCTTGCATGGTTGACCTCTTGCTCTGCTTCCATTATGTCTAAGTGACAAGGACTCTCTGTGGTGCACTGTCTGTTGGTAGTATTGACACATGTCCAAACCATCTGATCTGTCAGACACTTCTAGTTATCATTTTATGAGTTAGGGGATGCAGTGGCTACAGTGACCATTTAACAGTGGTCTTGAGTGATCTCCATTTGATGGTTGCATTAAAAAAAATGTATCAAGGATTAACCCAGTTTTATACACTGGATACTGCAGACATCACTGGGATATTATGAAGGCATAATTCTGACATACTGTATATGGTTTTACATTTCTTCTTCTTGGTTTGTATTTGCCTTTTAATTGGCAATTGGCATGTTGTGCTGTAGTTTACACCTAGGCTGTGATATCCGCACCTTTTGGTTCAACACATCCAATTTCAGCAAATCCTCAATAAGTCGTCTTTTTATAACATGTTTGTTAACTCTTTGAGTCCCAAGGAACGCATATGTTCATAGGTTACTGCCTAGAAGCCCAATGAACGCATGATGCACCGATTTTACAACCCTTTTGACTACCCCTTGGGCCTGTGATGCTAAACCCTCTGGGACTCAAAGAGTTAAGGGGTGTTGGGTATATTCATTTATTCTCCCTAAGGGAGATGGGAGCCAACACAGGGATGTTTTACATTTGATCACAAATGTGGACCAAACAGCATAACTGCATTATAATATTACAGCATGTAAATGGGGTTCTATTTACTTAATTAACAGCTGTCACATTATAGTCAACAAAGGACAAACTACTGGCAGATTCTGTTATCTGTTTACAAGTTAGTCATTAACACTGTCTTACTGTGTTCAGTTTGACAGACAAATTAAAAACTTTTAAACAGAAACTTCAATATAAAATTCATTAACCTGTTGCTGAATGAATCCCAAATGTTGACTGACTGCCAGATATGATAGAATAACTTAGTACTGGAGATGCTGCAGTATCCTGTTAATATAAATATGTATTAGAGTTCTTCTCAGCGTTCAACAGAACTATTGCAAGTGAAAGAAATTATTACTAAATCAGTCGATCAAACTGAACTATAGAAAGCTGTACATTCGTTATCATAGTCTCATGACACTGTATGTCGCTGAGTCATCAGTAACTGTTGACTGTCTGAAATGTTATACATTCGTCATCATAGTCCAATAACACTGCATGTCGTTGAGTCATCAGTAACCGTTGACTGTCTGAAATGTTATACATTCGTCATCATAGTCCCATAACACTGCATGTTGTTGAGTCATCAGTAACTGTTGACTGTCTGATCAGTTGGCTTCAGCTCTGTCAGTCAGATGCAAGAGACTTGCTGTCTGAGGCATGTCCATCAGGCCAGATTCTGGATCCAGGTCCTTCTTGGCATGCCTGTTCTCCTCTACCAGCCATGTTTATCGGCTCGGAGAGGTCAGTACATCTGGTTAAATGTCCATACAAAATGGTACATAGGTGTGATACAACTTACACATGCATTTTACAAGATCATTTTCCTGAACCAGAAGATGATTTATTTCATCACTTACTTTATTTTGTGTATTAAAAAAATAAAAAAAATTAAATACACAAATTCAAGAAAGTAAAGACTCAGTGGTAGCCTATCTTCACTGAGGAAATGGCACCTGAGTGAGAGATGTACATATGTAACGAAAATTATATTTTACAAAATAATCAAATTAAACTTCAAATAATAAGGAGGACACTGAAGTTTATTTATTAATAAGAATGCACAGCACTGTTTTTAAAATTTTTAAATGTATCTTATCATGTGCAATACTACAGTTACATCAACATGAAATTAAGCGCAACAAATGAATTCTCTCTAGTGAAAAAATTGGCAGAAGCTGTGACAATTAAAATGAACATTTCAACTTTTTGTAAACACAAACAGCATGTGATAAATCTAAAACTTGCATGGTAATCACAAGGCTATCTTGAACTTTCACTGATGATATGTAAATGGAGAGAGTGTGATGTTTGTACGTGAGTTCATTTTTTAATGCTTCATTATGTGTTGACGTAACTGTCTGTATCAGATGAAATGCTGCAAAATAAGCCGTGCAATTGTGCTACGTATTGTTCATGTCTGCATTATTTAGATTTTATTTATTACCAGTTTTTTAAACAGATTTATAAGAGGTGATAAATTCTTACAGCATCAGAGCAAGCTGGGCTGTAAATGGAGGCTGAAGAGACATTCTCTTGAACATCCACGGCTACTGATGTGACTGTACAAACTGGGCTGTTGTCATTCAGATCTTGCACTGCTACACTGAGGATTGCAATGTCTGTTAAACCTCCTGAGTCAGCAACTTGCAAGGTAAGTCTGTAGGATTGTGTGCTTTCATAATCCAGACTGTCTTCAATCTAGTTAAGAGCAAAATAAAGTGTTAATAAATATTCTAACCCAAAGTACATACCGCTACAGAAGTAAAAGTAAACGGCCCTTTCCCAAGCCTTCAGGCGTATTAAGCACATTGGGTTAGGCCTATATTTTATAGACCAGTCAGCACTTGGTGGGTAATGTGGTCAACATCACCCCAGCCGCCTTTACTTCCCAAAACTATACCTTATATCTGTTTATGACTGGTTCAAACTGGAAGCCGGGGTAATTTTTGAAAAAAAACCCAGCTGCTACATCCTGAGGCCTATAAGGAAGCCAATCTAGTACTTCTGAAAACCAGAGGTAATTAAGCTCTACATTATCCTGTAGATAACTCAGGCTATGAAATCTAATGAACATGAACAAAACCTTCATATGAGTTGGGTCTATACTTCTTGAGAAGATTAAGTTAGTTAATCACAGTTTCAACTCCATGACAAACTAGTCACCTCCATAATTGCTCCATTCCTGTACTGTCAAAACCACACATAATTGCTCCATTCCTGTACTGTGAAAACTAAACATGATTGCTCCGTTTCTGTACTGTGAAAACCACAAATAATTGCTCCATTCCTGTACTGTGAAAACCACACATGATTGCTCCATTCCTGTACTGTGAAAACCACACATGATTGCTCCCTTCCTGTACTGTGAAAACCACACATAATTGCTCCATTCCTGTACTGTGAAAACCACACATAATTGCTCCATTCCTGTACTGTGAAAACCACACATGATTGCTCCATTCCTGTACTGTGAAAACCACACATGATTGCTCCATTCCTGTACTGTGAAAACCACACATAATTGCTCCATTCCTGTACTGTGAAAACCACACACATAATTGCTCCATTCCTGTACTGTGAAAACCACACATGATTGCTCTATTCCTGTACTGTGAAAACCACAAATAATTGCTCCATTCCTGTACTGTGAAAACCACACATAATTGCTCCATTCCTGTACGGTGAAAACCACACATGATTGCTCCATTCCTGTACTGTGAAAACCACACATAATTGCTCCATTCCTGTACTGTGAAAACCACACACATAATTGCTCCATTCCTGTACTGTGAAAACCACACATGATTGCTCTATTCCTGTACTGTGAAAACCACAAATAATTGCTCCATTCCTGTACTGTGAAAACCACACATAATTGCTCCATTCCTGTACGGTGAAAACCACACATGATTGCTCCCTTCCTGTACTGTGAAAACCACACATAATTGCTCCATTCCTGTACTGTGAAAACCACACATGATTGCTCCATTCCTGTACTGTGAAAACCACACATGATTGCTCCATTCCTGTTGTTTGTTGAAAAAAAAAAAAAACTGAAACTGACTTCAGTATCAGGAAAGTCAATGGTGTATACAGGCATTTAATTCATAATGCAGCAGTCAGTATTGCAAACGCAAACAGTCCGACACAAGAACTGCAGTTCATCTATGAAAAAGCCGCAGTTACAATAAATTAGCAGTTGCATACTTAATTCTATGAGATGAAATGCAGAAGAAAAGGAAAGTAACTACGTATGTTGTGAAAATTACATTACGCCCTAGTTTATTTTTACAGGCGTTACCATTTTAGTTGAATGTTTTGTCTCAAGATATTATACATTTTATAAGTAAACACAGTCAGAATAGTATCTGGATAAGCACTGGCTAAAATGAAATAAATAAATTACTGGATACATTTTAGTTGCCTACCATTATTCATTTCGCAAAGAACAGAACAACCTAACAAATGGCCAAAAGACTTAGTTTCACGTGTTCTTTAAAATGTGGGTGTTGTTACAAAATCTTAAAATTATGAAATTTCATTATTTATTGTCTTGCTTTTTAACATCCATGTAGAAAGACAGACCATGGCATGGTGATTTTGGCAACATTCATGTAGAAAGAAAGACCATGGTGTGGTGATTTTGGCAACATCCATGTAGAAAGACAGACCAAGGCATGGTGATTTTGGCAACATCCATGTAGAAAGAAAGACCATGGCATGGTGATTTTGGCAACATCCATGTAGAAAGACAGACCAAGGCATGGTGATTTTGGCAACATCCATGTAGAAAGACAGACCATGGCATGGTGATTTTGGCAACATCCATGTAGAAAGACAGACCATGGCATGGGGATTTTGGCAACATCCATGTAGAAAGGCAGACGTGGTGATTTCGGCAACAGGCATGAGGGAAAGTTAAGGCCGTTGTGATGCGTATAAGAAGATATGCTAGATGTGCGCTATGGATAAAGGCTCAACTTTGTGACCTGAACCGAACTGGCAGGGGATCTTAGAGCTTGTGGCCCCCAGAAATCTAGTATCCAGTCTGTCTCAAATCAGTCTACCAATGCCCCACCCCGCCCCGCCCCCAAGCATGGGTGAAAATGTCTATCAAAACTATCATTTGGAACATGAGCAAAGCCTGCTTGCTGAATATACTGCCAAACGACAACTCTTATTTGAAAGGTATATCGAGTGAAAGAAAAACTGAACTGCTGAGACTCAGCCCTAGAGCAATAAAATCAGTGGCAGGATTAAAAATTAAAGTTTTTTATAATCAGTAACAATCAGAGACTAAACAAAACAAAATAAAAACATTAAATAAAAGGGAAGAAATATTATTATTTAGATGAAGCTATGATGAACCAACACCAGAATTCAAGGCAGCGGTGAGGTTTTACTTGGCCATTTTTTGTTCAGTGTCTGGCTCTGTGGCTTTGAGGTTAAAAAAAAAAATTCTCGTAGTTTTCTGACAGCTGCATCATAGGGGATATTTGAGCCTCACCATATAGTATTCCAAAAGACACTGTAGCCAACCTTCCTACTGGAGATGGCACAGAATTTACGTTCAGCAGTTTGTCACTGCTTTCTGAATAGAATGATTCTCATATCACAGTCAATGTAAATACAATGGGTTTGCTACCAGACTGCTTGCAGCTGACTGTGAACATTGGTATGCTTGAATTGTTAAACAGCACTCACAATCTCTTAGCCACAGCGGCATTCAAGCCTTTATAAAGCATAATCTTTTTCTTCTTCGTGTTCACTAGCTATAAACTCTGGCAGAAAGTTCTGGTTGTTTGTCCACCTCTGGAATTTACAGAACCTAAGTGCTGCGCGCACATCCATTTAACAAATCTGACTTAATTGAATGCAGATTGTTGGTTTCTTGCCTTTCAGCCTGAAGCACTCTTGACTTTAAAGGAAGCCCCCAGTTAGTCGAATCTTACAACATGTTTGTTGGGTAGGCAGTGGATCTGTTCTTGTTTTACCCACAACGGGGCCCCGGAACCCACACGGGGAATAAAGCATATTAGAATTTGCCCTTTGTTGTTGTTGTTGTTGTTGTTGTTGTTGTTGTTGTTGTTGTTGTTGTTGTTGTTGTTGTTGTTGTTGTTGTTGTTGAAAAAAAAAAAATGAAAGTTCCAGTGTTTAAGTTAAAACTGTTTTCTAACTTAAAAAAAACAACAACAACAAAACGCTAAAGAACAATGACAACTCTCAGAGTTGACAACGGACTTAAAAGAAAACAGAGGAAAAGAGATGTTAACAGAAAACTAAAGTACTCAATTACCTTGATACGACCAGAAAAGGAATCAATCATAAATTTGCCATCATCATTCCCAGCAATGATTGAATATACCTTGACAGTGTCAAATGTGTCTAGATCTGTGGCGGAGACTGTCGTCAGTAAATAGCCAACTGTTACATCTTCCGGCACTGTGACGGAACTAAGTGGGTTAAAATGAGGCTTGAATTCATTGACATCTGTCACTGTGATCTACGTAAGAAAAAAAAAATGTTGTTTTTGTAAAATATTTCTCAATACAAATAAAATGGATTGTTTTAAGTTGAGTTGAGTTAAGAATTGACATCACAGCACTTGGAGCATTCCCCCGCATGCTCCGACCTCATCTTCAGCAGCCAGCGCAGATGGTACTGGTCACAATCTGGTTAAAAGTCCATCTTGCCTTTCCTCTGTGTGTAGTGAGCCGGCCAGACCCTCTGGTTACACTCAGGTGCCTCATTCTCTCCAGGCCATAATAATCTTCTTTCTCTACTGATTCTGTTGCTTGTTCCTAAAGGACCTTGACCACATCTGCTGGATTGTTTTAAATAACAAACATAAATGTCTAACATACATCAGTAAGAAGGAGCCACACTGGCATAGAGAGCTGCTGCAGTAGCATAGAAGCTAGATGCTTGCATGACAGTCTGAAGATTTTGGGTTTAAATCTACATCGAATCCAATGCTTTGTAACTTGACCTTGCCTTAACTAGATGCCAGGTGATGTCTTTGGAAGTTAAGGGTGGCCCAAGAGTCTCAGTGACAAAATGGTCAAACCATTTGCCTCATGCTCTGAAAGTCATAGGTTCACTTCACAGCAGCGCCGGTCATCATGGAAGCAATTTTTGTGGAGACCCCTGGGAGATCATCTCCAGAGCTGCAGAGTTAATGCTTTGTGTGATGTTACTGGCAGGTGGCTAACTGGTCTCTAGAGAGAGACTGAGCCACATGAGATAAAACCTAGCGCAATGAAGTCAATCCTCTAGCTAAGGATGGCTAGCATGATGATGACCACTTTACCCACCGAATCTCAACTGGTCTATAACATTTGAGTCTAGCATCATATGCCTGATGCACCACAGGTTTAAACAGTGACCCCGGCAACTGGTTGAGAACTATGTTCCACTGGGAGATTAAAGAAAGAAGAAGACTTGCAAATGTTGAATATTGAATTCTGAATCGACTTACAGCACATGGGACACTCCCTATAAGCGCTCCATCCCCATCTTCAGCAGCAAGCAAAGAGTTCCAATTGTGATGGCACCAGCAGCTGTCTGATTGTATATCTGTCTTGCCTTTGCCTTGAGTGCTGAATGTCAGCCAGATTCCCCTGGTAACTCCTCGCAGGGTCATTCTCTTTAGACTGTAATGGTCTATCTGTGCCTCGGCACTGTTCACTCGTTCCCAAAAGGCCCTTAAAATATCTAGCTTGTCATATATCATTTCACCACCAAGTGGTGCAGAGCCGGCCAGTCTATCTGCCTGCTCATTTCCCAACATACCGGCATAACCTGGAGAACATATCCAAAGGGTGCTAACTACCCTGGACCTCTTAAGTGATGCTTGCCACTCTACATGAAGCATGCCTGTCTCCACCTTTCTCAACATGCTCTGTGAGTCAGTTACAATCACAGCATGTATGTACAAATGATTCTCAAGCCAGCGGAAGACTAGCAAATACAATTATCAAGGCAGAGGGCTTTACTTACTTTAACTGCTGTTGTTGCATTATACATTCCGTCAGATGCAGTGATCTTTACTGTGTAAAGCTGAGTTGATTCATAATTGATAGCTGATGTGTTTGTAATACTGACTGTGCCTGCAGCTGAATCTATCACAAAGTCACCTTTGGAATCCCCTTAAAACAAAAATAAAAGGACAAACACACTGCAAATAAAAATATACTGTGTGTATATATCTATCTGTGTGTGTATATATATATATATACACACACACACAAGCATGTTTTTAAACTTTATGGACCACTGACTTAATTAAAAGCGATAGTAAAATTTATAAGTAAAAAAAAAGTAAAGATCCCTTTTCACGCCATAGGCGCATCGGGTATATGGGAAGAGCGTCCAATATTTTTACAGACCAATCGGCACTGGATGGGTAATGTGGTCAGCATTACGCCAGCCGTCTTTACTTCCTCAGGACAGCCATCCTGGTACCCATTTTAGGCTGGGTCGACCTGCGACACCCCATACCATGATAAAAATCCACGCAGCCAGCAGTGGGTTTTGATCGTGGTATGTTGGATTACGAGTCGGACTCGCAACGCTTAAGCTACAGACGCCGCAGTAAAATTGATACAGAAGACAAAATTTCTGATACAGACAACCTATTTAAGACAAATGAAAAGAAGAAGAAGTGAAAATGAAAATATACTATCATCATCATCTGCCTGTCACTGCCGTATCCAGGTCTTTCTTTGTCTACCTCTTCTTCTCTCTCCCTCTACCAATCCCAGTTGTATTGTTTTATAGAGACCATTAACTGTGTAGTTAAATGAGGTTCATAGTTGCCAGTATGCCGGATAATTAAACGGCAAACCTCATCATTTGGGGTGTGTATTTTATAAATATATATATATAAATATATATATTTATTAATATATATATATATATGCGTTGCGATCGAGCTTCATAATGCTGGGGGATGCGGGGTTTGATCCCAGCTGGGTGCCTTGCACCTTGCGTTGGTTTCGACAGTGGTATCAAGAAGCAGACCGTCCAGAAAGCAATGGCAAACTACTGGACAAACATTTGCCTAGAAAAACCACAACAGCCAATAAATGCTGGGGTTGGTTCTGCAACGTCCTGTAAAGGATACGCAACTAACGTTTTTTTAAATATATATACAATTTTCTGTCAACAGTCTGGAGAGATAAAGTGATGCTTATGTCTTCAACAAATTCCATGGAGTTTGATTTTAAAAACTGGTCTGGGTTTCCAGCCAGATGTAATCTAAACACAGGTACTTTGGAAATGTCTAGGGAAGTAAAACTGATCTGGGTTTCCAGCTGGATGTAATCTAAACACAGGTACTGGGGACATGTCTAGGGAAGTAAAACTGATCTGGGTTTCCAGCCGGATGTAATCTAAACAAAGGTACTGGGGAAATGTCTAGGGAAGTAAAACTGATCTGGGTTTCCAGCCGGATGTAATCTAAACACAGGTACTGGGGAAATGTCTAGGGAAGTAAAACTGTCTAGCATGACATTAACCTGGTCACATTTCTAATCAAATCTGGACTATGAAAATTTGGGACCAGTGTTGTATGGCTGTTGTGTTGCTGCTGTTGTTTATCCATTTCGTGTGATGCACACACAACATCACAACAGCACATACAACAGTACATACAACAGCACATACAACAGCACATACAACATCACATACAACAGCACATACAACAGCACACACAACATCACATACAACATCACACACAACATCACATACAACATCACATACAACAGCACATACAACAGCACACACAACATCACATACAACAGAACATACAACATCACATACAACATCACATACAACAGCACATACAACAGCACATACAACAGCACATACAACAGCACATACAACATCACATACAACAGCACATACAACAGCACACACAACAGCACACACAACATCACATACAACAGCACATACAACATCACATACAACAGCACACACAACATCACATACAACAGAACACACAACATCACACACAACAGCACATACAACATCACACACAACATCACACACAACAGCACACACAATAGCACACACAACATCACATACAACATCACATACAACAGCACACACAACATCACATACAACAGAACATACAACATCACATACAACAGAACATACAACATCACATACAACAGCACATACAACAGCCCATACAACAGCCCATACAACAGCCCATACAACAGAACATACAACAGAACATACAACAGCACATACAACAGCCCATACAACAGCCCATACAACAGCACATACAACAGAACATACAACATCACATACAACAGAACATACAACAGCACATACAACAGCACATACAACATCACATACAACAGCCCATACAACAGCCCATACAACAGCCCATAAACAGAACATACAACAGCACATACAACAGCACATACAACAGCCCATACAACAGCACATACAACAGCACATACAACAGCCCATAAAACAGAACATACAACAGCCCATACAACAGAACATACAACAGCACATACAACAGCACACACAACAGCACATACAACAGCCCATACAACATCACATACAACAGCACATACAACAGCCCATACAACAGCCCATACAACAGCCCATACAACAGCACATACAACAGCACACACAACAGCACACACAACAGCCCATACAACATCACACACAACAGCACACACAACAGCACACACAACATCGCATACAACATCACATACAACAGCACATACAACAGCACACACAACAGCCCATACAACAGCACACACAACATCACATACAACATAACATACAACAGAACATACAACATCACATACAACAGCACATACAACAGCACACACAACAGCCCATACAACAGCACACACAACATCACATACAACATCACATACAACAGCACACACAACATCACATACAACATCACATACAACAGCACACACAACAGCACATACAACAGCACACACAACAGCACATACAACAGCACATACAACAGCACATACAACAGCACATACAACAGCACATACAACAGCACATACAACAGCACATACAACAGCACACACAACAGCACACACAACAGCACACACAACAGCACACACAACAGCACACACAACAGCACATACAACAGCACATACAACAGAACATACAACATCACATACAACAGCCCATACAACATCACATACAACAGCCCATACAACAGCCCATACAACAGCACATACAACAGCCCACACAACAGCACACACAACAGCACATACAACATCACATACAACAGCACATACAACAGCACATACCACATCACATACAACAGAACATACAACAGCACATACAACAGCACATACAACATCACATACAACAGCACATACAACAGCACATACAACAGCACACACAACATCACATACAACAGCACATACAACAGCCCATACAACAGCCCATACAACATCACATACAACAGCACATACAACAGAACATACAACAGCACACACAACAGCCCATACAACAGCCCATACAACAGAGTATCCATATCTAAAACAGAAAGCTCCAGCTGGCAGTGACGAAAAGGGGTCTGGATGACCTTCAACCCAAATGGGAACTCACAGTCCGGTTGCAACACACCATCAGTATGGAAACTCCGTTGGCTAGTAAGGAGATGGTGGTGGGGGAAAGCACATATGGGAATGCCCCGAGTGCAGTGAGTGATATCATTTTTTTGATACACTCATTCCTTCATTCACTTCCAAGCTGGTGCAAAGAAACAAGAATGAGTTACGACTAGATCTGACTGTTGAGACTGACACATATGAGTGTTGAGTGACTCACCTGAGTGCTGAGACTGACTCACCTGAGTGCTGAGACTGACTCACCTGAGTGCTGAGGCTGATTTACCTGAGTGCTAAGACTAACTCATCTGTGTTTTGAGTTTGAGTTTTGTCCTGTGTGCTGAGATTGATTTACCTGAGTGTTGAGACTGACTCACCTGAATATCTACACTGACTCACCTGAGAATTCAGACTCACATGTGTTAAGACTGACTCACCTGTGTGTTGGGGCTGACTCACCTAATAGTTCAAACAGACTTAGGTATATGTTGAAACTGACTCACCTGAGTGTTGGGACTGACTCACCTAAGTGTTGGGACTGACTCATCTGAATGTTGGGACTGACTCACCTGAGTGTTGGGATGGACTCACCTGAGTGTTGGGACTGACTCATCTGAATGTTGAGACTGACCTACCTGATGTGATCCTGTAGGAAATCGCTCCTTTAGTGTCTGCATCGGTGC
Organism: Candidula unifasciata; assembly: GCA_905116865.2. Classification (NCBI taxonomy): domain Eukaryota; kingdom Metazoa; phylum Mollusca; class Gastropoda; order Stylommatophora; family Geomitridae; genus Candidula; species Candidula unifasciata. The sequence goes on along the minus strand of CAJHNH020003446.1, from coordinate 461,071 downwards.
ACTGAACAGATGCTACAAGGTTATTCAGGGAGTTCTCCGGCAGGATGACAGTATACAGTGATGTAGCACACACTGGAGGATTGTCATTGGCATCTGCCACAGTAAAGGTGACTGTCCCCACAGAGGATTGAACTGGCAATCCTTTATCCTAGAATATCATGAGGGAAAAAAAACATAAACTTCATGAAATCCCATAAAAATCATGAGAAAATAACAACTAACTAAGGAACATTTTTAAAAAACCCATTTAGTTAGAGGGTAATATTAAAATTTTGTCATTGCAAATTTCAATAAAGAAAACAAAAACAATAGACTGCACAATTTATTACCAGACATACTTCTCTAGGGAGATGCAATGGTGCAGCAGCTAGACACTCGCCTGCGGATCGGAAGGTCGTGGGTTCTGGTCGTCCTGATGGAGTCGGAATTTTCAAAAAATAAATTTGGCTCCCAGGTTGACCCAGCCTTGAATGGGTACCAGGTGAGGTCCTGGGAAATAAAAGCAGCTGGCATGAGGCTGACCACACCCCTCGCCAAGTGCTGATTGGTATATACAAATATAGATCTAGCCCTATATGCCTGATACGCCTAAAGGCATGGAAGAGGGTCCTTTACTTACCTTTTTATACTTCACTGTATCATATCCGGTGTATACTGAAGAATTAAATTTAAATACAATTTAGCACAAAAATGAATCCTTTTAGCTGAAATTCACAATGAACAGATTAGATATTTCAATTTAGGTCTTACTATCAAAATTTCACACTGATCGGCTTGTTTTTCTATTTATAAAGTGGAATATTTCACAATAACTTGTGCAATCTATTGTTTGTGTCTTCATTAATCAAAAGCAATAACCATCTTGGACAAAATATTCACCCCCCCCCCCCCCCCCCCCCCCCCCCCCACATACACAAATTGAGTGAATGGTTAATTAACATATGCAAGTTTTTTTTTCTTTTTTTCTAAATACATTCATTCACTGAATGCCAAGCAAATTTGATGTGTGATTCACTCTTTTCTGTGAGTTTAAACATTACAAACATAACCTATACTGTTCCATAATATATATCTTTGAGTCCCAAGCGGTTTAGCATTAAAGGCCCAAGGAGTAGTCAAGAGAGATGTAAAATCGGCGCATCTTGCATTTACTAGGCTTCTAGGAAGAAACATATGAACGTATGATGCGTTCTTTGGGACTCAAATAGTTAACTCAGATGACACTAAGAAATTATGGCTTTCCATTTATGCTTTAGAGGTTTCTCCTGTCATCCTCTTTGAAAGTGATGCACATGTCCTCTTTAAGGGTAGTTGAATCTTTATTCTGGTATTGGCTGTAAGAATCTTTTGGACTCAAAGAGAAAGATTGTTGTCTTCCCCATATAGGTTTCAGGGCCTTAATTTTTTTTTTTTTTGGAGGGTGAGGGGGGACACCCACTGTCCCCTTAACAGGCATATCATATAAAATCTACAAATGCTTCCTTCGAAGCTGGAGTGCATCTGCCTGAGAGGCGAGGAACCAACTGTCTGCATGCAAATATTCCAGATCGGTAAAATGGATGTGCATGCATAATTCAAGTTCTGGAACCAGACTAAAGTCCAGAAGTGGACAAACAGGCAGAATATCCACCAGAGCTTATAGCTAGTGGACTTGAAGAAAAAGAACAAGAATGGCATTTACAGATAAGAGGATTGACTTAAGTGTGCTGGGTTTTATCCAAAATCACTTGGTTTTCTCTGACGAGGGCTAGTTAACAACAATAGCACGGCACAAAGCACAAACTCTGCAGCACTAGCAATAACCTCCAGGGATCTCCAGAACACCTACACTTGCAAACTGAAAGACAGAGTTCAAAATAACCCACAATCTTCACAGCGAGGTGAGTGGCTTAACAACTTCACAATGAAGAATGAAAGTGTTAATCTACATAGATATTGTACACTTCACCATGCAGACTGAAAACATTAATCTACATAGATATACAAACATTTCACCATGAAGACTGAAAGTGTTAATCTACATAGATATATGTACACTTCACCATGGAGACTGAAAGAATTAATCTACACAGACATATGTACACTTCACCATGGAGACTGAAAGCATTAATCTACATAGATATATGTACACCTCACCATAGAGACTGAAAGCATTAATCTACATAGATGTACACTTCACCATGGAGACTGAAAGCATTAATCTACACAGACATTTGTACACTTCACCATGGAGACTGAAAGCATTAATCTACATAGATATATGTACACTTCACCATGGAGACTGAAAGCATTAATCTACATAGATATATGTACACTTCACTATGGAGACTGAAAGCATTGATCTACATAGATATATGTACACTTCACCATGGAGACTGAAAGCATTATTCTACATAGATATATGTACACTTCACCATGGAGACTGAAAGCATTAATCTACATAGATGTATGTACACTTCACCATGGAGACTGAAAGCATTGATCTACATAATGTACACTTCACCATGGAGACTGAAAGCATTGATCTACATAGATATATGTACACTTCACCATGGAGACTGAAAGAATTAATCTACACAGACATATGTACACTTCACCATGGAGACTGAAAGCATTGATCTACATAGATATATGTACACTTCACCATGGAGACTGAAAGAATTAATCTACACAGACATATGTACACTTCACCATGGAGACTGAAAGCATTAATCTACATAGATATATGTACACCTCACCATAGAGACTGAAAGCATTAATCTACATAGATGTACACTTCACCATGGAGACTGAAAGCATTAATCTACACAGACATTTGTACACTTCACCATGGAGACTGAAAGCATTAATCTACATAGATATATGTACACTTCACCATGGAGACTGAAAGCATTAATCTACATAGATATATGTACACTTCACTATGGAGACTGAAAGCATTGATCTACATAGATATATGTACACTTCACCATGGAGACTGAAAGCATTATTCTACATAGATATATGTACACTTCACCATGGAGACTGAAAGCATTAATCTACATAGATGTATGTACACTTCACCATGGAGACTGAAAGCATTGATCTACATAATGTACACTTCACCATGGAGACTGAAAGCATTGATCTACATAGATATATGTACACTTCACCATGGAGACTGAAAGCATTGATCTACATAGATATATGTACACTTCACCATGGAGACTGAAAGCATTAATCTACATAGATGTATGTACACTTCACCATGGAGACTGAAAGCATTAATCTACATAGATGTATGTACACTTCACCATGGAGACTGAAAGCATTGATCTACATAGATGTACACTTCACCATGGAGACTGAAAGCATTGATCTACATAGATGTATGTACACTTCAGCATGGAGACTGAAAGCATTAATCTACATAGATATATGTACACTTCACCATGGAGACTGAAAGCATTGATCTACATAATGTACACTTCACCATGGAGACTGAAAGCATTGATCTACATAGATGTACACTTCACCATGGAGACTGAAAGCATTGATCTACATAGATGTATGTACACTTCACCATGGAGACTGAAAGCATTAATCTACATAGATATATGTACACTTCACCATGGAGACTGAAAGCATTAATCTACATAGATATATGTACACTTCACCATGGAGACTGAAAGCATTGATCTACATAGATATATGTACACTTCACCATGGAGACTGAAAGCATTGATCTACATAGATATATGTACACTTCACCATGGAGACTGAAAGCATTGATCTACATAGATATATGTACACTTCACCATGGAGACTGAAAGCATTGATCTACATAGATGTATGTACACTTCACCATGGAGACTGAAAGCATTAATCTACATAGATGTATGTACACTTCACCATGGAGACTGAAAGCATTAATCTACATAGATGTATGTACACTTCACCATGGAGACTGAAAGCATTGATCTACATAGATATATGTACACTTCACCATGGAGACTGAAAGCACTGATCTACATAGATGTACACTTCACCATGGAGACTGAAAGCATTGATCTACATAGATGTGTGTACACTTCACCATGGAGACTGAAAGCATTAATCTACATAGATGTATGTACACTTCACCATGGAGACTGAAAGCATTGATCTACATAGATGTACACTTCACCATGGAGACTGAAAGCATTAATCTACATAGATGTACACTTCACCATGGAGACTGAAAGCATTGATCTACATATATGTACACTTCACCATGGAGACTGAAAGCATTGATCTACATAGATGTACACTTCACCATGGAGACTGAAAGCATTGATCTACATAGATGTATGTATACAATAAATATCTGTCAGATAAGAATACTTACCTTGACTGTGATTTCCAAGTTGTAAACATGTGATTCAGATTCATAATCCAATCCTCCTTGTAAAATGATGTGTCCACTTACTGAGTCTATGTAAAATTTATCACCTGTATTTCCATTTGTAATATGGAACTGCAGCTGCCCTGAGAAAATTAAAATTTTAGAGCAGTGATCAAGAAGAAATAATGAAACAAAAAGACATGGATTAATAATGGGCTGGTTAAGAAAGGAATACAATTAAAAGAAAAACTGGCTATCCTCCGAATAATGGCCACACATTATGGCGGCCAAAAAAAACACACCCTGATAGGGCCTCAGTCACATTAAATTGCGGCCTTCCAGTGACTTAAATTGCAGACTTCCAGCGACTATACCGCCACTGCCGAGAGTATCTCCCGCGCAACTACGTGCGACGTGGAACTAAACTAGATGGCTGGGACTCACGAGCAGCAGCTTTCGCATCTCCTGCAGCTTTGCACGTGAGTTCCAGCCATCTAGTTTAGCCTCTGCTCCATGCCGGGCGTAACGGTGCGGGATATACTCTCGGCGGTGGCGATATTAGTCGCCGGAAGTCTGCAATTTACATGTCACTGAGGTCCTGTTTTTGGGAGCCATAATATGTGGCTGTTATTTGGAGGATAGCCGGAAAACTATTATTCAAGACACACAAATAAAATAAACAACTTCCTGTGTGGGTTCCGAGGCCAGATTTTGGAGAAACAGCAAACCCACTAACCCTCCTAATAAGCATGTCATAAAAGGCTACTAATTAGGGATTTTTTTCTTTGAAGTCAGACTGCATCTGTCTGAGAGGCAAGGAAACAACAGTCTGCACAGAAACAAGCCAGACCTGTAAAACAGATTTATACTCAAAACTCAGGTCCTGGAACACAGCAAAGTCCTAAAATGGACAAACAGCCAAGATTTTCCACCAGGGTTTACAACAGATGAACAATAACAAACAAATAAACAAAGAAGCAACTTGAATCACTCCATAAAAATCATTGCAATTTAGCTAGAAGATAGTTTTTCTCTTTCTTAGAACCAATCATGATGTACATACTTATGCCTTTTAAGACTTATGAAAGGGGTTGACATCTTTTAAGACTTATGATAGTGGTTGACACCTCTCCATCTTCCCAGATAGAACATGAAGTGATAAACAGTTTGTGAATCTTTGGAGGTCAGTATGATAAACATATGAGAGTAAGAGAACACCCATGGAGAAAATGGACGGATGCCATTAATGACAATGTAGATCAACACAGATTGATTGACACACGCCAGTGCCACCCATGGAGTGCTGAACAGCAAACTTTTTCTCCATTGCGGCTTAACTACAAATGTTTTTTCCCCCTAGGTGTCAGTGCTCACCACAGAGTTTCACAAAAGTTCTCATGAAAAATGGAGCGCTGAAAAGATAATGTCCTAAAAAAAGAGTGCTGGTACTGCGTACTATCGTGTACCGTCAGGGAAAAAAGCTCTGATAATAACTGTTATAAACAGCTAATATTGCAGAACATATTTTGTTCATAGATGACTAGATAAACTCAGGTATTTTTTTTCAAACAGACTACCTACATGGGTTATGTATTTAAAACAAAAATAGTTTACTAAGATAAAAAATATATATTTTTAAAAGTTCAACTTGATAAGCAGTTCTTGTATTTGTTTCAAATTACTATGATAATCGACTTTTGTATTTTAGTGTTGCCATTTTTTTTCTTCTTCACCTCCGTAGCATCCACAGGTTGTAAACTCCAGTGGAAATTTCTGGTTGTTTGTCCACTTTTGGACTTGGGTCTTGTTCCAGATCTTGAGTTTTGCATGCACATCCATTTTACAGGTCTGGCTTATTTGTGTGCAGACTATTGATTTCTTGACTCTCCTGCAGATTCATTTCAACATGAAAGGAAACAACCGTAATCAGTTGATTTTTATGATTTACTTTATAGGCAGTGGGTTCATTGTTTTTGCCCTGGGAAACATTCAGAAAAGTACATACCATTAACACCAGTGTCTGCATCAACAGCTGCTACAGTGGTGACTGTTGTTCCTGGTAAAGTGTCTTCTCCAATCTCTTGAGATGTTAGAGCAGTGAACACAGGAGGGTTGTCATTCACATCTGTGCACATTCAGGTGTGACAATTTAGCTCTTTCTGTCCTGAGCAAGGTACTATGTGTAATCAGCTATTGTCTCTGAATGATAAGCTATTGTCTCTGTCATGAGCTATTGTCTCTGTGTGATGAGCTATTGTCTCTGTGTGATGAGCTACTGTCTCTGTGTAATGAGCTATTGTCTCTGTGTGATGAGCTACTGTCTCTGTGTAATGAGCTATTGTCTCTGTGTGATGAGCTATTGTCTCTGTGTGATGAGCTATTGTCTCTGTGTGATGAGCTACTGTCTCTGTGTAATGAGCTATTGTCTCTGTGTGATGAGCTATTGTCTCTGTGTGATGAGCTACTGTCTCTGTGTAATGAGCTATTGTCTCTGTGTGATGAGCTATTGTCTCTGTGTGATGAGCTATTGTCTCTGTATGATGAGCTACTGTCTCTGTATGATGAGCTATTGTCTCTGTGTGATGAGCTACTGTCTCTGTGTGATGAGCTATTGTCTCTGTGTGATGAGCTATTGTCTCTGTGTGATGAGCTACTGTCTCTGTATGATGAGCTACTGTCTCTGTATGATGAGCTATGGTCTCTGTATGATGAGCTACTGTCTCTGTATGATGAGCTATGGTCTCTGTATGATGAGCTACTGTCTCTGTATGATGAGCTATTGTCTCTGTGTGATGAGCTACTGTCTCTTTGTGATGAGCTACTGTCTCTGTATGATGAGCTATTGTCTCTGTGTGATGAGCTACTGTCTCTTTGTGATGAGCTACTGTCTCTGTATGATGAGCTACTGTCTCTGTATGATGAGCTACTGTCTCTGTGTGATGAGCTACTGTCTCTTTGTGATGAGCTACTGTCTCTGTATGATGAGCTATTGTCTCTGTGTGATGAGCTACTGTCTCTTTGTGATGAGCTACTGTCTCTGTATGATGAGCTATTGTCTCTGTGTGATGAGCTACTGTCTCTTTGTGATGAGCTACTGTCTCTGTATGATGAGCTATTGTCTCTGTGTGATGAGCTACTGTCTCTTTGTGATGAGCTACTGTCTCTTTGTGATGAGCTACTGTCTCTTTGTGATGAGCTACTGTCTCTTTGTGATGAGCTACTGTCTCTTTGTGATGAGCTACTGTCTCTGTATGATGAGCTACTGTCTCTGTATGATGAGCTACTGTCTCTTTGTGATGAGCTACTGTCTCTGTATGATGAGCTACTGTCTCTGTATGATGAGCTACTGTCTCTTTGTGATGAGCTACTGTCTCTGTATGATGAGCTACTGTCTCTTTGTGATGAGCTACTGTCTCTTTGTGATGAGCTACTGTCTCTGTATGATGAGCTACTGTCTCTGTGTGATGAGCTACTGTCTCTTTGTGATGAGCTACTGTCTCTGTATGATGAGCTACTGTCTCTTTGTGATGAGCTACTGTCTCTTTGTGATAAGCTACTGTCTCTTTGTGATAAGCTACTGTCTCTTTGTGATGAGCTACTGTCTCTGTATGATGAGCTACTGTCTCTGTATGATGAGCTACTGTCTCTGTATGATGAGCTACTGTCTCTGTATGATGAGCTACTGTCTCTTTGTGATGAGCTACTGTCTCTGTGTGATGAGCTACTGTCTCTGTATGATGAGCTACTGTCTCTGTATGATGAGCTACTGTCTCTTTGTGATGAGCTACTGTCTCTGTATGATGAGCTACTGTCTATGTGATTGGATATTGTCTCTGTGTGATGAGCTACTGTCTCTGTATGATGAGCTACTGTCTCTGTATGATGAGCTACTGTCTCTTTGTGATGAGCTACTGTCTCTTTGTGATGAGCTACTGTCTCTTTGTGATGAGCTACTGTCTCTTTGTGATGAGCTACTGTCTCTTTGTGATGAGCTACTGTCTCTGTGTGATGAGTTACTGTCTATGTGATTGGATATTGTCTCTGTATGATGAGCTACTGTCTCTGTATGATGAGTTACTGTCTCTGTATGATGAGTTACTGTCTCTGTATGATGAGTTACTGTCTCTGTATGATGAGCTACTGTCTCTGTATGATGAGCTACTGTCTCTGTATGATGAGCTACTGTCTCTTTGTGATGAGCTACTGTCTCTTTGTGATGAGCTACTGTCTCTGTATGATGAGCTACTGTCTATGTGATTAGATATTGTCTCTGTATGATGAGCTACTGTCTCTGTATGATGAGTTACTGTCTCTGTATGATGAGTTACTGTCTGTGTATGATGAGTTACTGTCTCTGTATGATGAGCTACTGTCTCTGTATGATGAGCTACTGTCTCTTTGTGATGAGCTACTGTCTCTTTGTGATGAGCTACTGTCTCTTTGTGATGAGCTACTGTCTCTGTATGATGAGCTACTGTCTCTGTATGATGAGCTACTGTCTCTGTGTGATGTGTTACTGTCTCTGTATGATGAGCTACTGTCTCTGTATGATGAGCTACTGTCTCTGTATGATGAGCTACTGTCTCTTTGTGATGAGCTACTGTCTCTGTATGATGAGCTACTGTCTCTGTATGATGAGTTACTGTCTCTGTGTGATGAGCTACTGTCTCTGTGTGATGAGCTACTGTCTCTTTGTGATGAGCTACTGTCTCTTTGTGATGAGCTACTGTCTCTTTGTGATGAGCTACTGTCTCTGTATGATGAGCTACTGTCTCTGTATGATGAGCTACTGTCTCTGTATGATGAGCTACTGTCTCTTTGTGATGAGCTACTGTCTCTGTGTGATGAGCTACTGTCTCTTTGTGATGAGCTACTGTCTCTTTGTGATGAGCTACTGTCTCTGTATGATGAGCTACTGTCTCTGTATGATGAGCTACTGTCTCTGTATGATGAGCTACTGTCTCTGTATGATGAGCTACTGTCTCTGTGTGATGAGCTACTGTCTCTTTGTGATGAGCTACTGTCTCTGTATGATGAGCTACTGTCTCTGTATGATGAGCTACTGTCTCTGTATGATGAGCTACTGTCTCTGTATGATGAGCTACTGTCTCTTTGTGATGAGCTACTGTCTCTGTATGATGAGCTACTGTCTCTGTATGATGAGCTACTGTCTCTGTATGATGAGCTACTGTCTCTTTGTGATGAGCTACTGTCTCTGTGTGATGAGCTACTGTCTCTGTATGATGAGTTACTGTCTCTTTGTGATGAGCTACTGTCTCTGTATGATGAGCTACTGTCTCTGTATGATGAGCTACTGTCTCTGTATGATGAGCTACTGTCTCTGTATGATGAGCTACTGTCTCTGTATGATGAGCTACTGTCTCTTTGTGATGAGCTACTGTCTCTGTATGATGAGCTACTGTCTCTGTATGATGAGCTACTGTCTCTGTGTGATGAGCTACTGTCTCTGTATGATGAACTACTGTCTCTTTGTGATGAGCTACTGTCTCTTTGTGATGAGCTACTGTCTCTGTGTGATGAGCTACTGTCTCTGTATGATGAGCTACTGTCTCTGTATGATGAGCTACTGTCTCTGAATGATGAGCTATTGTCTCTTTGTGATGAGCTACTGTCTCTGTATGATGAGCTACTGTCTCTTTGCGATGAGCTACTGTCTCTTTGTGATGAGCTACTGTCTCTGTATGATGAGCTACTGTCTCTGTATGATGAGCTACTGTCTCTTTGTGATGAGCTACTGTCTCTGTATGATGAGCTACTGTCTCTGTATGATGAGTTACTGTCTCTTTGTGATGAGCTACTGTCTCTGTATGATGAGCTACTGTCTCTGTGTGATGAGCTACTGTCTCTGTATGATGAGCTACTGTCTCTGTATGATGAGCTACTGTCTCTTTGTGATGAGCTACTTTCTCTGCATGATGAGCTACTGTCTCTGTATGATGAGCTATTGTCTCTTTGTGATGAGCTACTGTCTCTGTATGATGAGCTATTGTCTCTGTATGATGAGCTACTGTCTCTTTGTGATGAGCTACTGTCTCTGTATGATGAGCTACTGTCTCTTTGTGATGAGCTACTGTCTCTTTGTGATGAGCTACTGTCTCTTTGTGATGAGCTACTGTCTCTGTATGATGAGCTACTGTCTCTGTATGATGAGCTACTGTCTCTGTATGATGAGCTACTGTCTCTGTATGATGAGCTACTGTCTCTTTGTGATGAGCTACTGTCTCTGTGTGATGAGCTACTGTCTCTGTATGATGAGCTACTGTCTCTGTATGATGAGCTACTGTCTCTTTGTGATGAGCTACTGTCTCTGTATGATGAGCTACTGTCTATGTGATTGGATATTGTCTCTGTGTGATGAGCTACTGTCTCTGTATGATGAGCTACTGTCTCTGTATGATGAGCTACTGTCTCTGTATGATGAGCTACTGTCTCTTTGTGATGAGCTACTGTCTCTTTGTGATGAGCTACTGTCTCTTTGTGATGAGCTACTGTCTCTTTGTGATGAGCTACTGTCTCTTTGTGATGAGCTACTGTCTCTGTGTGATGAGTTACTGTCTATGTGATGGATATTGGATATTGTCTCTGTATGATGAGCTACTGTCTCTGTATGATGAGTTACTGTCTCTGTATGATGAGTTACTGTCTCTGTATGATGAGTTACTGTCTCTGTATGATGAGCTACTGTCTCTGTATGATGAGCTACTGTCTCTGTATGATGAGCTACTGTCTCTTTGTGATGAGCTACTGTCTCTTTGTGATGAGCTACTGTCTCTGTATGATGAGCTACTGTCTATGTGATTAGATATTGTCTCTGTATGATGAGCTACTGTCTCTGTATGATGAGTTACTGTCTGTGTATGATGAGTTACTGTCTCTGTATGATGAGCTACTGTCTCTGTATGATGAACTACTGTCTCTTTGTGATGAGCTACTGTCTCTTTGTGATGAGCTACTGTCTCTTTGTGATGAGCTACTGTCTCTGTATGATGAGCTACTGTCTCTGTATGATGAGCTACTGTCTCTGTGTGATGAGTTACTGTCTCTGTATGATGAGCTACTGTCTCTGTATGATGAGCTACTGTCTCTGTATGATGAGCTACTGTCTCTTTGTGATGAGCTACTGTCTCTGTATGATGAGCTACTGTCTCTGTATGATGAGTTACTGTCTCTGTGTGATGAGCTACTGTCTCTGTGTGATGAGCTACTGTCTCTTTGTGATGAGCTACTGTCTCTTTGTGATGAGCTACTGTCTCTTTGTGATGAGCTACTGTCTCTTTGTGATGAGCTACTGTCTCTGTATGATGAGCTACTGTCTCTGTATGATGAGCTACTGTCTCTGTATGATGAGCTACTGTCTCTTTGTGATGAGCTACTGTCTCTGTGTGATGAGCTACTGTCTCTTTTTGATGAGCTACTGTCTCTTTGTGATGAGCTACTGTCTCTGTATGATGAGCTACTGTCTCTGTATGATGAGCTACTGTCTCTGTATGATGAGCTACTGTCTCTGTATGATGAGCTACTGTCTCTGTGTGATGAGCTACTGTCTCTTTGTGATGAGCTACTGTCTCTGTATGATGAGCTACTGTCTCTGTATGATGAGCTACTGTCTCTGTATGATGAGCTACTGTCTCTGTATGATGAGCTACTGTCTCTTTGTGATGAGCTACTGTCTCTGTATGATGAGCTACTGTCTCTGTATGATGAGCTACTGTCTCTGTATGATGAGCTACTGTCTCTTTGTGATGAGCTACTGTCTCTGTGTGATGAGCTACTGTCTCTGTATGATGAGTTACTGTCTCTTTGTGATGAGCTACTGTCTCTGTATGATGAGCTACTGTCTCTTTGTGATGAGCTACTGTCTCTGTATGATGAGCTACTGTCTCTGTATGATGAGCTACTGTCTCTGTATGATGAGCTACTGTCTCTTTGTGATGAGCTACTGTCTCTGTATGATGAGCTACTGTCTCTGTATGATGAGCTACTGTCTCTGTGTGATGAGCTACTGTCTCTGTATGATGAGCTACTGTCTCTTTGTGATGAGCTACTGTCTCTTTGTGATGAGCTACTGTCTCTGTGTGATGAGCTACTGTCTCTGTATGATGAGCTACTGTCTCTGTATGATGAGCTACTGTCTCTGTATGATGAGCTATTGTCTCTTTGTGATGAGCTACTGTCTCTGTATGATGAGCTACTGTCTCTTTGCGATGAGCTACTGTCTCTTTGTGATGAGCTACTGTCTCTTTGTGATGAGCTAATGTCTCTGTATGATGAGCTACTGTCTCTGTATGATGAGCTACTGTCTCTTTGTGATGAGCTACTGTCTCTGTATGATGAGCTACTGTCTCTGTATGATGAGTTACTGTCTCTTTGTGATGAGCTACTGTCTCTGTATGATGAGCTACTGTCTCTGTGTGATGAGCTACTGTCTCTGTATGATGAGCTACTGTCTCTGTATGATGAGCTACTGTCTCTTTGTGATGAGCTACTTTCTCTGCATGATGAGCTACTGTCTCAGTATGATGAGCTATTGTCTCTTTGTGATGAGCTACTGTCTCTGTATGATGAGCTATTGTCTCTGTATGATGAGCTACTGTCTCTTTGTGATGAGCTACTGTCTCTGTATGATGAGCTACTGTCTCTGTATGATGAGCTACTGTCTCTGTGTGATGAGCTACTGTCTCTGTATGATGAGCTACTGTCTCTGTATGATGAGCTACTGTCTCTGTGTGATGAGCTACTGTCTCTGTATGATGAGCTACTGTCTCTGTATGATGAGCTACTGTCTCTACATGATGAGGTATTGTCTGTGTGTAATCAGCTATTGACACTGTGTGATGAGCTATTATCTGTGTGTGATGATTTATTGTTTGTGTGTGATGAGCTATTGTCTGTGTGTAATCAGCTATTGACACTGTGTGATGAGCTATTGTCTGTGTGTGATGAACTATTGTTTGTGTGTGATGAGCTATTGTCTGTGTGTAATCAGCCTTTGACACTGTGTGATGAGCTATTGACACTGTGTGATGAGCTATTGTTTGTGTGTGATAAACTATTGTCTGTGTGAGATGAGCTATTGGCTCTGTGTGTGATGAGCTATTGTCTGTGTGTGATGAGCTATTGGCTCTGTGTGATGAGCTATTGACACTGTGTGATGAGCTATTGGCTCTGTGTGATGAGCTATTGTTTGTGTGTGATGAGCTATTGTCTGTGTGTGATGAGCTATTGTCTGTGTGTGATGAGCTATTGTCTGTGTGAGATGAGCTATTGGCTCTGTGTGTGATGAGCTATTGTCTGTGTGTGATGAGCTATTGGCTCTGTGTGATGAGCTATTGACACTGTGTGATGAGCTATTGGCTCTGTGTGATGAGCTATTGACACTGTGTGATGAACTATTGTCTGTGTGTGATGAGCTATTGGCTCTGTGTGTGATGAGCTATTGGCTCTGTGTGTGATGAGCTATTGGCTCTGTGTGTGATGAGCTATTGGCTCTGTGTGATGAGCTATTGAAACTGTGTGATGAGCTATTGTCTGTGTGAGATGAGCTATTGGCTCTGTGTGTGATGAGCTATTGTCTGTGTGTGATGAGCTATTGGCTCTGTGTGATGAGCTATTGACACTGTGTGATGAGCTATTGGCTCTGTGTGATGAGCTATTGGCTCTGTGTGATGAGCTATTGGCTCTGTGTGATGAGCTATTGTTTGTGTGTGATGAACTATTGTCTGTGTGTGATGAGCTATTGTCTGTGTGTGATGAGCTATTGTTTGTGTGTGATGAACTATTGTCTCTGTGTGATGAGCTATTGGCTCTGTGTGATGAGCTATTGGCTCTGTGTGATGAGCTATTGTTTGTGTGTGATGAACTATTGTCTCTGTGTGATGAGCTATTGGCTCTGTGTGATGAGCTATTGTCTGTGTGTGATGAACTATTGTCTGTGTGTGATGAGCTATTGGCTCTGTGTGATGAACTATTGTCTGTGTGTGATGAGCTATTGGCTCTGTGTGATGAACTATTGTCTGTGTGTGATGAGCTACTGGCTCTGTGTGATGAGCTATTGTTTGTGTGTGATGAGCTATTGTCTGTGTGTGATGAACTATTGTTTGTGTGTGATGAACTATTGTCTGTGTGTGATGAGCTATTGTCTGTGTGTGATGAGCTATTGTCTGTGTGTGATGAACTATTGTTTGTGTGTGATGAACTATTGTCTGTGTGTGATGAGCTATTGGCACTGTGTGATGAACTATTGTCTGTGTGTGATGAACTATTGTTTGTGTGTGATGAACTATTGTCTGTGTGTGATGAGCTATTGTTTGTGTGTGATGAGCTATTGTTTGTGTGAGATGAGCTATTGGCTCTGTGTGATGAGCTATTGTTTGTGTGAGATGAGCTATTGGCTCTGTGTGATGAGCTATTGTCTGTGTGTGATGAGCTATTGGCTCTGTGTGATGATCTATTGTTTGTGTGTGATGAACTATTGTCTGTGTGTGATGAGCTATTGTCTGTGTGAGATGAGCTATTGTATGTGTGTGATGAGCGAATGACTCTGTGTGATCAGCTAGTGACTGTGTGATCAGCTATTGTCTCTGTGTGATGAGGTATTGTCTGTTTGTGATAAGGTATTGTCTGCGTGTGATGAGGTACTGACTGTTTGTGATGAGGTATTGTCTGTTTTTAATGAGGTATTGTCTGTTTGTGATAAGGTATTGTTTGTGATGAGCTATTGTCTCTACATGATGAGGTATTGTCTGTGTGACCAGCTATTGACACTGTGTGATGAGCTATTTGCTCTGTGTGATCAGCTATTGTCTCTATAAGATAAGGTTTTGTCTCTGTAATCAGCTATTGTCTGTGCGTGTGGGCAGTTATCGTCTCTGTGTGGTCAGCAATTATGTGTAAGTACATAATTAACTCATGGAATATTTTTCTTTGTGTTGTACATGTTGGTAACTCACTAAAGAAGTCTGGCAGCATATGTCTTCTATATACTTATATGAAAAACAACTTACCTTTAATGGAAACAAAGATAGAAGCAGTAAAATTTAATCTCTGTGTTGCAGACTTGTCAGATACCATCACCAGCACCCAATGGGAGGAGTTTGACTCTCGATCAAATACTACCGCGCTCCTCAACACACCAGATGTGTCCATAGAAAAATATCTGGTGTCTCCTGACACTAAGATAAAAACACATAAATAGAAAGGGTCATAAAAATAAAGCGAAATAATTATTTTCACTATTTATGTTAAACAAATTTAAATACTGAACTCTAAATTATTTAGTTTTAGAACCAAGTTATGTGTTTTCAATTTTAAATGTTATTTTAGTTTCAGCATATGCCAGTGAATGTTAGAGAACTACTAATTTGATTTGATTTGATTTGATTCAAGAACTGACATCACAGCACTCGGGGCATTCCCATAAGTGCTCCGTCCCTATCTTCAGCAGCCAGCGAAGAGTTCCGATACTAATGGTGCCAGTAGCATTCTGATTAAACGTCCGTCTAGCCTTTCCTCTGAACCTGGAGCATCCGCCAGAACCTCTCCTCACTCCTAACTGCGTCAATCTCACCAGACTGGTGATCCATCTGCTCCTCCAAACTGTACAAGCTCTCCCACAAGGCACTAACCACGTCTGCCTTATCACGTAGCAGTATTCCACCAAGCTGTGCAGAGCCAGCCAGTCCATCCGCCTGTTCATTTCCCAACACACCGGCATGCCCTGGTGAAAAAATCCAGACAATACCCTTCACCCGTGTCTTCCGCAGCGAAGCATGCCACTCTGCACGAAGCATACATGTTCTGATCTTCCTCAGCATGCTTTCTGAGTCATTTACAATCACGATATGTGTGTGTGTCGTGTTCTCTAGCCAGCAGAAAGCCGCAGTAACCGCCTCTACCTCCATTCTTAAGCTGGATGTTGTGGTATCATATGCCAGACTCTCCTGCACCAAACATCGACCATTAACTTTTGCCAACAAACCCCAAGCACTTTTACTGCCTCTTGACACTGAACGTCTGTGTAAATGATCAAATCCTCTGAGCGAGCATTATCTTGAATTAATTGCTGAATTTCCACCTCTGTGGCACCTGCTGGCCAGTGGAAAACCACCAAAGATAGGGAATGAAGTAAAATGCATTCAAAAACAAATGCCTGAGGAAATGGATGAAAACAAAATGGGAGGAATTAAAGAGTAGTGAAAAAGAAATAAGAGAATGTCTGAATAACCACTAGACCAACAATTTTAAGACAGAAGATAGCAACCATACTGGACCAGTTCTGAGAAGAGACTAAGAGAGAATCCACAAACAGGAAATGAGAAATGGAAGGATTGAGGAAACAAGGATTTCCAAGAAAAATCCTAAGGCAAATGTTGATCATAGAAGCCAAAAGTACTGGACATCATATCAAAGTGACAGTACAGGACAAAGTGGACTGGAGAAATAGACTACAAGCCCTATGTGATTTATAATGGCACAACAGGACAATGAATGAAGGCATACTTTTCTATTATCCAGACATATCCGCGGTGGGTAGTGGGTTAAGGTGTGTTGTCCATAAAAGAAAGCAGCAGGATCCATCTGAAGGACATAGTTGCCTGCACCACATTTTTATAGACCAATAAAAATTAGTTGTATATCTTTAACCAACCTTAGCATGTCTTGGCTGTTGTCCATGTCTTGGCTGTTGTCCATGTCTTGGCTGTTGTCCATGTCTTGGCTGTTGTCCATGTCTTGGCTGTTGTCCATGTCTTGGCTGTTGTCCATGTCTTGGCTGTTGTCCATGTCTTGGCTGTTGTCCATGTCTTGGCTGTTGTCCATGTCTTGGCTGTTGTCCATGTCTTGGCTGTTGTCCATGTCTTGGCTGTTGTCCATGTCTTGGCTGTTGTCCATGTCTTGGCTGTTGTCCATGTCTTGGCTGTTGTCCATGTCTTGGCTGTTGTCCATGTCTTGGCTGTTGTCCATGTCTTGGCTGTTGTCCATGTCTTGGCTGTTGTCCATGTCTTGGCTGTTGTCCATGTCTTGGCTGTTGTCCATGTCTTGGCTGTTGTCTTAGGCCAATTGTAAAAAAAAAACAAATCCCCTTTGCAGTTCTAACTCAAGATTAAACCCTTAATTAATCATCTTTCATATCATGATTGTTGAAGATCAAACCATTTGCTATCCCTAAGAAAATCATTTCATTCAAGGTGTTGATGTTTTAATGTTGATGTTCTGCATGTCTATAATTAATCATGTTAATTAATTTATTTATTTAACTTGTTTCTACTTCTCCCAGGTTTGTTTCAAATGCTTTCATATTTGTTTTGTTGGGGGGGGGTGGGGGTGGGGGGGGGGGGGGGGAAGAGGTCTCTCCTTTGTTCACCAAAATAAAGCCCTGGAAGGTACACAGAGCAATTATTTATATAATGCAACTAAATTCACACCTGTCTTGTAATAATACACAATGACAAACTTTTAAAACTCTCCAGGTTAAAAACACAAATGTCAGCTCTAATGCTGGCGCCAAAAGCACCTATTAGTGTGATACAGAAGAGGGATAGAATGGTTTTTTTTGTTGGCAATCAGTGACAATTTGATGCATGGTAGCATATCACATGCGTGGTCTCGAGGCACGGTGTCCGCCTCGAGTGCTAGAGTTTCCATGTTCAATCCCCGGTAAGGACTGGGATTTTTTCATGTGGACTTTCTAGTAGTTCCCCCTGGTCTCTGGGTAGTGAGATTGGACGCCTGTGTTGATTGTTGCGCACATAAAAAAAATCCCTTGCAAGTTGGAAATCGAAAAGAGTAGCCTAATGGCGCTGTCCAAGCAAAATTTGGAGTTGAATTTGAAATCTACCCAAAGTATTTCAGGATCTTTGCTGTTGCTACAGAGCCTGTGCACTGTGCTGAGCTTCTTCGGACTAGATTTCAGTTAGAAGAAGAGCGGAGCACTTATGGGTTACTACCCGTGTGCCATGATGTTGATCCGTTGTTCAAACCTCAAATGTTCAAACCTCATATCACATTATGAGCCTTTTAGATAACACCAGTTGAAGTGAGGAATCAGGTTTGGAACTGGTCACAGAAAGGACGAGTCTGCTGAATAACTAACTTGCAGCAGAGACATTTAACATCAACACCTTCAACCTCTGCCTGGAAAGACTGAGAACTTGTGCATTTATGTAGTTTTATTTTTGTTTGGTATTAGTGGCCAAGGATTACTTAAACTGCTGGCACCTTTCCGTCTTTCCAGATGACAGTGTTATATGAATGAGCTTCAAATTAGAACCTTTAAAATTTTATAGAAAATACAATAACCCTGCCATTGTTTTATAACCTGTCATCAATAGGGCGTTAAGGATGTCAAGAATAATAAGCACATGACATCACATTGCAGATAAACACAGTGACATCATAATGACAGTTTACACATGGCCACCTCACTTTTGACATGCACATACAAATCTCATGAAAAAAGGGTCCTTTACTTTATTCAGCCTAATGCCAAACCCCGTTCTCTGTTTCCTCTTACAAAACATTCATCAGGGTAGAGTGTTACTGCTCTCCCTAACAGGATCCAGTAACAACAGATGAAATATGAATACTTACCAATGCTGTAAGCCAATGCATTGTTAAGCCCAGCGGGATCATCATCATCATCATGACAAAGTAAGGAGATGATACTAGTACCAGCTGCAACATTCTCGCTAATGGAGGCTGTGTACATACTGGAACTGCACACTGGGGCTATATCGTTTACATCCATGATATTCACTGGAAGAGCAAATGAAATCTCACCACTTGAAAATTTGAAATATTTTGTTATTATAGTTTGTCATTATTATTACTAGAATCGTTTCAGAGGTCACAGGTAGGTCACAGGAAGTTAGTCTCCTTCGAATATTTTCTCCGGGTCATGCTGGTGTGTTGGAATGAACAAAGTTTATTTTCAAAGGGTTACAAATTGGGCACGCAGGTCCGTCTTACATTCAGCCCTTCCAAACACCCATCTTTCACACAGCAGTTGTGTTAGAATAAACAAAGTTTATTTTCAAAGGGTTACAAATTGGGCACGCAGGTCCGTCTTACATTCAGCCCTTCCAAACACCCATCTTTCACACAGCAGTTGTGTTAGAATAAACAAAGTTTATTTTCAAAGGGTTACAAATTGGGCACGCAGGTCCGTCTTACTTTCAGCCCTTCCAAATACCCATCTTTCACACAGCAGTTGTGCTAGAATAAACAAAGTTTATTTTCAAAGGGTTACAAATTGGGCACGCAGGTCCGCCTTACATTCAGCCCTTTCAAATACCCATCTTTCACACAGCAGTTGTGTTAGAATAAACAAAGTTTATTTTCAAAGGGTTACAAATTGGGCACGCAGGTCTATCTAACATTCAGCCCTTCCAAACACCCATCTTTCACACAGCAGTTGTGTTGGAATGAACAAAGTTTATTTTCAAATGGTTACAAATTGGGCACGCAGGTCCGTCTTACATTCAGCCCTTCCAAACACCCATCTTTCACACAGCAGTTGTATTTTGTCAATAAAGCAAGTTGTGTTCATATAATAATATGTATATTTTGAAAGTCAAGAAAATACACAAAAGCTTGGGTGGTAAAATACAAGCACACACTCACGCCCGCAGAAGGAAACAAACACACACATAAGACTGGTTGGTTCTGCAACACCTGGTGGTGAATTGATGCATGACAAGCTAGACATTCTAAGAGTGGGTAAACAGAACAGAGGTACAAATAGATCGTCATGGTCTGAGGAGAACAGTGCTGCCAGGAGTGACCAGAGGACCTGGTGGACTCTCGTCACTCACAGCAAAAGTGAGATGGACATACAATCGAACTGTTACTAATGTCGTCAGAATCAGAACTCAGCAACCCTGCGCTTGCTGCTGAAGATGAGCACATAACTGTAATGTTAATTCATATCTATTTGAGTAGCAAGGAACGCATCATACGTTCATAGATTCCTACCTAGAAGCCAATTGAACGCTAGATGCGCCAATTTTACGTCTTTCTTGACTACCCTTGGGCCTGTGATACTAAACTCCCTGGGACTCAAAGAACATTCAATATTCAAGATTATCATTACTAGGTGTGAGTGGGCACAAAGTTTGAATGCAGGTCTCCTGCAGTGAAAGCCCTTCCTATCTTTTGTATTCTTTTAATATCTTTATATTATGTTCCTCCATCTCCTGTACATCACCATCTCAGTATGTTTATGATTGCACACATGACCGCTTTTCATTGCTCCACCTTGTTTTAGTAAATGCTTCAGTTTCCTCCCAGATAGCACACAAGGAGAATCTTTGCACATAGCATTACATGTGCCGACACAGAGAAAACAGAGGGGGGGGGAGGGACTCAATCCCCACCCCTGTAGATATTTTCAAAGCAAAAGGGAGCTCAGTGAGCATAATACTAGCTTGAGATCATAATAATAGTAAAGATTATATGTCATGAATGGTAAATAATTACAATAAAAAATGTGGCACAATATAAAATGCAAAAACACCACTTTTAAAGAGAATTGCTATGCATGGTTAAGGCAGCTGCTTAGGCTCTTTACAAATATACTGGGAAAGAGGAAGGTCTAACTAAGCATGGAATGGATAGCTGATGTAACAGAGGCATTGGCGCAAAAAGATGAATGTAAATTAACATCTGGGTGATTATATACACAGACAGATCTGTAACAAGAGGTACAAATAGTGGATGGGGTTTCATTGCAAAGGAGGACCGAAGTTGTTTAAATGAGGGAAAAAAAAAAAAACTTGCGTAGTGTTGAGTGCAGGTTTTTTTTCTCCAGAACACCTAGCATTAAAATGAAGGCAGAAGTAGAAATGACCGCTTTCTGATGGCTGAAAACTAGTACAGCCTGACATGTTGTAAGTGCAATGGAGTTGCAGAGCATGCTTTGGAAAACAGAAACAAGTATTGTGTACTCAGAGTGCATGTATCGCTTTGCAGGACTCAAATCAGGATTATCGTGGATTTTTCTGCCCAGGACATTCGAGTGTTTGGGTACTTTCAAGTTTTCACCCTTATCTAAGGCTAGACAGATGATGCACTACCCTGGGATCTGAAGACAGTGTACTATCATTATCTTTGTAAATGTCTGCAGTTCTTATCATAATTTAACCAGGACTGTATGAGTTAGCAATTGACATACAATACATAGATTTACTACTCAATACAATACAATGTGTGGCTTACCTGTAAGAACCAGTGTCCCAGTTCTAGGTATTACTCCTTTGTCCACAGCTTGTATGTTCAGAGTGTATGAATTAACCAGCTCTCTATCCAAAATACCTGTCACGGTTAATGTCCCGGTTCCAGAATTGATCGTAAATGGCCCTGTCAACCAGAGATCAAATAGAAATCTGTATCCTTTTTTTAGCAACCTGAAACTTGTTTTAAAAGTCTGGCTGAAATTTTTTTTTTAGCATTAGGTCAATTCAACTATTATAGTTTTTATGGCATTTATAGCTTATTTGATGAACATTAATAATACAGACGGGTCGCTGCTTGGTCTCGAGGCATGGCCTCCGCCTCGAGTGCTGGAGGTTCAGGCCCTAGTGAAGGCTGTTTTTTTTTTCATGTGGACTTCTAGTAATTTTCCCTGGTCTCTGGATAGTAAGTTTGGATGCGTGTGTGTATACTGTTGTGCACGTAAAAAAATTGCTTGGCAGTTGGAAATCGAAAAGAGTAGCCTAACTGTGCTGCCCGCACAAAATTTGGAGTTTAAAAAGCTACCTAAGGTATTTCAGGATCCTTGTCGGTGCTACGGAGTTCATGCACTGCGCAGAGATTCTTTGGACTCACCCTCGAGTTAAAAGTAGAACGGAGCACTTATGGGTTACTAGCCTTGTGCTAACATGTGATCTGTTGTTCAAACCTTAAACCTTAAACATACAGCTGAGATCAACGATGCTTCCTGATAATACTTCTTGTCTTCTTACCACTCACCAGCTGTAAACACCAACAGAAAATACTGGTTGTTCATCAACTGAGACTTTGATCTTGTTCCAGAACTCAAGTTTTGCATCTACATTCAATTTACCCATCTAACTTAATTGTATACAGACTGCTGGTTCTTCGCTTCTCAGGCAAATGTATTTCAACTTCAATGGAAACACCCTCAGAGAAATGGGAAGGATAGAAGACTTTGGTGGCAGTGAATCCACAACACTCACCAGAATGGCAGACTTGGGAATTAAGATCGGCATAGCAAAAAAAGAGACGCACACCAGACGACTTGTTAATCAACACAGAACCGGTACTATTAGCCATCGGACGTTGGGGTTCATACTGAGGGGAGGATCTGAGCACCTATGGACATGTCCGGAGTGCAGTGATGATAACCCAACTAACTAACTAACCCGTAATTAGTCATCTTTTATGACATGCTTGACATGATGGCAGTGGGTTTATTCTGTTTTGCCCCAAAAGGGGGCCAAAGAACCCACACAGGAAACATCCTGGCAATTAAAAGTAGTTCATCAAAAGAGTCGACTAATTGGGGCTTCCTTTGAAGTCAGAGTGCATCTGCCTGATAGAAAAGGAACCAGCAATCTGCATACAATTAAGTCAGATCTGTTAATTGGATGTGTATGCAACACTCAGGTTCTGGAACAAGACTAAAGTCCAGAGGTGGAAAAATAACCAGAACTTTCCGCCATAGTTTACAACCAGGGAACGTGAAGGAGAAAAAGAAATGTTGATTCAGGGCTTATGCTCCACTGAGAGACAAAAGGCAGAAGTCCAATAACAGAACAACATACATGGAGTATCTAACCTGCATCAATAAAGTATGTGAGAGCTCCATCAGAGCCTGCGTCACCATCTGTAGCCACAGCCTGTGCACATAAGGTCAGCATAAGCTCAAATTATCATACCATTTTTAAAAAAAACACATTAGGAAAAGCAAATCTTTTCCTTGAGTTTTCTCTCCTTTAAACAAGCAATTTCTCATTATATAAAATGTCTGAATTTATTTAGTAGGTACAGTTCCTTTCTAAAACTAATTTTTCAATTATAGATGTTTTTTTTTAATGGAACTTGGTTTGCACGCCATGTGAAAACACACACACACACATCTAAATTCTTTTAAGGTACGACTGTGTAGGCAGTTACAAATTTTACTAGTCTGCCAAAGCTGTTGTAGATTACTATATGTTAAAAAAAATCCAGATGAGAAGGTTATTGGTCCACTAATGGGCAACTCAACTGTTGGTCAGAAAATATTTGGACCATTGCATCAACACTGCAAGAATACTTTTCACAACTACTTGAAGGCGAGCAGTTTTTTAGCCATGAAAATGGTGCCAATAAACACAAACTACAATATAACCAAAGGCTTCCCTTGAGGGATGCTGGTTGAATGTGGTTGAATTTTTGTATTTTTGATCAACAAACTTGGAACTACATTTGGCTATCTGATGAGAATGCCCTGGCACCAGCTTCCACAGAAAGCTATGCTGAAGACACAGAGCAAGGGAATGATCACACAGAAGATGGAATAATGGCCTTAAGAAATGAAGAAAAACTTTTACAGCACAACAGAAAAAGCACACAGAAGATCCTTACATCCGCCCCCACCCCCCTCCCCCATTTCAATAAAGTACAGTAGAACCTCGCTTAACGAGCACCTCTCATAACAAGTAATTCGCATAACAAGCAAAACAAATTGTAAAAGAATGACTTGCTTAACAAGTGACGTTTTGCATAACGAGTGGCGAGGAGAGGGGAAGTCCCGAATTGTGTGCATGTTACATCAGTCTGTGTTTAGCACTTGTTCCAGTAGCATCGTAGTGTCGCTTGTGATCACACATTTTCTCAGACTTGTGTTATATTGTGATATATGTACAAGAATCCTCCAGGCCTACAAGATAACCTTCCTGAAGAATTTAAGTTTATTAAGATCAAGCTTCTGCCTCCCAACACCACTCCGTTACTCCAGCCCATGGACCAGCAAGTTATTTCTAACTTTAAGAAGCTCTACACTAAAGCACTTTTTGAGCATTGTTTTCAGGTGACTGAAGGGACCAACCTCACTCTCAGAGAGTTTTGGAAAAATCACTTCAACAGAAGGGGTTACCAAGAGAACCCTAACTTCTGCATGAAAGAAGCTTTGGCCGGAGAACATTGTCGATTTGTGACTTTGAGGGGTTTGAGACAGTACCTGTGGAACCTGTAGTCAACGAGATTGTGTCTTTGGCCATTATCATGGTATTGTAGGTGGATAACAGTGATATCGAAGAGCTTGTAGACTACTTCCTAAGGAATGGAAGGAGGCAGAAATAGTTCCCATAGCCAAGAAAGGAAAGCTCAAGGAAAACAAATTCAGTTACCACCCCATAAGCCTCCTCAGCTGCCTTGGAAAGACCATGGAAAGATTAGTGAACAACAGGTTACTTAATTTCCAAGAAGAAAACAAGATATTGGATGACAGCCAATCAGGCTTCAGGAGATATAGAAGCACTGATGACCAAACCTCTTATCTCGCACAGGAAATTGAAGATGCTTTCCAGAAAAAAATACAAACTGCTAGCTACTTTCTTTGACCTGACCAAAGACTTCAATAAGGTCTGGAAGAAAGAACTCTTGCTAAAACTAGCACACTGTGGGATAAAAGGGCATATGTTTGCCTGGATTAGAGACTTCCTTTACAGATGCTGTGCGAGAGTCAGACTGGAAGATCACAAGAGCAAGCTGGTCAGGATAAGAAGGTGTCCCCCAGGGAGGTGTTTTATATCTCCTACCCGGTTTATTCTTTTCATCAATGACCTCCCAAAACAGTTCACGACTCACATTTACAAGGCGCTACATGCAGATGACCTGGCCATATGAACTCAAGCTGAACATAAAGGAACAACTAAAACAAGAATGCAGGAAGCTATAAATACAGTTAAGAAATGAACAGACTTTTAGGGAGTCACAATAAACCAGACCAAAACCATCTCAACTTTTTTCTCTCTTTTCACAAAGCCAGAACAAGTTGATTTGTACCTAAAAGGCAACATCCTTCCAAAAGAGAATAACCCTACATATTTGGGAGTAAAATTTGACAAAAGGCTAACCTGGGGCTCCCACATTGAAGAAACTCAAAGGAAAGCGACCCTGAGGCTCAGACTTTTAAAGAAACTTACTGGAACAAGCTGGGGTGCAGACGCCAACACTGTAGGACAAGTATACACTGGATACGTACGACCAAAACTGGAGTATGGCATGAGAGCATACTTCACTGCAGCCAAAACAAACCTACACAAACTGGGCAAAATACAGAACATTGGTCTCAGAATCATTACTGGAGGCATAAGAAGCACACCAATTCATGAGCTGGAGGCAACCTGTGGCCTCTACAGCTTGAGCCTTCGAAGGGATGAAAAGGGGCTTACCCTAACAGAAAAATTTAAACGCATGAACAACAACCCCATGCACAGAATAGCAAATAACAAAAATCCGACTGAAAAGACAAAGCTTTCACCATCTATCAAAAAATGTACTACACAAAAAACAGTGACATCCTTTCTAAAGATCCTTCAACATGGGAAATGATCCAGGCTTATATACAGCATAGACCTACAGCCTAACTATACAGTCACAACAACAATTCCTGGCATAGACAGAAAGGCTGAAGAATGTGACCTAGTACTGCATGCAAAGACCCTTGAACATGTCTACAACTCTTATCCAAAACCCGAATGGACACACGTATATATCGATGGATCACTGGAGGGAGCAGACAAAAATGGAGTAGCTGGATTGGTCATCATGCTGCAAGATGGGATCACAGTAGAAATGTAATGCACCTCCGGAAGACTCTCAACAAACTTCAGAGCAGAGCAGCAAGCAATTATTGATTCAGCCAAATTGTTTGAGAAAAGAAAAATTAAAAACAGCAAAATTGTTTTCCTTTGTGACTGCAAGTCAGTCCTCCAGGCGACTCATAGGGATCCACAAGACAACATGGAGAGAGAACTGACCTGTCAGCTTAACATACTTGCAGAAAACAATCAAATCGTTCTCCAGTGGATCCCGGTTCACTGTGGGATGCCAGGAAATGAGTTAGCAGACAGACTTGCAAAAAATGGAACAAAGAAGAAACAACACGCCCATTCATTGTCATTACCAGAAATCAGAACACTTATAAAAGGAAAATGCAAGGGATTGTGGAGAGAACAAACTAACAGTAAACATCCACAAGACCCTATCAGCAGACTCAACAGAAAGCAACATACAACAATTTTCTGTCTACGAACAAGACACTGCAGACTCAACTACCACATGCATAAAATAAAGATTGTACAGTCCCCACATTCTTCACTTTCCTGGGAGCCATACTGAGGTTTAATATGATACACTCCCCCCCCCCCCCCCCCCCCAACCCCCAACAATGTTCACAGCGTGCAAACCTGAGTACCTAGCAGATACTGTTCATTAGCCAAAAACATGGCACCAAATTGATGTTTGTGCATTTGTGCACTGAGGTATTGTTTGCAGGTCGTATACAGAAACTGTATTCACGGGCGGGCTGATTTGTTCATGATAGTGACTATAGGTGTATGTCACCCAAGGTACCACTGTACACTTTGTTTTAACTTGTATCAACAATATATAGAGGTTATCCAACAATATACAGAGGTTATATAAACAGTATACAGAGGTTATCCAACAATATACAGAGGTTATCCAACAGTTTACAGAGGTTATCCAACAATATACAGAGGTTATCCAACAATATACAGAGCTTATCCAACAGTATACAGAGGCTATCCAACAATATACAGAGGTTATCCAACAATATACAGAGGTTATCCAACAATATACAGAGGTTATCCAACAAAATACTCACCACAAAGTGTCTAAAAGATGCCAGTACCCACCACAAAGTGTCTAAAAAGATGCCAGTACCCATCAACGAGTGTCTTAAAAGATGCGAGTACTCACTACAAAATGTCTAAAATGATGCCAGTACCCACCACAAAGTGTCTAAAAAGATGCCAGTACTCACCACAAAGTGTCTAAAAAGATGCCAGTACTCACTACAAAGTGTCTAAAAAGATGCCAGTACTCACCACAAAGTGTCTAAAAAGATGCTAGTACTCACCACAAAGTGTCTTAAAAGATGCCAGTACTCACCACAAAGTGTCTTAAAAGATGCCAGTACTCACCACAAAGTGTCAAAAAAAGATGCCAGTACTCACCACAAAGTGTCTAAAAAGATGCCAGTACTCACTACAAAGTGTCTAAAAAGATGCCAGTACTCACCACAAAGTGTCTAAAAAGATGCCAGTACTCACCACAAAGTGTCTAAAAAGATGCCAGTACTCACCACAAAGTGTCGAAAAAAGATGCCAGTACTCACTACAAAGTGTCTAAAAAGATGCCAGTACTCACCACAAAATGTCTAAAAAGATGCCAGTACTCACTACAAAGTGTCTAAAAAAATGCCAGTACCCACCAAAAAGTGTCTAAAAAGATGCCAATACTCACCACAAAGTGTCTAAGGACATGCCAGTACTCACCACAAAGTGTCTAAGAACATGATAGTACTCACCACAAAGTGGCTAAAAAAGGTTCTTGTACTCACTACAAAGTGTATAAAAAGATGCCAGTACTCACTACAAAGTGTCTAAAAAGATGCCAGTACTCACTATAAAGTTTCTAAAAAAGGTTTTGGTACTCACTACAAAGTGTCTAAAAAGATGCCAATACTCACTAAAAAGTGTCTA
Organism: Candidula unifasciata; assembly: GCA_905116865.2. NCBI lineage: Eukaryota > Metazoa > Mollusca > Gastropoda > Stylommatophora > Geomitridae > Candidula > Candidula unifasciata. The sequence goes on along the minus strand of CAJHNH020003446.1, from coordinate 432,955 downwards.
AAATGATGCCAGTACTCACCACAAAGTGTCTAAAAAGATGCCAGTACTCACCACAAAGTGTCTAAAAAGATGCCAGTACTCACTACAAAGTGTCTAAAAAAATGCCAGTACCCACCAAAAAGTGTCTAAAAGATGCCAGTACTCACTAAAAAGTGTCTAAAAAGATGCTAGTACTCACCACAATGTGTCTAAGAACATGCCGGTACTCACCACAAAGTGGCTAAAAAAGGTTCTTGTACTCACCACAAAGTGTCTAAAAAGATGCTAGTACTCATCATAAAGTGTCTAAAACAGGTTCTGGTACTCACTACAAAGTGTCTAAAAAGATGCCAATACTCACTAAAAAGTGTCTAAAAAGATGTCAATACTCACTAAAAGTGTCTTAAAAGATGCCAGTACTCACTAAAAAGTGTCTAAAAAGATGCCAATACTCACTAAAAAGTGTCTAAAAAGATGCCAATACTCACTAAAAAGTGTCTAAAAAGATGCCAGTACTCACTACAAAGTGTCTAAAAAGATGCTAGTACCCACCATAAAGTGTCTAAAACAGGTTCTGGTACTCACTACAAAGTGTCTAAAAAGATGCTAGTACCCACCATAAAGTGTCTAAAACAGCTTCTGGTACTCACTACGAAGTGTCTAAAAAGATGCTAGTACCCACCATAAAGTGTCTAAAACAGGTTCTGGTACTCACTACAAAGTGTCTAAAAAGATGCTAGTACCCACCATAAAGTATCTTAAAAAGGTTCTGGTACCCACCACAAAATGACTAAAAAAAAAAAAAAAACGAAGGCACCCACCACAGTGCCTATTACATTCATGCTGAAATAACGATTTCTAAGAAAACAGATACTGGTACCATTTACGAACAAACAAACAAAAAAATCTCTGATGATGATACTATCATGTCAAGATTTAAAAAAAAAACATTCAATGTGAACCTACTGAAATTGTAACAGCTGTTCCCAAAGTGATGTTTTCTGCAATTGCAACTGTCTCTGCTGCAGGTGTGAATACGGGGTCAAACTCATTGACAGGTGCAATATATATGTGGTAGTTGACAGTAGTTTCATGTAGACCATCGGATGCTCGTACTACCAGCACGTAAGATGACCTAGTTTCATAATCAAGGGCTGCGATGCTGGAGATAATTCCAGTGTTGGCAATTCTGTTGCAGGAGTAAAAATCCATGATTAAGTTGATCGTAAAGATCAGGTTAGAGAACAGTGTTTTTCTGACTTTATGAGAAATGGACTTAAGAACTTGGTGAGTGGCATGATTGATGAAAAAGAGATCAATACCTGGATGATATGGCCTTATGGATTGGGGTGAGACAAGAACAATGACCTAATCTATGATACCAGTATTAAATTAGATGGTGAAACATTACAGCCTATGCTTATCCATGTAGCACATGATGATGATGACAGCTCAGGGTTTGGCAACATTTTAGCAGTATTGTGCCAAAATCATATTTAAAAAAGTAACACTATGTACTTACCTAAGACAAACCCCCCCCCCCCCCCCCCCACCCCCGGCAATTTGTTTTATTTACAGCAATTATGCAGCAATTATTGAAGAAAAATAATTTGATCTTCAAATGAGTTATTATGTTTTTGTTTAATTTTGTTAATTCTTCTTCTTCTTTTGTTCTCTCAAAATAGATTATTTATATCTCCAATGTTGTCTCTAGTATGAACTTCACTGTCTTTTGTAATTCCCTCAGCGAGCCATAAAGTTTGACTTGCACCGATGTTTCTCTTGGCCAAAAGTTTTACCCAGATATGTTGTATTTGGGACAGTCTTGGAGGACATGATCTGTTGTCTCAGGTGCCAATCTACATGTGCACATGACTGATTCACCAATTTTAAATTTTGTGTACATATGGCTGTGAAGTCAACTGTGCCCTGTTCTAAGGTGTAGAATAATAACTCGCTCTGGTCTGTCCATAAAATGGTAATCGTCTTGTACCGGTTTTGGTGGCTTTCTGGTTTAATTTTGTTAATGACACCATATACTGCACTACATTTTACACAGCACAGCACTGTAAGTCGTTCCACATATTGTATGTTGCAGACACCTGGTATAACCTACATACTCGTATATACATTCAAGATCTGTGTCAATTAAGTAGCCATAGCGGATGTGAGGCTAGTGTAGTCAGCTGGTCATGTGTTCAAATCTCTTACAAAGTGTGACCATTAAAAAAAAAAATGCAGCATGTCATGGGAAAAGATGTTTAATCGTCACCTTTCCATATATGATATTAGCAGATTTATATAAAATTAGCAGATCTATTTAAAAACAGATCATGAGAGACTGAACAATTACAATAGCTCATTATGTCTGTGTGTTACAGAGGCCTATAAGGGAAGCCAAGAGTAGGCTATCCTCCGAATAATGGTCCCAAATTATAAAGGCCAAAAATATACCCTAACAGGGCCTCAATCACATGTAAATTGCAGACTTCCAGGGACTATACCGCCATCGCTAAGAGTATCTCCTGCGCCGTGGAGTTGGGCTTAAATAGATGGTTGGGACTCACGAGTAGCAGCTACCGCATCTCCGGCAGCTACCTTCGTATTATTTTCTCGTGAGTCCCAGCCATCTAGTTTAGCCCCACTCCACGCCGCTATGCGCGAGACGGGAGATACTCTCGGTGGTGGAGGTATAGTCGCCGGAAGTCCGCAATTGTCATGTGACTGAGGCCCTGTTAGGATATATTTTTGGCCTCCATAATTTGGGATTGTTATTCGGAGGATAGCCCAAATGTAATCTATAACTTCCCACGCATCTAGTAAATGATATCTTCAGAAAACTAGCATGAAATTGGTAACCCATTTCCACAAAATCCAACTAATCCTAAGCAAAAAGATGTGGACCAAGAGGTGAGGAAAAGACGCTAGCGTTGGATAGGACACAGTTTGAGAAAACAGGAGAACAGCATAACTAGAATATCTTTGCTTTGGAACCCACAGGGACAGGAATAAAGGAAGGCCAAAAAACACATGGAGAAGAGAGCTGGAGAATGAAGTTAGAAAGATATGGAGGACATGGGGAGAGCTCCATGTAATAACGAAAGATAGAACGACTTGGCGTGAGTTAGGGCCTATGCTCCATTGGGGGATAGAAAGGCAGAAGAAGGTAGAGTGGGCAGGTTTACTTCTAATTCAAGGAAAGTCCATTCTTAGCACTCTCCATCCCCACAATATCCAGCAGTTGTAAATCAGCTGTGTTTTCAGTGATCAAAACTGTTTCGTCTGCATAACGCACACTGTTATATTGAATCCTCCAACTCTTATTCCTGCTTTCTCTTTAATTTACCTAAAAATTATTTCCCTTAATAGAGATAACAATTCTGGGGGTAAGAGAGATCCCTGTCTTGTATTGGATATAAGGCCCTTTCCCACACCTTCAGGTGTATGGGGCATTTAGTGTTACACCCATATTTCTTTCTATGACTTTACCTGGTATCCATTTAAATCATTTTTTTTAAAGTGTCCCGCCTCATTTGGATTTGAACCCATGACATTCAGATCTGCAGGCAAGCATCCAGCCACTACCCTACAGCAGCTCCCATATGTTATGTGAGTGCCACCACTTTTTTGTTTCAAATAATGTGTACCTAATGAGTGATGTTGTCAATATATTATGCTGGCCACCTTTACCTTCCACAATATTTTCTGGCACCAGTTTTAGTCTGGGTGACCTACGAGTTGAGTCTATTACAAAACACTCTTCTGCCTTTCTAACTCCCAGGCTCTCAACCAACTCACACCAAGTCGTTCTATCCTTCGCTTCTGCAGGTATGATGCATTTGACGTTCAATATTTCTGCAGGGAAAAAGGGGAGGGAAAGAAAAAAAGCAGCACTTATAGTGATAATTCATTTAGAGGATGAACTACCTCCACGCTCCTGCAGCTCCTGCAATTATAGAGTACACCAGTGATCTGTAAGCCACAGAGATATCAGCATCTGTTGCGGTGACTGCTGGCAGAGTTGTTCCTACAGCTGTACTCTCCAGAACTGAAGCCGAGTAAACCACTGGATTGAAGACAGGCCTGCAGTCAGAGTCAAAGAGAACAGGGACTTTTAATGATTAACTTTTTCTGTAATTAACTTTTTCAGTAACTGGCAATTTCTAGTTAAAAAACCTTATGGCAACAAATTCACTAGTTAAATGTAAATGCATATCTTTTCCAGGATATCATAAGGCAGCTTCAGCATTTGTTTGTGGTTTTGATAGACAATTTTACATTTAAAGCAACAATTCCCCGGTGTGAATTTGATCAAAGAAGACACAAATAACAGATTGCACAACTTATTGCCTGGCATATTTTGCTGTATCTCGTCAGGTGCATACTAAAGTAACAATTGATAAATATGAAGCAAATCAATCAATCCTTGGAGCGGTAATACAAAATCGACTAAATTCATAAACTGTCTGTAAGAGGTAAGCAGAGCAACTGCCACTGACAGTTGTTTGATCTTAATCCTAATATAACATGCAGGGTTCGTAGCCAAATTTACCAATCAATTTCAAGGCTTTCAAGGTCTTTTTCATGGTATTCGTAGTTTTTCAGGGTTGTGTCGGGGTAATACCGAGGCAAGGTATTTTTGCGTAATACAAGGATGTAAATAGGTCGTCCTGCCAAGAAAATAGGTCATGTACCAGTGTTTCATTTCTGATTAAATGTATGCTGCCTTGTTCAAGGAAAACGGAGCACACATGATCATTAAGTATTTCATTGTATTTTATCCTTAAAATAATATAACTTATGGGTATGTTGCTATATATAGCATTCTCGTTATTTTCTATGACTCTTAATTTAATTTAATGACTCGTATAAAAAAGGCCTATTCAAATTTTGTTAAATGGACTTTATACACCAGGTGGCTGAGCATGGCAGATTCATTGTATCCCGAATATGTTCCTCCAAAAGGGACACAATTTTTGTGTTGGAGAAATTAATGTCATTAAGTATGGGGTGACTCTCAGGGCGGGACTTTGTGTCACCGGGTGTTTATCACTTGTTGCCCTGGTGGGCTTGAATGTCAGTCAGTCATCATCTTTCTCTGGCTTTAATCTCGATACCACCTGCCTAAGATTGAACCCAGCCCACCAGGATTATGAAGAGCATTCACAACCACTAAATCTAAACAATAGTCATGACAACCTGCTTTCCCTCCCCATCACCTTTCCTTTGAGAGGAATCGAAGGAAGGGTTGGAAATTTTCCTCTATTCTCCATGTGGAGGGAATCTTCATTCTCTGAAGAGAGGATTGGAGTTGTTTTGGTTCTATCCCAATATCTCGCTCCAAACAGTCAAATATTTTAGGGGGTTGTAGATAGGCTGCAAGCAGTCGTGGGACCTAGGCTGCATGCAGTCGTGGAACCTAGGCTGCACTCTCTCATGGGACATAGGTGGGTTGGGGTTAGGCCCAGTTCTAGATATTTTAGGGTAGTTTAAGGCATTAGAAAGCTGGGAAATCAGCTCTTACCACCCTTGAAAATATTGGACTGTCCTGTGACATCATCCTTGGGGAGAAAATGGGAAAGCACAGTTTTTTCCTACATTTCTATGTACAGGTACCCTCTGGAGGATGAGGATTGTTGTTTTTTCCTCTGTTTTCTATGTGGAGGGTTATTAGATGAGCCCAAAGAGCAAAAAATTGCGAAAAATGCACTAGATTTTGTCCCTACTATACTACTGTACTACTATATACATGGAAAATGGATGGAGTCGCTGAGGAAATTAAGGAACTAAGTTTCATTTTTGAGCCAGGAAACTCTATGGTAAGAGTGAATTATCGAGCTGATTGGCTTTGCTGGCAGGGCCACAGTAGGCAATGGACCAGGCCAACATTCTTAATGCTTTCAAGGAGGCAGGATGAGAAAGTGATTTAGAAGATGACGTTGATTCTACAACAGTCAAAAGACTACAAGAATTTTAGGTCAAAACAGGTGTCACCAAACATGAACACTATACAGGTAGCCACAGAAGAATAGTAAACCAATACAAAACTGGTATTATCAGTCAAAACAAACTAAGGAATATACTAAAGATGGGATCTAAGCGCTTACGGATTTGTCCGATATGATGTGATGCTAATATGTCTATTAACTAACCAGCTATCGTAATATAACAGAATCTTACATCATGTCATTGACATCTGTGATAGTGACCTTGAGGGTCTTACAAGCTGTACGTGAGACCGGGTTTTTAGTGTCGGCTGCACAGACATCCACAGTGTACAATCCCCCTTGTGCCTCATAATCTGGTGCATCCGTAATCAGGGTGATTTCTCCACTGACTGGAAGTGGTAAAACAGACATATGTTTATATCCTCACATATGTTTTCAATTGTAATCAATATCTTTTCAACAGACAGGATGCTTAAATAACAACAACAAAATCAGCATTTTGAAGGTGAGCCATTTTCATAATGAAGAGCTTTGAGGCAGTAGAGATGAGGTTTCTGGGATACATGTTGCCTTGGACTGTCAGAGTCAAAGTAAATAGTAATTTTCCCTTAATATGCCCTCAAATGGTTATGTAGTCGACATTCCCCTAGAAGCCTTTACTTCCCAGAACTTTACCTGGTACCCATTTAAGGTTGGGTCGACCTAAAAGCCAAGGTCCTGTTTGAAACAAATCTGGAACCATGCTGATTTGAACCCATGACCTTTAGATCAACAGATGAGGGTTAGGATGTTAGACCACATGGCTCCGGACTGTCAGAGTAACTAAGAACAAATGTGTGAAAACAGCTAATGCAATAACAATATTATAAAACACTTCTGTATAAGAAAAAGACAAACAGTGTGATTTAAAAACATGACCATCATTATCATCATGTGCCATGCAGCTAAGCATATGCTGTCAATAATTGTCACCTCCCACAATCACCAGAATCATGGATCATGTCAGTGTTCTTTCTTGCCTTATCCATAAGCCCAAGCCATCCAGGTGTTTATCTCTTTGTCCTCCTCTTGCTCTCTTTCCGTCAATCTTGCCAGTTTTTACAAAGTTCTCAAGTCCATTGAGATACTAAAAAAAACATGAAGAAATCTGAAAAGATCATGGTAGAACAGTCAGAGTGAGAAAAGAATGTTGGACAGTCAAAAAAGGGAGGGGTATCTGATTCTGAACACAGAGGATCAAGATCGATGGGTAGACATGAATACCAACATCGTGTGGTAAAGCTACATTGATGCTGAATTTGTCTTCCAAGGTAACCTAAAAACATTTGCTTTTTTTGCTAAATGACAAATAAAATGTCTGAGTCTGAACCAATAACAAAAATTTTCAGTTTCAGCAACGAGATAGCTCCAAAAAATGCAAATGATGATACCACCCCGGATCTTTTGTGTGTGTGTATGTGTGTGTGTGTGTGTGTGTGTGCGCACGTGTATGTGTGTGTGTGTGTGTGTGTGTGCGCGCGCGCACTTCTGTCTGCTGGGTCACTCTCAGTAGATTCAGCGAAAATGAAAGAGCTGATAAAGCTAAGGAAGGTGCAACTGAAGAACAACCTGACGTTCTAGTCTCTTATCAACAGAGGAAGAGAATAATCAAATCAATCAGAATGCCACCGAAACTGGTACAAGACGATTACCACATTATGGACAGACCAGAGCAAGTTATTATTCTACGCCTTAGAACAGGGCACAATGGACGTCGCAGCCACATGTACACACAATTTAAGATCGGTGAATCAGCCATGTGCATATGTGGACTGGGACCTGAGAAAATAGATCACGTCCTCCAAGACTGTCCCAAATACAATATTTTTAGGCAAAACTGTTGGCCAAGATATACACTGGTTGCAGCCAAACTTTATGAGATGCTAAGTGAATTACAAAAGACAGTGAAGTTCATACTAGAGATGGCACTGCAGATACAGATAATATATTTCAAGCGAATGAAAGAAGTAGAAGAAAGTAATTTCAGTGCAATGTGAGTTTAACAGAAATTGTAACACTCATTCACCATCTAATAATAATTAGGAATAAAAGTGACTGATACACATCATCATCATCATCCTGTTGTGGCAATAACAAATGAAAAATGGGAATATTAAAATAGGATGTAATCTAAATGATTAAATAAACTTGGATAATTTTTTTTTTTAATTTTTTTTGGGTGCAAATAATACATGCTGAATTGTTAAAAATGAAAATTATATACATCTCATTTATTAGTTCATTAAGTCCAAAGGCTGGTGTTTAAGTTATCTGATTGTCTTTTTCTAATGTCACATACCAGCAACTAGGCTGCAAATTCCTTGATTGTTTGTTTGTATGATGTAGGTTTGCTCAGATCAACCTTTTAGCTCATGTAGTTCTCGGTTACACAGATTGTTTTTTTTTAAAAACAAATGCTAGTTTATAATAAAGGCTTATAATAATTTATTTGTTGTGCAAGGACAGACTAAAGACATAAGATTTCATTAATACATATTCTAACAGTTTGACTTATTTTTTAAAAATCTTATTTAACTCATAGTGTAAAGGAAAAGGAAACTGTCATACATACTTAACATGAAAACCACACACACATACGCATGCTTGTGAGAGTACACACATAAACAAAGAGTCTATGGGGCTATCAGTTGGGTTTCTAACTTCAGTGCAAATGAGTCCTGTCATAACTGCTCTATTCCTATGCCAGTGAAAACCACACAAAATGCTTATTACTGTCCTACGTGACAAGTCAAACAGACAGGAAACCTGGTAGCTGCTAGAGGTGCCAACACTTACTGTCCATCACTAGCATTGCTGTTCATAGCTGACGGAAGCTAGTCATGAAAAAACCAGCAGGTGTACATGCATTACTGTATAAGGCACACTATCAATTCTGTGGCAACCAGCTACTCACTATTTTCTGAACAAGCAGTTTACAACACCCATTTCTGGAAGCACAGACGGTAAGCATTCTAATTGTCATTCACAGCTCACAGTGTTGCACCATGCACTAAACTCAGTAGCTGGTCTAAAGAACCAGATTTCACCTTTATCTTGTTTATTGTCCTTTTAAATTACTTTCAGTTGATTACTGGGGAGAGCAGGATCAACCCCGTGAAGGTGAGTTAGGCTTGAGCACGAGAGGCTAACAGCATTAACATTCTTGTATTGCATATCACTGCTGACTTAGGACCTCACGTACACAGACAAACACAATCATGACTGTACATACAATCCTACACTGTCACTCTGTCCTGATTTGTCAGATGAGGTCACACATTTTCTATACATATATATATGCAAGTTTGAAAGAGACATTAATAGTTTTGTATTGTGCATCACTGCTGCATTAGGACCTCACACACACAAACAAACACACTCATGCCTGACCATACACTCACACACTGTCACACATTTTCTATATGCAATTTTAAGTGAAACGCTAAAACTAATTAATTACTTACATAAATATCAAAGTAAGTCAAGTTATAATGAACATAATCATGTAACTGAAAAGCTAAAATTCATATAATAACTTGGAGAAAGATCAAAATAAGTCCAGATATAATGAAAATACTGAAAATATTTATATTTAGTGAGATGCTAAAACTCATTAATTACTTGGAGAAATATATTTTTAGAAAAAAAGCTTTAATAAAAAATACTGCAAACACTTATTCTAAGTGAAATGTTACAAATAATTAATTACTTGGAGAAATCTCAAAATAAGTCATGTCTGACAGTGAGAAAGTAATGAAATCTGTAGGTCCATCATTGCCACTTGCCACAGCCTTGTATAACATTGCCGTGCCAGCTTTCTCTGACTCAGAGATGCTGAAAGCAAAAGGTCCTGACAAGCTGGGGTCGTTATCGTTAACATCAATGACTTGTAAGTTGATAGTCACAGAAGTACTTTTAACAGGCATACCATCATCCTGAACCTAAATGGAGGGAGTGGGGGCAAAGAAGAAAAGCCACACTAAATGGTATTAGCAATTCACCACAAACTGTGGCAGATAAGTTGAGTTTTTAAGCCTTACAAATATTTCAAAAACTAGGGATGACTTAAATGCAGGCATAGAATGTGAATCTTCACTACCTAATAGTAAACACGTGAGACAGCACTTCTGACCATCTCTGTACACTACTTACCATACAACCAGCAGGCCAACACATAGCTTTTGTTTTAGGAATACAAGAAAGATAATGATTCTGCAGTTCATTACTTCAGCCTAACAGTCAGCCTTTACAGTTTATTACATCAGCATAACAATCAATCTCTGTAGTTCATTACTTCAGCCTAACAGTCAGCCTTTACAGTTTATTACATCAGCATAACAATCAATCTCTGTAGTTCATTACTTCAGCCTAACAGTCAGCCTTTACAGTTTATTACATCAGCATAACAATCAATCTCTGTAGTTCATTACTTCAGCCTAACAGTCAGCCTTTACAGTTTATTACATCAGCATAACAATCAATCTCTGTAGTTCATTACTTCAGCCTAACAGTCAGCCTTTACAGTTTATTACATCAGCATAACAATCAATCTCTGTAGTTCTTTACTTCAGCCTAACAGTCAGCCTTCACAGTTTATTACATCAGCATAACAATCAATCTCCACAGTTCTTTACTTCAGCCTAACAGTCAGCCTTCACAGTTTATTACATCAGCATAACAATCAATCTCTGTAGTTCATTACTTCAGCCTAACAGTCAGCCTTTACAGTTTATTACATCAGCATAACAATCAATCTCCACAGTTCTTTACTTCAGCCTAACAGTCAGCCTTTACAGTTTATTACATCAGCATAACAATCAATCTCTGTAGTTCTTTACTTCAGCCTAACAGTCAGCCTTTACAGTTTATTACATCAGCATAACAATCAATCTCCACAGTTCTTTACTTCAGCCTAACAGTCAGCCTTCACAGTTTATTACATCAGCATAACAATCAATCTCTGTAGTTCATTACTTCAGCCTAAAAGTCAGCCTTTACAGTTTATTACATCAGCATAACAATCAATCTCTGTAGTTCATTACTTCAGCCTAACAGTCAGCCTTTACAGTTTATTACATCAGCATAACAATCAATCTCTGTAGTTCATTACTTCAGCCTAACAGACAGCCTTTACAGTTTATTACATCAGCATAACAATCAATCTCTGTAGTTCATTACTTCAGCCTAACAGTCAGCCTTTACAGTTTATTACATCAGCATAACAATCAATCTCTGTAGTTCATTACTTCAGCCTAACAGTCAGCCTTTACAGTTTATTACTTCAGCCTAACAATCAATCTCTGTAGTTCATTACTTCAGCCTAACAGTCAGCCTTTACAGTTTATTACATCAGCATAACAATCAATCTCTGTAGTTCATTACTTCAGCCTAACAGACAGCCTTTACAGTTTATTACATCAGCATAACAATCAATCTCCACAGTTCTTTACTTCAGCCTAACAGTCAGCCTTTACAGTTTATTACATCAGCATAACAATCAATCTCTATAGTTCATTACTTCAGCCTAACAGTCAGCCTTTACAGTTTATTACATCAGCATAACAATCAATCTCTGTAGTTCATTACTTCAGCCTAACAGTCAGCCTTTACAGTTTATTACATCAGCATAACAATCAATCTCTGTAGTTCATTACTTCAGCCTAACAGTCAGCCTTTACAGTTTATTACTTCAGCCTAACAATCAATCTCTGTAGTTCATTACTTCAGCCTAACAGTCAGCCTTTACAGTTTATTACTTCAGCCTAACAATCAACTGTAGTTCATTACTTCAGCCTAACACAGTTTACAGTTTATTACATCAGCATAACAATCAATCTCTATAGTTCATTACTTCAGCCTAACAGTCAGCCTTTACAGTTTATTACATCAGCATAACAATCAATCTCTGTAGTTCATTACTTCAGCCTAACAGTCAGCCTTTACAGTTTATTACATCAGCATAACAATCAATCTCTGTAGTTCATTACTTCAGCCTAACAGTCAGCCTTTACAGTTTATTACTTCAGCCTAACAATCAATCTCTGTAGTTCATTACTTCAGCCTAACATTCAGCCTTTACAGTTTATTACATCAGCATAACAATCAATCTCTATAGTTCATTACTTCAGCCTAACAGTCAGCCTTTACAGTTTATTACATCAGCATAACAATCAATCTCTGTAGTTCATTACTTCAGCCTAACAGTCAGCCTTTACAGTTTATTACATCAGCATAACAATCAATCTCCACAGTTCTTTACTTCAGCTTAACAGTCAGCCTTTACAGTTTATTACATCAGCATAACAATCAATCTCTGTAGTTCATTACTTCAGCCTAACAGTCAGCCTTTACAGTTTATTACATCAGCATAACAATCAATCTCTACAGTTCTTTACTTCAACATAATCTCTGTAGTTACTTACTTCATAGTAACAGTTAATCTCTTTAGTCATTTAATTTAAAGTAACAATCAGTAAAAAAAAAAAATCTTTGTAGTAATTTACTTCAAAGTAACAATCAGTTTCTGTAATTCATTACTTCAACATAACCAATAATCTCTGAAGTTATTTACTTCAACATAACAATCAATCTCTAACATTATTATTTTCAACAAAACAATTATTCTCTGAAATTATTTATTTTAAAGTAGCAAACAAGTGTATGGAAGTAACTGAAATGAAAGAATCTTACCAGAATAACAATGTTGTGAGAAGTACTTCTTTCATAATCAAGTGCAGCAGCAAATACAGTCACCACTCCACTTGGTGATACTTTTGGTGATATGGTGCTGGGAGTTGTGCTAGATAACAAACAAAGCACTTTGATATAATATTTCAGAATGTTAACAATTTTTAAACTATGTTAAAGGAATGTTACAAACTTTGAAAAAAATGTAGAATGTTACAAACTTTTGATACAGTTCTATAAGAATGTTAAATTTTTAAGCACACAAATGTAGGTAGGTAATTGTTCCTCTGAGAGGATTGCTGTCCATTTGATTAACAGTTCAAGGATGGGAATCAAAACAGGAGCAAACCCTAGCCATTCTGGTTTTACTGTTCATGAAATGTGATTCTGTCTTCATGTCAGTCTATAGCCTCCAGACTAATCTTCTGCGAATCATTCCTGGTACAGATGTTGATCCATGCGATGATGCCAAACTGTCTGACATCTTTTCTCTTGGTTTTCCTGCTGACAGTAGAAACTCCAGTTTTTCCATTCTCATTATGCCATCAGAATGGGGTTTATCTTCTGATAAACTCCAGTTTTCCCATTCTCAACATGTGCCAACAGAATGTGTTTATCTTCTTCTGATAAACTCCAGCCATTCTCAACATGTGCCAACACTATGTGGTTTATCTTTTTCTAATAAACTCCAGTTTTCCCATTCTCAACATGTGCCAACAGAATGTGGTTTATCTTTTTCTGATAAACTCCAGTTTTCCCATTCTCAACATGTGCCAACAGAATGTGGTTTATCTTTTTCTGATAAACTCCAGTTTTTCCATTCTCAACATGTGCCAACAGAATGTGGTTTATCTTTTTCTGATAAACTCCAGTTTTCCCATTCTCAACATGTGCCAAAACAATGTGGTTTATACTTTTCTGATAAACTCCAGTTTTCCCATTCTCAACATGTGCCAACAGAATGTGTTTATCTTCTTCTGATAAACTCCAGCCATTCTCAACATGTGCCAACAGAATGGGATTTATCTTCTTCTGACAAACTCCAGTTTTCCCATTCTCAACATGTACCAACAGACTTAGTATGCAACAATGCACATTTCTTTTAGGCATCAATTTGCCAAAAACAGACCTTGTGCGGTTAGTACGGGCACCTGTTTTCTAGAAAGAAAGCACTAGTCAAAGTATCCTTATCTTTTTTTTTTCACATAACACCATCTCTAAAGCCTTTACATAATTTTGTTTCACTAATCTCCTGATCGTCCTTGGCAAACTTTGAAAAGAAAAATTATTCTACAATAAACAAATATTTACAAACATATGATGTGTGTACACAGACAAAACTCAAAAGGACAGCAGAATATATAAACACCTTATTATCATGTATGACAGAACACTGCCAGGATCAACATCAGAGCAAACCAAAGTAGCGATCGTTGTCTCTCCCTCAACTCTGGCCACATTTATCACTCCAGGACAAAGTGGCGCATTATCATTAACATCATTAACCACAATCACTATGGTTCCAGTGCTTGTCCGTGGCAGATCACCATGGTCTGCAAATAATGTAAATATCTGGTTATGTGACAATCTAAAAATTAATACTGAAATGTTTTATAATAATTTTTTTTAAAATTGCCATCTCCACAGTGGAATTAGGTAGCAGTGTCTATTTTTTTCCACTGAACTTCCGGTCAAAATGGACGCTAGGCAGGGGCACTGTTTGGAGCCGAGGCAAATCTTTTGCTTCTGATGGACGGTGGCCGATGCATTTTTGCTCCATTTGTAGACTGGATATAGTTTCGTTGCCCAGCTTCTGAGTTGAATGCATAGCATGACACTGTGAGCTGCGAATTTCATTTGGAATGTTTTTTTGACTGTGACCAACGTGGTCGTGTAAATTGTAGATTCAGAACATGGCGCGATGCCTGTCGTCGCAAAGCTGGTGGTGCCCTTTCGTGATTAAAATTGATCGCATGGGCACCTGCAGATCTGTTGGTGACTTCTGCAACCATCAATGATGAACTGCATTTCTAATGTCGGACTGTTTGTGTTAGCACTTAGGATGGCTTCCGTATGCTTTAATGCGTGTGTATGCTAGTTGTGCTGAGACAGCAGTCTGTCAATCTTTCCACACGGGTCTGTGCTAAAGATTCTCTGTGTTTTCATTGGCACAGGAGCGGAGCAAAGACGGGGTGACGTGTTTGCTATGAAGCTGAAACTAAGACTACAAGACCAATTGTTATGCACTGATGTTGTGGTTGTTGTTCATCCTCATCCATCACTAAGTGATGAGGACCACTCGTTCTTTCATCCGTCACGTAACTATTGTTCAGCTCTGTGAGTCCGGAGATAACTTATAAGCCCAAAGCAGGCTCAGAAGCTTCTAGGACAAGAGGGCAGGGAACAATGTTTGTAGGTAAAGGGCCTGTTATACAGGTCTTTTTAGCCTGACTAAACTGCTCAGCTGCCATTTTGTTTTAAGCCTCACAGGTCCCTGCCCCTCTTCAGAAAGACATTCCGCATGTGATCTGATCTTCTTCAGCAGATTCACAAATGTCAGGGTCTATATTAAAGGCTTTAAGAGATTCCTTTAGAGTGTTCTTAAAGAATTTTTTTCTGGCCATCATTCTTGTATCTTACCACACAAGATTCTTTTTGAAAGTTTATGGCCTGGCAAACGGATGTTACACAGCAGATCCGCTTTTGAACCAGAATTAACAGCGCGGTCTTCCGCAAACAAAAGATCCTTAAAAAATACATGAATTAACTTTGGTTTTTGCTTTAAGCCGCATGGTAAAAGAGTTTTCCGTCGATGTGGTAGCTGATATCAATGCCTCTGTCTCCATCACAAAAAACATCAGACACGAGACCTGAGAACATAATACTGAATATAGTAGATCTGAGTACACACTCTTTGGGGAGGGGGGAGGGGTGGTATTGCTTTTGGTGCAAATAATACATGCTGAATTGTTAAAAATGAAAATTAAATACATCTCCTTTATTAGTTCATTTAATCCAATGGCTGGTGTTGAAATTATCTGATTAGCTTCTTCTAATGTCACATACCAGCAACTAGGCCGCTGATTCCTTGATTGTTTGTATGATGTAGGTTTGCTCAGATCATCCTTTTAGCTCATGTAGTTCTCGGTTATACAGAATGGTTATTTTACAAATGTTAGTTTATAAAAAAGGCTATAATAATTTCTTTGTTGTGCAAGGATAGACTAAGGACATAAGATTTCATTATTACATATTCTAATAGTTCAACTTTCATTTTTTTAAATTTTTAAATCTCATTTATCTCATAGTGTAAAGAAAAAGGAATACTGATAACAGGAAACTTCAAATATTTGTTGCGGGGAAAAATAACCCTGATATTTATAAACTGGAGATGAAGTAGCATAGTATCAGTGTGCTCCCTACTGATGTGGTAGACCTAGAGCCAGTTCTATAATTGTGTGGGGCTCTTTTGTAACTAATTCTCAGATAAGGGGTACAAGAAATTTTTTTTTTTGGTAGGCTAAGTGGATCCCCTGATTAAAGGCTACAAGTTAAAGTCAAGAGGATCGACTTCACTGCACAGTTTTTTATCCCATTGGGCTCTGTCTCTCGCTGCAGAATAGCTAGCTGCCTGCCAAGAGCATCATACTGAACACAAACTCCATAGCTCCGGCAACGATCCCTAGAGATCCCAGTAAAAACTGCACTCGTGAACTGCAGCTGTGAAATGAACCCCGGACCTTCAGAACACAAAGCAAGCAAACGGCCTGACCACTTGGCCACCAGATACAGCCCATATTTCTTTTTAAATATCATTTGATCAATAAAATATGCACCTAGCATCACATCCCCAACCATGCTGCCTTGACATGGAAACTATAGCAAGTGCATTCATCTACTCAGACAATGGGCCTGGGTTGTTTTCCTAGTACAGTGGTCTCCAACCTTTGTTAGGTCGTGCCCCCCTTGAGTATATGGCAAGACCCCCCCCCCTCACCCCACCGCCTTTTAGTGTACTGCAAGACCCTCAATACCCTACCCCCCCCCCCCCCTTTCCTTGAGTATATGGTATAACCCACTCACCTCCTTAAGTGTACTGCAAGACCCCCACACCCTCTTTTAGTACATGGCAAAGCCCCATAATTTCCTACCCCAACGTAACAAAAGGGAATCCAAAAGTGCAGAAATATATTCCTAATCTATAATTAAAGGCAGGTGCTATATCAAATTAGACTTTCAAAATTAGATTACAAACTGCTCATAAATAAAGCACCCTTGGCTGTTTGTTTTATAAATAGTTTAAACATAATATTTATTACTGAATTTTTTTTAACTGCTAAAACATGCGATTATTACAAATACACATGAACTTCTTTTTCAAAAATTGCTTGAGCCCCAATTGAAACTCCCCCCCCCCCCCTCCTCACCACTTAGAGACAACTGTTCTAGTGGGATACAGAGGTGCTGAACCATTCGTGGCAGGATATCAGGACCCTGGCTCATGGTTGCCAAAACCTGTCTACATCTCTCTGTGGTCATCTTCCCAGAAACAAGTTAGCAGCTGGCAGCCTGGTCAACAAAGATAGGATCTACATCGCCTTAAAAAGTCAGACTGCATCTGCCTGTGAACTGGAAAACCAAGAGGCTGCATACAAATAAGCCAGATCTGTAATGTGGATGTGGATGCAACACTCAAGTGACACAAGACAAAGGATTAGATGAAGAACCAGGACTGTCTGCTGGAGTTTACACTTGGTTAAGACAAAGAAGACGAAGAAGACAGAATTTCACCAGTAGTGGTAGAGTTATATAATGCTGACAAGCATTATTCAGCCCATGATTCTGCTTCACAAGCCTTACATCAGGTAACTGAGACAGTAAAAGTGGCTGAATTATTACAAGCTATAATGCCGTTGGTGGGCTATTGAAGGACACAAGTCTTAGATCAAATACTTTAATAGCATGAAAAACCCACTGCAGGCTGCGTGGATTTTTGTCGTGGTATGGGACGTCGCAGGTCGACCCAGCCTAAAATGGGTACCAGGATGGGCTGTCCTGGGAAAGTAAAGACAGCCGGCGTAATGCTGACCACATTACCCACAGAGTGCTGATGGTCTGTAAAAATATGGGACGCTCTGCCCATATGCCCGATGCACCGAAAGGCGTGAAAAGGGATCTTTACTTTACTTTTTAAAATGGGCTTTACTGTACTTTACTTAACAAAATTTGGATTCATAGATTAACTAATGCTGAAAGACACAGCAAAGAAAATGTCAAGAAGATGGCATTTCATCTAATGTTCAAAGGCACAATAGGAAAGGTGGGACATATATTGCATCTTCTTCTTCAGCGATCTCTGGTCATGTGCATAATCCGCTGTGAGCCATAAATTGGGATGTCAGGTCTACTGGGTGTGGCCACATGTTGCTTCACAGCTCCACTAAGAGAGGACAGTCTTGCAAGATATGTTCTGGAGTGTGTTCAGCATGAAGACACTGGCAGAAAGCTGTTTAGCTCATACCTAATTTATATGAGTGTTTGTTGAGTCTGCAGTGTCCAGTGCACAGGCAAAAAACTGTGACTTGGTCTCTTCTGTTCAGGTGTTTGGAGGAAATATTTTTTCATGGTTTTAACCTGTTTTAGTTTTCCAATCTGTTTCTGATTTTCTCTTAATTAGGGTTTTGACTTCTGGAAAAGATGGAGGCTGGTAGATCTGTGGTTTGCTGCTGCCTTCCTTGGGCTAAAGTATCAGCACTTTCCTTGCCTTTGTGAGTTTCAAGTTCCTTGGTTAGATTCTGTAGTGTGCATTCATTACATGATATCAAGAGTCATAACAAACAAAGTGAAAAGAAGAGACACACAAGAAAACATCATGTGATGCTGAAAAGCCTAACAGAAGAAAGCAGAAAAGGTCGAGAAGTGGAGAAGATCAACTTCATTGCATTGTGTATTATCCTATAAGGCTCAGTCTCTTTCTGCAGAACCACTAGCCGCCTGCAAAAACATCACACAAAGCACAGACTCTATAGCTTAGGTGATAATCCCAAGGAATGTCAGTTAAAAACTTCAATCCTGAACTGAACGACATAGCTGTGAAACAAACCCATGTGACACCAACTTCCTGGGACCTCTTAAGCAATGCTTCTTCTTCTTCTTCTTCTTCTTCTTCAGCATTCCGAGCCCTTCAGGTTCATTGCTGAAGATATCACCCGCCTTCATTTACCTCTCTGGTTGGACTTGTCTTTCCAATTGTTTGCAGGTCTGTCTGCACATTACTCTCCATCTTCTTCTTGGTCTGCCTCCTGGTCTACGACCATTCATCTCCCTTGAGTATACAGTTTTTACTTCTCTGTCATCTGACATTCTTTCAATATGCCCCAACCATTCAGTGAAACAAAGCTTTTTTGGGGGTCAAGTGATGCTTGCCACACACAAAGGAAGACAATAACAAAGCTTTTTTGGGGGTCAAGTGATGCTTGCCACACACAAAGGAAGACAATTAACAAAGCTGACCTGTAGCTCTGACCTCCAGTGTGAAAGCTGCATCCCCTCTGTCAAAATCCAGATTCTGTGCTAGAATGACGTGTCCTAGCTTTCCACTCTGGGTTAATGAGAACTTGCTTTGAGAACTCACAAAGGTCAGATCAAAGTCTCCATTCACACCAGAATCAGCATCAGAAACTGTGATCTTAAACACAGACAACAATAAAGTGTGATCACCTTTTTCTGACAAGACAAAAAAGTAAAGGACCTTTTTCCAACGTGCTTTCAGGCATATTGGGCATATAGAGGCTAGACCTATATTTTATAGACCAATCGGCACTCAGCATCACACCGGGTGCCTTTACTTCCATGGACTATACCTGGTACCCAGTCAAGGCTATGACGACCTGGGAGACAAGATCATTTGTGAAAAATAAAAGTTGGGCTTCCTTATCACCCAAACCCATGACCTTCTGATTTGCAGACAAGTGTCTAGCTGCTACACCACGGCGGCTCCAACTGACGAGATAATTATAGGGCATATGGGAAGAGCATCCCATATTTTTATAGACCCATCAGCACTCAGTGGGTAATGTTGTCAGCACTACGCCGGCCATCTTTACTTCCCCTGGGTCGACTTGCGATGCCCCATTCTATGATAAAAATCCACGCAGCCAGTAGTGGGTTTCGATCGCAGTGTGTTTGAATTACAAGTTGGACTTCCAACGCCTTAGCCACGGACGCCGCTTAGTAGCCACATGACTATCTTTAATTCCTGGCCACGAGATGTACAGTGTAGCTATAAAACACAATGTGATTTGTTTATATCAGTGGAAAGGATTCATTTCATTAGGCTTTATTTTATGTTGATATAACTCTGTAAAAAGTAAAGTAAAGGACCCTTTTCAACACCTTTTAGGCATATAGGGCATATAGGGCTAGACCCATATTTTACAGCCCAATCGGCACAAGATGGGTGATGTGGTCGCCGGCGGCCTTCACTTCCCGGGACTGCACCCGGTACCCACTCAAGGCTGGGTCGACCTGGGAGCCAAGGTCATTTCTGAAAAAAAGTCCAGCTCCGCCAGGGAGTGAAGCCACGATCTTCCGATCCGCGGAGAGCATCTAGCCGCTCTGCCACGGCGACTCCCATGTAACTTTGTAGCAGGGCTATTTAACTGGCAGCCGAGGGCTAAATCTGACCCACCAAGGCTTAGTAATTGCCCCGCAGATGATTCGCAACTGTACTTCTTCTTCTTCTTCTTCTTCTTCTTCTTCTTCTTCTTATTCTTCTTCTTCTTCAGCATTCTGATCCTTTGAGCTTCACTGCTGCAGATATCACCCCCCTCTATTCATCTCTCTGGTTAGCTTTTTTTTTCCATTTGGTAACACCAAGTGTTTGCAGGTCTGTCTAGACATTATCTCTACATTGTCTTCTTGGTCTCCCAACTTGGTCTATGATTAGTGATATTTCTAAGCTAGGACTTGGGCCTCTGGCCAGCGAAGATTTGTTTATTTTTAAATTTTTACACAACTGGAAAACACTGTTTCAATCTAGGTCCTAAAGATGTCTATAGATTAAACTAAAAATCCCAATGACGGCATGTTTACAGCCTGTACTAAATAAAACACAAAAGCAGATTCTGTCACAGAAACCAAACAAACAAAAAACATAATACCAGCACGCTTGTACTACATAAAACATCAAAGACAGATTCTTTACTTTAACAATAAAAGATAAGCCATGCAAGGGCCTAGAGAAATAAACAACTTGATATGCTAAACCACAAGGATACCAACTGTGGGGGCACTAATGATCCGTCAGGGACAAATGACTGAATGACTGATAAGAGTGGTGAATCAAGCAAACTGAGGGTGATAAAGCAACCAAACAGAATGATGAATCAGCCAGACTTGAGACTTTTGGCATCACTAGTGGAAGTAACATGGACAATCAATATTGTGGATGGGAAGTTAATTTCATAGCCTGTGCATCACAGCAATAATTACTATTCCTAAATTTCAACATACACTAAGGGGGTCAGAGCACTCACAGGTCTGTCCTGAGTGTATATTCAATGTGCCTTAAGGCGTTTAAAAAAAAATTGACCATATTTGATTATTGTTGTGTGTGTGTGTGTGTGTTAAATCTCAACTTACAGTTTTGATGATATCCCCCACTGAGTACTGTTCCTCGGTGATCGTGATTGATGTTGTCACGGGAATAAAAACTGGATCGTACTGGTTGATGGTTGTTACAAAAATGGTTACTAAAGCGGAGCCTGTTCTAGCACCTGCCAGACCACCACTGTCTGGCAATACAAAAATAGCAATCAGAAACCAAATTAAGTGAAATAGTAACAAATAGTAATAAGTTAGTGAATACTTTTAAGATCAAAGATTGTCATAGCAAGAATTTTTAATCTGTAAATTATCTAACCGTTTCATCTCATAAATACTTTAAAGAAGGGTTAGAACCAAAAGACATGTCTATCTATATTTTTTCGACTTTTTAAATGTTCAGATATATAAAGTTGAAATTGAAATGGTCAATTTCATTGCACCCAGTTTTATCCTTTATGGCAGAATGGCTAGCTCCCTGCAGAGAGAATCGCAAATACTCAATAGGCGCACATAATCAATCATGAAAGCCAACATTGCACACCAAAAAATACACATCGTGAACATAACAACCCATCTACCATTTCAGTGCAGTCAACAACACCTGCAGGTGAAACAGAAAAATACAAACACACAGGTAAAACAGAAAAAACTAACACATTCCACATGAAATCCCCAGCACACAGGAACACAGCTGGGTGTTGAACTTCTGAAATCCTTGACCAGAAATAGGCAATTTGTATCAGCAACTAACACATTCCACATGAAATCCGCAGCACACAGGAACACAGCTGGGTGTTGAACTTCTGAAATCCTTGACCAGAAATAGGCAATTTGTATCAGCGAAATGTAGCTGGAAACAAATAACATTTCAGAGCATAAACAAGCTATCTGCTATTTTGGCTGTAAGTTTTACTGTCAGTATCTCAAGCTGTAAGGAATATCTGAAATACTCACCTATAGCTGTGACTGTAAGAAGGTATGAGTTTGAACCCAAACTTGTACTTAGAGATGCTGTGCTGGTAATCACTCCTGTGGCTGAATTAATTGAAAAGCTGCCTGACCCAGCTAAAATAAAACAAGATTTCAAAGTTAACTCTTTCAGTCATAAACAACATGTGATGTGTGATTAGTTCTTCTGTGAATCCTACCTAACACTGAATGTGTTCTTGTACTGACTAAATCTGATCAAAACATACTAAAGAAATCTGGCTTCCTCTGTGATTAGCTTCCTTGAAAGCAACACACTTATGGATTTTCCTAGTGACAATGTATACATCTCATGAAAAACCTTCTGGTACTCAAAGAGTTAATAAATTTTCTTTCTTCTAAGTGTTCACTGGCTATTAACTCTGGTGGAAAGTCCTGGTTGTTTATCCACTTCTCAACTTTGCCTTGTTCCAGAAAATGAGTTTTGCAAGAGTTTTTACATTTACAGATCTGGCTTCTTTGTATTCAGACTCTTGGCACTTGGACTCTCAGATACACTCTGACTTAACATGAAAACACTCCAGTTAGTCGCCTATAAAGACACGCTTCTTAGGGAAGCAGTGGTTAAATTCACCCCCGCCCCCAAAGTAGGACCCTGAATCTACATGGAGATAAGTTAATAATAAGAAACTCTTGATGAATTATTTTTACCCTGCTTGAAAGATTCTCTAAAAAGAGCAGGCATTCTAGTCTTTGGTCATTCGTCATCATCTTTTGTATCATTTATAAATCACCCATTCTGTTCTATCATGCACAATACAATGTTGTTGCTATTTTTGTTTGTCTTCTTGTCAAGCTACTATGCAATGTTGTTGCTATATTGTGTCTTCTTGTCAAGTTACTATGCAATGTTGTTGCTATATTGTGTCTTCTTGTCAAGTTACTATGCAATGTTGTTGCTATATTGTGTCTTCTTTTCAAGCTACTATGCAATGTTGTTGCTATATTGTGTCTTCTTGTCAAGCTACTATGCAATGTTGTTGCTATATTGTGTCTTCTTGTCAAGCTACTATGCAATGTTGTTGCTATATTGTGTCTTCTTGTCAAGCTACTATGCAATGTTGTTGCTATATTGTGTCTTCTTGTCAAGCTACTATGCAATGTTGTTGCTATATTGTGTCTTCTTGTCAAGCTACTATGCACTGTTGTTGCTATATTGTGTCTTCTTGTCAAGCTACCATGCACTGTTGTTGCTATATTGTGTCTTTTTGTCAAGCCACTACACCTTGCTATTGCTATACTCTAATGTCATATTTTTCACAGCATAATGCTTTGTGATATACTGTGCCTGCTTATCGGGGAAATATGTTTGGTTATTATTATACTGTACTTACTTGTTGCAGCACTAATTTCTTGCTGTAGGTATACACCTTCAACTCTAGGCACAATACATCTCTGATTATTTCTGCAGTGTGAATATTTGTCTTCTCCTTCCACGCCCACCTTCAAAAAAAGGTGGTTGGCATGTATGTTGTGTTGTAGTTTATAGCTAGTCTTCCAATATGCACTTTTCAGTCAAACACAACTGACTTCAGTAAACCCTTAGCTATTTTTTGTCATTGCATGACTGTTAAAGAGCAGTGGGTTCATTTTTTTACCTTTAAAAAAAAAAAGGATGTTGGTATGAAATCAAACATCAAATACATCAAATAACAATGACTCACAAAGTACATAAGAAACTGTTCCATAACCATTAGTTCCCGGATCATCCAAGTCTGTTGCTGCCACAGTTAAAACAGTTGTCCCAGGCATGCTTGATGCTGACACAGTATTACTGGAAATGGGAACAGCATATATTTATAAAGTTTAAAGTATAAACTCTTTGCCTATGTTATGCCACACATATTGTGGTTAATGAGTATTTATATTGTCAACACAATGTTCACAGCATGAACAGATTTTGCACCAATCACAGTCTTAGATCAATCAATGGAAAATTGTAACCACTTTACAATGGTAACACAGACTGCCATTTGTGTGGTTGCTGCTTCTTCTGCTGGTAACAGACAGTGCACACTATAGCTGTAACAGATAGTGCACACTATAGCTGTAACAGACAGTGCACACTATAGCTGTAACAGATAGTGCACACTATAGCTGTAACAGACAGTGCACACTATAGCTGTAACAGACAGTGCACACTATAGCTGTAACAGACAGTGCACACTATAGCTGTAACAGATAGTGCACACTATAGCTGTAACAGACAGTGCACACTATAGCTGTAACAGACAGTGCACACTATAGCTGTAACAGACAGTGCACACTATAGCTGTAACAGACAGTGCACACTATAGCTGTAACAGACAGTGCACACTATAGCTGTAACAGACAGTGCACACTATAGCTGTAACAGATAGTGCACACTATAGCTGTAACAGACAGTGCACACTATAGCTGTAACAGATAGTGCACACTATAGCTGTAACAGACAGTGCACACTATAGCTGTAACAGACAGTGCACACTATAGCTGTAACAGACAGTGCACACTATAGCTGTAACAGACACTGCACTTTCTTGTGGTAACAGTCTCTACACATTATAGTTGTAACAGACACAGCACTTTCTTGTGGTAACAGACACTACACATTATAGTTGTAACAGACACAGCACTTTCTTGTGGTAACAGACTCTACACATTATAGTTGTAACAGACACTGCACTTTCTTGTGGTAACAGATTCTACACACTATAGCTGTAACAGACAGTGCACACTATAGCTGTAACAGACAGTGCACACTATAGCTGTAACAGACACTGTACTTTCTTGTGGTAACAGACTACACATTTTAGTGCAAAAGATATTGCACCTGCTTTTGATAATGTCAAACAATATGCAGGAATAGGACGAATACAGTTTAAGAGACCAATTATCAGTTAGCATAAGTAGACAATTCCCTTTGTGCCATTAACTGGGTACGACCTTAGTACAAAAGCCAGAAGCTGATATCAAAAGGCACAGGTAGAGAACCGCCAGGTGGGTGGGGAGGCAGGGATAAACTAGTGCATTATATTCCTAAGAATCAATTTCTGGGCAGATCACAACCATGGAATGGAGGAATTTAATTTAAGGAAATTAACTCTTTGTGATTCTACAGATGCCACCAGAGATTTTATAGAGGCAGATAGAGATTTTATAGATGTAATGTGTGATTTGAGATATCACCACAAGCTTTGTATACTCACTGGAGATTGTACCAGATTGGCACAGAGTTTATGAATACCAACAGATCATTTATAGACACCACATAGAATTCTAACAATGTGTTTCTTTTTAAGAACAATTATTTTTTTAAAGAGGCATTTTTTAACAATTTATTTATGGGGGGTGAAAGGGTTATGCCTTAACCTCTGGAGGTTGTGGGGTTGTATCATGGACTGCAATATGTAGTTTACAAGTGCAGTTTGTACGTGGGTTGTTGTTAGAGCTACTGTGGTTGTGCTTTGTTTACCACTCTCAGCAGGTTACTGGCTGAGCTGCAGACTGAGACCAAGCCTTTGAGATAAAGCCTGATGCCATGCAGCTGATCTTCTTCGTTGATCCTCTTGCCTATAACCCTTACACCCAGCAACAACAAAAATGGGTCTTGAACCAGTGGGAATTTATGAAAAAAATCCTATAAAAAAAAAAATAAAGAAACTATATTACACTAATAAGTTGTCGAATCCCTGTTTAATCATATCATCATCATCATCATCAGGTGTCACACCATGTGGCATAGGTGTTTCTAGTCTATCCATAATCTTGGTCCTGGGTATTTTGAATGAATTCCCCTGATTCTATCATGCCATCACTTTAAGCCATCGAGTATCATCTCTATTGGTCTGCCTTTTATTCTATTGATATTTCCAGTCATCACAATGTTCTCCTATGCCTTTCTTCACGTTCACATGGCTGAACAACAATGGCTGCCTCTCTCTTACAGTTGAATAAAGCTTTCTAATTTCATTATCCATTTCCAAGCAGTTATTGTTAGTCACTTCGTCTATCCGGTTTGATGATATAACACAGTTATGTTACGGCACCCCTTCTCTGTGTGGGTTCTGGGGTCCCATTGTGGGGATAACAAGAATGGACCCACTGCCTCCACAACAAGCATATTGTAAGAGTCGACTAACTGGGGACTTCCTCCAAAGTTGGAGTGCATCTGCCTGAGAGGCAAGGAACCAACAGTCTGCATACACATAGTCAGATCTGTAAAACGGATGTGCACACAACACACAGGTTCTTTAAAAAAAAAAAAGACTCAAGTCCAGAGGTGGATGAACAATCAGAACTTTCCCCAGGAGTTTATAGCCTGTGTATGCGAAGAAGAAGAAGTAACTTGCAGACCTGTGTGGGGATAGTATGAATAATATTTATATAAAGAGTCTAAAACAGACATATATACAGGGGTACCTGTATGAGGCAGAAGTAAACTTAGGTGAGTTGTCATTGCTGTCTAGCACTGCAACTGACACAGTTGCCGTGTTAAAGCTTGACGCGTCTGCTGCTTTGACAACAAGCAAATGAGTGGCTACAGTTTCCCGATCAAGTTTCTGTGTCAGCAAGATCTGTTGGCAGAGTTTTGAACAGCATTCAAATAAAACTACTGATAAGATTACCTGTCAGTTCAATTACTTTGTACTCGTAGTTATTTATTCTAAAAAACTATTTATCAGTTCAATTACTTTGTACTCGTAGTTATTTATTCTAAAAAACTATTTATCAGTTCAATTACTTTGTACTCGTAGTTATTTATTCTGAAAACTAGTTCTCAGTTCAATTACTTTGTACTTGTACTTATTTATTCTAAAAACTATTTCCTAACTATGAATTGAAATAATGAACGCACAAACATTATATTGCACATTTAACTGCCTGGTATATTTAGCTTAACATAACTCATAATGTACATTACTTGAGCTCACATCAACACATAAGGAAGTATAATTAAATAAATTAATAATCAGCAAATAAAATTGTGATTTGTGTCTTTCCATTGAAAGGATTCATGTTTCATTGCTTTATTGTATATTCTCTCTCCTCCTCACGCACACATACTCTTTCTCCCTTATTCTATCCTCCCTCTCTTCCCTCCTGTTTATTGCCAATTCCTTCTCTATTTCTCCACATGCACTTAGTCTCTCTCTCTCTCTCTCTCTCTCTCTCTCTCTCTCTCTCTCTCTCTCTCTCTCTCTCTCTCTCTCTCTCTCTCTCTCTCTCTCTCTCTCTATCTCTCTCATTTACGCATTCTCACTTCTCCACCATGCACTCTCTCTTTTACTTTCCCTCTCTCTTCCAGATATGTTTGTGTGTGCGCATATATATATAGATGTTGAAGTGATGTTAAAGACTGTACTAGATGTTCTAGCACTGATGTTCTATGTTCTATAAAACTGAACAAAAAGTAGATGAGCGAGCTGCAAAATATAACAAACAAAAATGAAACTTGAACGTTGCGGTTACAGCGCCTTCATAAGCACATAGCATAAATGAAGCATAGCATATCTATAAACAGTTATGGCAATTTTATAAACTTTTAAATCTTTTAACCTTGGCAACAGAAGCTTTAATAAAATTCTTTAAAAAAAAAAAACACACACACACAATTAGGGCAACAAATCAAAAAACAACTTTCACATGATCATTAATACATACCTGTCCGGTATTTTGGTCAATCATAAAATGACTATTGTCCAAAACAAATGAATACTTGACTTGACCATTAACATCAAGTGGAGAGTCTTGGTCTGTAGCTAAGACTGTCAGCACCAAAGTTGAAACTGCCACAGCTTCATTCACTCTGACCACGTATGGATCTGAGAGGAAAGGTTAGGAAATTATCACAGATTCCAAGCTGATACTATGATCAACAAGACCAGGAAGGGTTTGGCTGCAATGAGAGTTTTGGCTGCTATGTGTGGTCAACAAAGGCTGCTAGTCATTCTCTATCAGGGTTTGATTCTCTCTGTTGTGGAATATGCACTGGCAATCCTCACCCTCAGACACATATCAAAAGACTGGCAATGGTACAAAATGAAGCAATGTGCATCATACTTGTTGCATCAAAGGCACATCATGTAGATCAATGAGATACCTATTAGATCTTCCAGATATAAACAGCAGGCTTGAAATGTACCAAACATGTGCCTACCTCAAAATCACTGAGGTATTTACACATTCACTGCACAATGAACTGAATACACGTAAAGGCAACAGACTTCAATGGGCCAGTCTTGGTTGGGCCGGGCAGAGACAGTACTTCAATGGGTGATTTTTCTTCAAGACATAAACCTTGGAGAGGAATTGACAACCATACCAAATCAATACAAGCAGTACTTTGTGGTGGTTATCTACCTGACAAGACAGTAATGAATACAAGCAGTAGTTTGTGGTGTTATCACCCTGACAAGACAGTAATGAATAAAAGCAGTAGTTTGTGGTGTTAACACCCTGACAAGACAGTAATGAATAAAAGCAGTAGTTTGTGGTGTTATCACCCTGACAAGACAGTAATGAATAAAAGCAGTAGTTTGTGGTGTTATCACCCTGACAAGACAGCAATGAATAAAAGCAGTAGTTTGTGGTGTTATCACCCTGACAAGACAGTAATGAATAAAAGCAGTAGTTTGTGGTGTTATCACCCTGACAAGACAGTAATGAATACAAGCAGTACTTTGTGGTGGTTATCTACCTGACAAGACAGTGCTGTGATTCAGCTCCACCAATAGTTGATGCCGAAGTGAAAGTATTTGTGGAAGAACACACATTACAGGAAAATACCATTATAAATACAGATGTTGACAGTGAGCATGCTACACAAGATCAAGGTGGGGTACATACAGAAAGAGTGGTTTCATCTGATGCAGTATGCAACGTTTTGCAAAATCACCTTCATTTTTGTACCAGGGTATGCTGGTGTGAAAGGCAATGAGAGAGCAGATGCTGTGGCTGGTAGTGCCAGTTTAATTGAAAATGACTTTTCACTGCTTCATTCCCTGAGAGTACCAACTGGAACTGCAAGACAGGAAAACTATGCGGGAGCCACCCGTCATTACATTAGCCAGAACAGAATGGGAGTTGTTAGCCTAAAACACTTGGAGACTTACTCAGGAGATATGAGCACGTATGGTCATGTCTGATACATGATGAAGATGATCTTTAAAATAAACAATGAACACACATAGGAAAAAATAAAGTCTGGCGTAATATGAATAAACAGTACTTCCTTCTTGAAGTTACTTACAAGGTCCGACAATTAAGTAACGAGACTGATTTTATTATGGCTGAGAAAAAAAATTCCATCTATGATTCACAGCATGGAATCTTCATCTATGATCTGGCAACTTTTCATCGCCACCCGATAAGCAGACAACAAACAAGCCACCATTTTATTAATCTAGTTAGAGTCTGTTTAAAACTCAGAAGAAGAAGTGCAATTGAGGCAGTTGAATTGATGCAAAAAGTTTATGGGGATAATTGTTTATCTCGTGCACAGATTTTCAGGTGGTATTCACGATTTAAAAGTGGTGTGGAAATTTTCTGTTTGTAATGAGGAACTCATTGCAAAATTCTGAGAACGGATACAAGAAGATCGTCGTTTGACTGTGAGGATGATGGCTGATGAATTTGGTGTTAATATAGAGACTATTTGAAAATTTTCGTGGAAGATTTGGATGAGAAAAAAGTTGCTTGCCGGTTTGTATTATACACCTGGCAATTTGTTTCTTCTTTATGACAATGCACCGGCTCATAGGGCCGTAGTTGTACAGGAATTTTTGGCTCAATAACAAGTGCGTGTTCTCAACCATCCATCCTATTCTCCACGGTTTTGTCTCCCTGTGACCATTTTCTATTCCAGACGCTTCATTGACAATATTGATGACATCCAAAGGGCCGTAACATCGACTTAGGGGCCATAAAAACAGAAGAACTACAAAGGGCATTCTGGTGTTTGTTAGATCATGCAACTTCCTGTATCAATGAACAAGGGGCTTACTTTGAATAAAATACAGGTTATATCTTCAACTGTTGATTATCTTATTTTTTATGGAATTTGTCTCATTACTTAATTGTCGGACCTTGTAGATGTCTGAAGTAATGTAAATGGCACAGACTTTGACGAAATAAGAATAAAAAATGTGAAACTTTCTTCCCTGTTATCGCTTGTGTGATGTCCTAGTGGGGTAAAAATCTACTCTCCCCTGTTATTGCTTGTGTGATGTCCTAGTGGGGTATAAATCTACTCTACTCTCATCTGTTATTGCTTGTGTGATGTCCTAGTGGAGTAAAAATCTACTCTACTCTCCCCTATTATTGCGTGTGTGATGTCCTAGTGGGATAAAAATATACTCTACTCTCCCGTTATCGCTTGTGTGATGTCCTAGTGGGGTAAAAATCTACTCACTCTCATTTGTCATTTGTTCTTCTCAAATGTGGCACAGTGTGTCGAACTTCTATCCTTCCTGGGATAACAAAACTAAAAGAACCTGTGCATATAACCCATTGAACTTGACCCAAATAAAATTGGATAATAATTATAATCAACACTGTATTCAGTTGGACTGACCCTAGTCCATTTTAAAAAAAACTATAAAAGAACTTGTGTGTAGTTTTAAAGCTCTTCAAAATTAGAAATTAAAAAAAGGATACTTTCCTAATATCCTACCCCCAGATGATGTCACAGGACAGAACAAAATTTTAAAGGGTAGTAAGACTGGGTTTTCCGGCTTTCTGATGCTTTTAACGACCCCATAACATCTAGAACTGGCCCTAACCTGAAGTCACCTACATCCCACGAGAGAGTGCAGCCTAGGTCCCATGACTGCATGCAGCCTATCTACCACCCCCAGAAATATTAGATTGTCCCGTGACCTGTGGATTTTTCCCTGTTTGGGGTAGGATATTAAGAAAGCAATTAAAAAGCACATGATAAATGTTTCTTTAGGCTGGGCCAATCTGGCAGCCATAGTCATTTTTTTCTAAACCTGCCTGGTGAGAACTGAACTTAAGACATTCAAGCTGATAGGGGAGCATCTAGCGCCTACACTACCATAGCCTCCCTGTTACCAGGATAGCAAAGAATAATAACACTACTATCTGTCATGCATGTCATTAGAGGAGACTAAGGAAGGTTGAGAAGTGACTGGTTACCTCATCCTATAGAAACCTTGGCTGCAAAAGCCAAACTGTGACGACCACGAACAATTCTACATAGACATAAGTTGACTGAGTGTCTCTACTCAACTAAAAGCTGACAGACAACCCAAAACATTATTTATTTACAGCTGTCATCAATTTTGGCATCATCATCAAGTGTCTTGTCGAGTGGTGTAGGTGATCATGCCTCCATATCGGCGATCTTCAACAGCATGTATCAGTTCGTGTACTGACACCCATCTATGCCCTGTCTAAAGACTGTCAAGAATCTTCTCGCACTGTCTTCCTCTGTCTTGCTTTTCCACAGATCTTTCCAGTGGTTACAACAGGTTCCAGTTTTCTTCTTCTCATAACATGACCCACACACATACAGAAATTATGACTGTCTCTTTCTGATGTTTGTGATAAGTTGTCCTCAATAACAAATAATCTAGCAATAACAAATAATCTAGCAATAACAAAAAATCTTGCAATAACAAATAATCTGGCAATCGCAAATAATCTTGCAATCACAAAAAATATTGCAATTACAAATAATCTTGCAATAACAAATAATCTTGCAATAACAAATAATCTTGCAATCACAAATAATCTTGCAATAACAAATACTCTTGCAATAACAAATAATCTTGCAATAACAAATAATCTTGTATTAACACATAAACTTGCAAAAACAAATTGCTAAAAGGGAGTCTCCATTGCACAAATGGCTCTGTGGCTAAGTCGACGCGAACACTTCGTAATGCCGGCGTGCTGGGTTCGATCCCAGCTGCGGGCCATGCGCCTTGCGCTGGTTTCGACAGTGGTATCAGGGGGTCGACCGTCCAGAAAGCAATGGCAAACTACTGGATGTAAATTTGCATAGAGAAACCACACAACAGCCAGGGGCTGCTGGGGTTGGTTCTGCAATGTCCTGTAAAGGATACTCAACTAACCTAATCCATAGCACAACAGTCACGCCATTTGCCCTTTGGTCTGAAGGTCATGGGTTGAATTCATGGACATGTAGTTTGTTTCAACAGCAAAGTTTTTACAGTGAAAGAAGAGCCACATGCGATAACCCGGGACATTGGGGTCAGTCTTCTCGGCTTGAGCTTTGACAATTTTTCTTCTTCTTCTTCACTACTTTTTTTACTACTTCAGGTTTTCAGGGAGATAGAAGATTCTGCTTCTTGTTCTTCTAGCCATCTCGACCATAGACAAAACGTGCTGTTATACAGTTTCTCTGAGGTTGTCTTTCCATTTTGTTCTTGGTCTACCTCATGCTCTATGTCCTTCTCCTCTTTAGGTGTATGCTGTGTATGGTGTGGCATTACAAGGCATTTTCTCTAAGTGGATGAACCATTTAACTTAAGTTTACCTGTATTAAAAACTGGTGGTCCTTCATTGACACTTCCAACATGAACTGTTCCAGTGATGACAACATTATGGGTCGGCAAAGAATCTGATACTGTAACAGCCAGGTCATGACTTTGATTTGTTTCAAAATTCAGCTGAGCTTTCAGTTTCAACTGAGCCCCATCCATCTGTCAAAACAAAATGAACTGGTAAACTGGCAACATGGAAAATATGCTGAAGATAGAAAGTTCTGGAGAAGTGTTTCCTATCTTGTGCTCAGCAGAATCAATTCAAGGTTCCATGATATCATTTACAACACACACACAAAACCTTAACTTAAGAATGCAATCCATTTTGTGATTTTCTTTTTCTTTTTCTTCTTTTTTTTTCTGCTTCTTCTTCTTCTTTTTCTGCTGCTTCTTCTTATAGTCCATGCTCTGTGGCATTGGTACTCCTGTCTATCCACAACCTTTTGTCTCCTGTACTTTACTTTCAATCAATTCTGACACAGTGCACCTCTATGCCATGATGTGAAACCATCCAGAATCTTCTCTCTTGATCTCCCTTTGCCTCTTTCCCCTGCAACTTTCACATCATCACAATGTTCTCCAATGTTCTTCTTGTCATGACACAATGAAAGAATTATCCTTCTGATGTGGACAGGGCAATCAGTTCTTCCATGAGTTTCTTTCAAGATATCTTCATTACTTTCAAGATATCTTCATTACTTTCAAGATATCTTCATTACTTTCAAGATATCTTCATTACTTTCGAGATATCTTCATTACTTTCAAGATATCTTCATTATTATTCTGTTTACCTGCCCAGGGTATTCTCATTATTTATTCATAAAACCACATCTCCTCTGCTTCCAAACAATCGTTCACTAATCTTCTACGTGCCCAACTTGTATTGTCGATTGAGGTTTAACACCACAGTGTGTGCTATATTTAGTATTCCGTTGATAAAGTCTGGTCAAAATGTTTGGTTGTGTTTGTGGGCATCTTTTCCATTTTACCTGTTGAGCTTTCTATTGATGTTATGTGTTTTATTTAGCATCTCTTGCAATGCTTGACTGCAGTCACCCTCGATTTCTGACTTGAGCAATTTTTATTTATAAACTACTTCTATTATTTATGTTTTATGGTCAGAAGTCTCATAGACTGTAAGTTAAGAAGAAGTGTATTTTAAGTCCTCAGACCCAAATGTTGATAACATAGAAGTAATTAATTCTTAGAATAGAATGAGTTAATGCAAAACCTGTTGAGTAATAAGCAGTTACATCCCAATGAAGTAAGATCCCAGTCTGAGATGAAATGCCTGGGAAGAACTAACAATGTAACCAGAAAAGGCAAATTAAAACATTCACCTTGAAGAAGTTTGTATTTCCGTGGGTTATTGTATAAGTGAGAACTGTGCCAACATCCTTGTCTACACATGAAAAGTCTGTCACAACAAAGTCTGCTGGCTTATCTTCTGGCACAGTCTGTGAAAGAATGCTGTTGAAGCAGACTGGGAACTCGTCATTGATGTCATTTATGGTGATCACTTGTGTAGCAGTAGCAGTGTTAGCTCCACCTCTTTCTTTGGCCTGAAATTGAAACACACACAAAATTACTGTGCTGAACTATAATTGTCGGCATTTATGGCTTAGGCGTTACAAACGCACTTTGTAATGCTGGACTGCCGGGTTCAATGCCAGTTGCAAAGGGTTTGTCTTGCACTGGTTTCGACAGTGGTACTAAGAGCTGACCGTTCAGCAGCAATGGCAAACTACTGAACGTTTAATGTGCCTAGAAAACCACAACAGCTATAAAATGCTGGGGTTGGTTCTGCAACATCCTGTAAAGGATACACAACTAACTTTACACTATAATTATGTTACTTATGAGTTAAACACAATTTAAAAGTTAGTAATCTGATTTTTGGTAAATAAATGTACTGATTGATCATCATAAAAGATAGAGATAATGATAAATCATCACATAGGAAGGAAAAATTTAGGAACAGTGATATCAAAAGGAGAATCGGCACAGAACCAATACCAAACTTTATTGGTAGACAACAAATCAAATAATTTAGCCATATAGCAAGATTGGCAACAGATAGGACGCCTCACTTGTCAGTGTTATACAGAGCCAGAGACAGACCGCACAGAAGATGGACTGCAGAAATATCAGAGACATTGAAAAGTACTATGTACGAAGCAAACAAAAGGGCTCATTTCAGAGTCTCTGTACCCTGCTGCTGCAAGGCATTCCAGGAGTAGAGAAAAGAAGAAGAAGATCATGCATGATTCTGTGGACAGAGGTGATTGATGAGATGGACACTCTTTTAATACCTTTGCAGTGGTGCACTAAAACCTTTTCTGGAAATAGATTCTGTAATGGAAGCTTAGCCAACATAGATATAGAAATAATGAATGTTTCCTTTGAAGACCAAGTGTATCTGCCTGAGAAGTCAGAAACCAGCAGTCTGCACACAATATGCTAGTTATGTAAAACAGATATGTATGCGACACTGAATTATGGGAACAAGATCAAAGCCCAGACACAGATGACTAAGCAGGACTTTCTACCAGAGTTCACAGTCAGGAAGTGTAAAAAAAAAATATTTTTCACATTTGGTCAGAGCATACTAAAAAATCTGGCTTATCCAGTGGCCACTTCCATTGTGTATTTATTTAGCATCTGTGAAGGTAAGACACTCAATATTTTTCATTGTGTTTTTTTTTACTTTCTTTTGGAAAGTGCTGTGAAACATAACATCAAAAGGAAGCCAGACAAGAACGCTTACACAGGGGCACAAAGAAGAATAGTAAACCTATACAGAACTGGTATCACAGGCAACTACATGCTGAGGGAGATACTGAAGAGGGGATCTGATCACCTATGGACTGAATGGTTTGATGTGCGATTAATGATAATATGTCAATTAACTAACTAACTAACTAAACATTTCAGTGGTAATCAAGACACATGGTGACCACAAAACAGCACCCCACCTGAACCACAAGACTGTAGGAGTTGATGTTTTCAAAGTCCAAGTTCTTTCTGGTGGATATCAGGCCTGTTCTTGTATTTATGCTGAAGTGGCTGAAGGTATCTCCTTTTATTATGCTGTACTGCAGATCTCCAAACACTGGATCTGTTTCATCAGGGTCTGTTGCAGTTACAACTTGAGGTGAAAGAAACGGTAATGGCAATGAAACAAAATTATGATTCGGTATCCAAATTATAAGCAAAACAATATCTTGAGGTCTCAGAGATGTGGTTTTACATAAGAATCCTTAGAATCCCTTGGATAGCTAAAAGTAACCTAGTTGTTTTGAAAGAAGCGAGGGCTTGAAGACAACTTATCACAAACATCAGAAAGAAACAGTCAACATATTTTGATCATGTTGTGAGAAGAAGGAAAGTGGAAAATGTTTTGATCCCTGGAAAGATCTGTGGAAAGGGAGACAGAGAAAGACAATGCAAGAAGATTCTTGACAGCCTTCTGTCATGGCGCGGAGAGATGCCAACACATGAACTGATACACGCAGTGGCAGACTGCCCACACTAGTCGGCAAGGCACTTGATGATGATGATGATGACAAATGTTATCAAAAAACTGTCACTAAGTAAAATAACAACACAAGTGAAACTAGCTGTCATCATAGCAAGGGTGATACTAAGTGGTATGAATCATTATATATTCTTAGTGTCTCGATGAATATGCTTAAAATAATCCAAGCTGGATTTATCAGGCAAAAATGGATTGCAACACTAAGCACTTTGCGAATAGCTGCCCTAACCTTCAACTGTGTGCCAGGTCATGCGGGTGTTCAAGGGAACGAGCGTGCAGACTATCTTGCTGACACTGCGGTTGCTATGCTTGGTCCAGTACTGGACATAAGTGATGTTATCAATGCCATGCGCTGCACTCAACCGTACCGAGCAGAAGCCAAAGGACATGTCTCCTTATCCTTGTCTAGACTGATGGACATTGGGGTGCAGCCTGGAGCTGCAAGAAATGAAGATTTCACTATGGGGACCAGACGATTCATTAACCAACACAGAACAGGCATCATCAGTCGTTTTACACTTGTGGAGCTTTTGAGGAGATCGGAACACCTAAGGATCTGTCCGGAGTGCTGTGATGATAATCCTTTCTAACCACTAATCACTAAGAATCATCATGCCTGACAAAAAAGGCTGTCAAGAACACTTTACATTGTCTTCCTCTCTAGCTAAACTAACTGTATGGTTTATAGCTTTTTTACTCCCATATAATCTTTATGTCAGCTTTTTTTATGTGTGCTTTACTGTGGCAATCTTTGAGGTTGCTTGAATGAGCTGAGTTGAGTCCAGAATTGACATTACAGCACTCGGGGCATTCCCATGCTTGCCCCGTCCTCATCATCAGCAGCCAGCGCAGAGTTCCAGTACTGATGGTACCAGTCACAATCTGCAGGCTCAACTACCACGTGCATAAAATCAAGATTGTACAGCCCCCCCCCCCCCCCCCCCCCGCAGTGTGCCTGTCAAAACAGGACCCCAAACACCTCAGCCCATTCTGCAGACCTGCCCACTCTACCTGCAACTTCGAAAAGACACCTGGCTTCAAGACCAAAGTGTGCAGAGCAAGCTATGGGAAACCATGCAGGACCTGCAGCTGACATGCGAGTTCATAGAGGCAACCCCCCTGATGGTCTGATCTGAGCATACAAAACCGAACGCAAAGAAGAAGACGAAGAAGGCAGTTATGGCAGTGTGTGATGACAGTGAGTCAACTGAATAGGGCACTAGAACAGAAAATAACTACATGTGAAATGTGCTGTCTTCACAAGGTCACTAACAATAAAATAAAATAAAAAAGACAGGGTTACAAATACCCTCATTAGAGAGAAAGTTGAAATAAGACTATGTCTGAATTATATTAACAGAAAAAGAATGAAATGGTTCAGCCATCTAGTGAGAATGCAGCCAGACCAAACTGCATGAGACTTTTAAAGTAGAACATCAGGGAGGAAGACCAAGAAAGAGATGGATAAATTGTGTAGCAGCAACCTGCACACACACAAAAAAGAACAAATCCATCACCCAAGCAGCCTAAGACAAATACAGAAAACCACGACACTAGGCTGCAACCTGGAATCAGTGAGATGACAAAAGAAGAAGAACAACAACAACACCTTTTTTTTTTCAAGAAAAGTTTATGACCACAAATAATGACTAACCTGTGACTGACTGTCCAGCTCCTATGGTTTCATCAACAGATACTGGCGCTAGTGACGAGAAGACTGGTCCGCCCTCATTTAAGTTAATGACATTAACATACACAAACACTGTAGTGGTTTTCATAGGTCTGCCTGAATCTGTGACT
The DNA here is from genome assembly GCA_905116865.2 of Candidula unifasciata. NCBI lineage: Eukaryota > Metazoa > Mollusca > Gastropoda > Stylommatophora > Geomitridae > Candidula > Candidula unifasciata. The sequence continues at coordinate 394,859 of CAJHNH020003446.1, read as the reverse complement.
TCAATGTTCAAGCTGTGAGATGTGGCTGTTTCATAATTAAGTGTATCTATAGAGAAAGTTGGGGAACATATTTTCAATTTAGGTAAATAATTTCTCACTTTGACTACTTCTTTCTGTTCATCATCATCATCAGGTGCCTTGCCAACTGGTGTGGGCGATCATGCCTCTCCACAATCTGCAAACTCCTGCAGCATGTATCAGTTTGTGTGCCGACACACTTCCATGCCATGCAACAAGACTGTCAAGAATCTTCTCTCGTTGTCTTCCTCTATCCCTCCTTCCACAGATCTTTTCAGTGGTCACAACATGTTCTATTTTCCCTCTTCTCATAACATGGACGAAATTTGTGTTCAAATTTTCAAACATTCATTCGTTTATTGTCCTATTGTTATATTATATGTCCCACGGTGCTCACAGTCTTTTTCTCCAGTTTGTTCTATCGTCTGCAGTCACTTCGATATCATGGATAAAATTGAGTCCAGAACCTGCAGCTTCTTTCATCAAAGTTCATTTTAGGGTTTCTCAGAATGATTAGATATATTCAGCATACGTGCTGGTAGGTATAATGGGGATATGATTTTACAACAATATATTCCATGAATGAATACCACAGATAGTCAGTGATACACACTCTACATGTGGGTTTCCTGGCTTCACTGGTGGGGTAAAACTATGGGGGTGACTGCAGTCAAGCTAATATTGTATTGCATGAATCAGTGGTACTAATTTTATGTGTTTCTACGAGAAAAAAAGTATAATAGTAATTTTCTGCTCAGCTGATGGGCTCGTGAATATTGAATTGAGGATTTATGTTTTTTTTTTTTGGCAAAATAAAAAAATAAATAAACATCAGCATATAAATGTATATATGGCATCTGAAGATTTGAGAAGAAGATTTGTCATCCATTAACGGGGTCTTAAACCCTTTCAGTCCCTGGAAGTTGTTACTTTAAATCTCTCTATACTAAGCATTTGTTTCATTAAAATTATGCATGTTTTGGGTTAGAGTGGATTTAAATAACAATACCAGGGTCAAGGGTTAGTGTGTGTTAATGTCATGGTTGAATGGGCTAGACAAGCATATAATGTCTGCACACACCAGTGAACTTCAGGTTGTGTTGCATGATGCTCAGAGTGACTGTCAGTGTACCCTTAGATCAGTCATGAGACTGACAAGACAGTCATTTCTTGGGGAAGACTTGACGCTAGTCCTGTATAACCCCGACTGTCTTTGCTTTTTAGTATTATAATTTGATCAAAGTGACAAGTAGAGAAGAATTTTTAAATGAACGTTTACATTTATTCAATTGTAATGATTTAAAACAAAATTATGCAGCTTGTGAAATTTATTGTGATAAAGTTTAGGAAATCATAATGTGGCATATTCTTTTGTTTTGTTTACAGTGGTTGTGTATTGTGGTGTACAAACGGCATCTTTAGACACAGTATCAATTAAAATACTTTGTGCGTTTACTGTGCTGTACTGTAAATGGTGTATTTGAGGGTGGTGTTTATTAGTATAATGTACAGCCGCGGTAAAATTGTTGCTCGATACTAGATTTTTTGTTTTTTCTGTGTAGATGGTCATGACAAGTTGAAGGATGCATGTAGACAACTGGTCATCTTTCATTAAATAGAAAAATTCCAGTAAGATATATTATTTTCAGGAAAAATTATTTTAAAATGTCAGTTCAACTTTTTTTTATTTATAGAAGGCATTATAACAAAAAGGTTGACTTCATTGGTAATTAATTCTGTTGTGGCTTGTGAGGTAGTTAACATGAAGTACATAGGCCATTTAAGGCAGCAGTTATCAAAAAAGGCGCAGTATATTTTAATGGGAGTAGTTATTAGAGGGACACAGAACAGTTTGTCAAAATATTCAGTATAAGTGCAATAAATGGGGAATATTTAATTTAAGTAGACAGTGCAATGAATGGGCAGTATTGAAGTAGATGGCATTGAATTGGCAGTATTTAATAGAAGTAGACAGGAACGGACCGGTTATAATATAAGAACGGTTTAAAATGTGTATTGTCTAGTATACTACACTGTTAAATGGAAGTGTGAATATAGGGAGTGTTTGTTAGAACTGCACAGGTTAGTATTGGGGAGCATTTAGTGAAAGTGCACAGGTTAGTATTGGGGAGCATTAATGAAAGTGCATAGGCTGTTATTGGGGAGCGTTTAATAAAAGTGTACAGGCTAGATATTGGGGAGCATTTAATAAAAGTGCACAGGTTAGTATTGGGGAGCATTAAAGAAAGTGCATAGGCTTAATGAAAGTGTACAGGCTAGTATTGGGGAGCATTTAATGAACGTTCACGGGCTAGTATTGGGAGGTTTTAATGAAATTGTAAGTACACACTGAAGTATTTGGAGCATTTCATGAAAGTGCACAGGCTAGCATTGTGAGTTTTAATGAAAGTGCACAGGCTGGTATATAGGCACATTTAATGAAAGTGCACAAGCTAGTACATGGGAGTGTTTACTGAAATTGCACAGGCTGGCATATGGGAGCATATGCATTTAATTTAGTAGCATTACATGGGGCACTTTATGGAGCCTATTTTAGCTGGTAAAGTGCATATGGCATTTGATAAGAAGTATTCAATAGGAGACAGGGCATTTTTCTGTGTGGTATTTAATAGATGTCAACAGGGTATTTTATTTAAAGTATTTAGAAGTACAGAGTACGTTTAATGCGGCATATTTTAAAAGTATTTAGGACACTTTTTGGGGTATTCAAAAGTACATAGATATTTTGTATTGCATATTTTTAAGAGGGCATGTGGAGTATTGTAGTACACATTCATTGTTAGGTTAAGTATTTCACGGAAGGATGTGGGTATTTTATATGGAGCATTTAATCTAGTTAGAATCATTAGTGAGGCGTGTATTCTCTTGATTGATCTTGTAAATCACTTGTAAGAAAATGTGTCTGTGAAGTGAGTGCATGGATGCTGCTGTTTATTGGTGCATTTAATTTGCATCATATCAATTTCCACTTCATATAAGGTAGTTCATGGAGGTGTGTCGGCACATTGACTGATACATGCTGCAGGAGATCGCAGATTGTGGAGAGGCATAATCGCCCACGCCAGTCGGCAAGGCACCTGATGATGATGATGATTAGGTAGTTGATGTTGTTGTGTGTTGATTTTTTTTTTTTTTTTTTTTTTTTTTTTTTTTTTTTTTTTTTTACTGTAATACCACGGTGTATCTTTCTGAATTTTTAGATATTATTTTCCAACCGATTGTCACCAGTCTCCCTTCATTTGTCAAGGACACCAACCATGCCCTCAACATTTTCGAATCCATCAGACTACTTCCCGGTAAAACCTATCATCTTTTCCTGATAGACGTATGCTCCCTCTATACGTCTATCCCTCACTGTGATGGTCTTAGAGCACTCCAGTTCTTTTTGGACAGAAGGTCCAACCCGATCATCCCTACTTCAGTTCTTGTACGCCTTGCCGAACTGGTACTGACCCTCAACTCTTTTGAGTTTAATGGTGAGTATTTTGACCAGATCAGTGGGGTTGCGATGGGCACCAAGATGGGTCCTAGTTACGCGTGCCTCTTTATGGGCCACCTGGAATACGAGGTCAGTTTATCATACCCGGGCAAGTTTCCGGAGGTGTATAGGAGATACATAGATGATGGCGTTGGTATCACCGAAATGTCCATGGTTGAGCTTGACCAATTTATTACTTACATCAACAATTTCAATCCGGCTATCAAATTCACCTCACTGATCTCCACCACTTCAGTTAACTTTCTTGACATCACGATTAGCATCGATTTCCCGTGTCTGAAAACCACAGCCTACTACAAACCCACGGATTCTCACAGTTATCTCCTCTATACGTCTTCTCACCCACTACCGTGTAAAAATTCTATTCCATATTCACAGCTCCTTCGATTGCGCAGGTTGTGCTCTGACGATTCTGACTTCTTTGATAAATCAGTTGAACTTCTTGAATTCTTCCGTGCCCGTTTCTATCCGGAACACATTCTACAAGGGGCTCTAAACAAAGTTTTAGCAATCACCAGGAGAGATGCTTTTCCTACCAAACGTAACTCCACCAATGAGGGACCTAAATTGATCTTGACTTTTCACCCTAACAATGTGGTTGCTTCCAAAGTATTCTTTCGTCATTTGGACATCCTCCGCTCTGATCCGGACACCAAGATTATCTTTAGTGAGAAACCTAGATTAGTTTACAGACGAGATCGCAACCTTAAAGACATACTTGTCCGAAGCCGACTCCCACCGATCCATACAGCACTTCCTCTTGGGACTACTCAGTGCTCACGCAGCACCTGCAAAACATGTCCTTTCGTTGTCCAGACTTCTTCGGTCAGTTTCCCTAATGGTTCTTTTCAAATTAGGGAACCTTTTACTTGCGAATCCCGCAACGTAATTTATGCAATTATCTGCAAACGATGCAGCATGGCATACATTGGGGAGACTGGCAGGAAGCTAGCTGATCGTTTCCGGGAACACCTCTCTGATATCGACAAGAAGACACTCAAACCAATCCCTCTTCATTTTAATAGCCCTGACCACAGCGGTAAAGATGACATATCTGTCACAGCATTAAAATCTTGCTCTGGCGATCATACTACCCGCCTCGCTTTGGAAAATCACCTTATCCACAGCCTTGGCGTTCTTAGTCCAAGAGGTATCAATATCCAACATACCTTCATCTAAATAGTTCTAATCTTATTACATTTTAAATGTTAATTATTTTATTTTATTTCATATTATTACCATATTCTATTTCTTATCAATATCATTTATGTATCATTAACACTTGCATTTCTTTTATTCCCAGTATTGTGACTATATTTTTTAGCCATCGTTTATTTTATTTTATTTCATTTATTCCGCATCACATTTTTTAAAATGTCGCTCACGTCACCCCTTAGAGATCTACATACTCTCCATTCCTCTTTTGTGTAGTCCACTTGTGTTTGAAAAAGGCTGCCTGGCCGAAACGTTACGTTGTGTTGTTTTGTGCACGTTTTCCTTTTTCCCATTTTGTTGAGCTTTTTAGTCAAATTTTTCTGGAATTCACTGGTGGGGGTGGGTGGGGGGTGGAGAAGGGGTGCACAGACTCAGTCACCCCTTCTTCCCAACATGTCCTAAAAGGCGACTAATTAGGGGTTTGTTGAACTATGATGTGTTGGGCTAAAAGATACTTCAGCCTAGTTGTGAACCACATCTCAGCATGCTGACTGCTGTTGTATGGATGAAGCATAGAAGAAGAGGATGAAGTGACCATGGAGCAGTGCTGCCTGGACAAGACTGAAGCCTGCTACTGCTAAGAATCAAACCCAGGACATCTGTCTGAATAGACATGTGTACTAGCTAAATCCTGATAACCTACAGTCAACATAAATATATGACTGAATGATCATCGTCATGTGTCATAAACGTGAGCATAACAAATCGTGGTACACCATCTCAAATAATTACATTTCAGTTCTCTCTGTTTTCTTGTCCCAGTTAGGCCATTTGGCCAAGGCACCTGCCTAGATATTATTTTTGTTTTTCTTGTGTTCCTCTATGCCACCTAATTTTGTAATTCTCTCTCTCTCTCTCTCTCTCTCTCTCTCTCTCTCTCTCTCTCTCTCTCTCTCTCTCTCTCTCTCTCTCTCTCTCTATTATAACACTCTTGTCAACCTCAATAAATGCCACATCTTACTTTATGTCAGATCAATATTTTCACAGTATAATGAGTTGAAGTTAAAAACAGACTTCACTGCACGTAGAACATTCCCATAAGTGCTCCATCTCCATCTTCAGCAGGCAGCAAAGAGCATCTGTTCCAATTGCAGCCAGCTGAAATGTACGTCCTTCTTGCTTTTTCTTGGAGTCTTGACTGTCAGCAAGACACCCTGGTCCATCCATTCTGCACAATTCTCTCCAAACCCTAATGATCTAATCACCTGCCCATATTAATTATATTTTCAGAATGTAACCTTTTAAGACAATAACTGTTGGGTTACAGAAATAAATGGCTACACAATGGTCATTTGCCCTGTGTATTTAGTCTCAACCTCTTTGCCGACAATCAATGCATATTTCACAGTGATAGTAAACAGCTGCAAGACCACATAAACCTACTACACGACAGTTGCCTCAAGCATCATATGAAGATCAATACTGAAAAGACAGAAGTCATGAGCATAAGTAGAGAGCAACACACCATCAACATAAAGATTCTAGATCACAGCCTAAAACAAGTGCAAGAATTTAAATACTTGGGAAGTATCTTTACATCCAATGGTAAAATAGACAGAGAGATCGAAGCAAGAATCCAACAAGCCAACAATGTCGCATACCAGCTTGCCCCAATTTTAAAACACCCTGCTGTCCCAGCTGAGATGAAAAGACAAATTATAAATACAATCTTTATACCGACATTAGGTTATCAATGTCAGACTTGGACATTAACAAAAGAACACGAGAGAAGACTAACCACCTGTGAAATGAAATGTTTGAGAATGGCTGCGATTAAAACCAGAAGAGATCGAGTGAGAAACGATGTGATTACAAGAACTATTGGAACCATACCCATCGTTAAATTTATTGAGAAGCAAAGAATGAAATGGTTTGGTCACCTAATGAGAATGGAACCAACGATGCCAGCATCAAGAGCATACAACATGAAAATCGAAACACCAAGAGGCAGGGGAAGACCAAGAAGAAGATGGATTGAAGGAGTCACGGACAACTTGAGACTTCATAACATCACGGCATATGAAGCGACTGAGCGCACCCTGGCTCGGTTGCCGATCATCTGATAGACTGCGACGCCTAGCGGCACAAGCAGATTTTGACAAAAGAAGAATTATTTAGTCTCAACAGTAAAGTATCTAAAAGTAAAGCGTTCATGAAATTTCAGAGCTGCTATTTCCTCTGAATGAATAAATGAATTAATCAAGAATTGACATTATTGTACTAGGGACATTCCCATGCGTGCACTGTCCCATTCTTCAGTAGCCAACAAAGTGTCAACATGCTAACAGTACCAGTTACAACCTGATTAAAAAGTCTGCCTATGTTTCTCCCTCTGTGCTGAATATCTTCCAGAACCTCTACTCCCCCCTGTTGAATTAGTCTTCCAGTGTGTGGATTCACTGTCTGTTTCTATTGCACTGTCCATTTGATTCCAGAGAGCCTTCACCATGTCTGCTTTATCATAAAGTAGTTTACCACCCAGAGCAGTTAAACCATCAGCTTGCTCATTACCACGCACACCTGAATAGACTGGATAGAGAATCCTCGATATGCTCCTGATCTGAGATGCTATTTTCTCTACTGAGAGTCTACTGCCAATCTTCAGAAACAAAAATAAAATGTAACAGCATAGAAACAGAAGAAACAGACACAGTTTATCTTAGTAGTACCAAATACCTGCAGTGAGTTCGACTCTATTTGAGGTTACTCTAAAATGAGATCCTGGCATCTGACTAAGAGAGTATGTCAGAGCTGTACCGTTTTCCACATCAGAGCAGCCTAAGTCAGCCACTACAGGAAATGGAGCTGCACCTTCTGAGACGGAAACAATCAATAAAAAATAAGACATGGAGATTTAAGCAAAGGACAGTAATGTTTTAAACAGCATTTCAATTCTATGGTTAAGCACCAGCATGGAAATCAAAGTCAGAATTGTGACAGCATGCATCCACCCAGTAGCAACTCACGGATGTAAGGCTGGACTATCTCACAGTCCTTAACTCTTTGAGTCCCAAGAAAGGGATCATACATTTATAGGTTCCTACAGAGAAGTCCAATTAACGCATGATGCGTCAATTTTAGTCACACTTCACTACACCTTGGGCCTGTGATGCTAAACCCCCCCTATTGAAAGAGTTAAGGAAGAAAACAGGCTTTTGAGCTGAGCTGCTATATGATGATAGTTGTGTATATATAAACCACTGAAGGCTGGGTCGAAAGGGAGCCAAGGTAATTTTTGAAAAATGTCCTGCTCTGTCAGGACTTGAACCCATGACTTTCTGATCCTCAGGCTAAAGTACAGCCGCCACACTATGGCTTCTCCCTTGCACATACATAAAGTCATAGCAAAAAGTCTTCTCCAAACCTTGAACTGTACTGTGTATATACTGCCAGTCCCATTTTATATAGACCAGCTGGCATTCATTACTTTATATAGCCAATGTTATGCCGGATGCCTTAATTGTATACAATGTTTCCTTATAACTGTGCTGATGAAATTGTATTACCTCTCTTTCAGTAGTAACTACAAACCATGAGGAACACATTTTGTTGTGCATGGACAGGTGAAACAGTTGTGCTTGCATGCACATGTGACTGTGTGTGTGTGTGTGTGTGCACAGGCGAATGCATTTGTGTGTGTACTTGTGTATGGGGGGAGGGGGTTTACACGCGCCCACACTCCATTCAGAATATCCAAATGCAAAAAGTAGTCTGTTAAAATGGAGGATAATACATTAAAAAATAACTTATATCAAAAAAATGCAGCGACCTGTTTCTGTCAGTCAATTCTCTAACATGAGTGATCATGTCTATCACTGAATTGTATCAGCTTGATTGTATGTGCACTTTTATGAAATTAGAAATGAAGTTGTAACAAAGCAGGTGTAGTGGCAGAGCTGGATTTAATTTGAAAACAGGTCATGTGGTTCAGCCATTAAACTTGGCTGTCAATTGACAGTATACCATAATGAGCAAGGATGTACAGACCAAGTGGGAATCAAAAGACAGGCCTAACAATGAACACAAGGAAGAAACAGTTCTTTGGAATTCCCCCCTATATGAGGCACACACATGGGCACTTTTCTGCAATTTATACTTCCCATACAATGAACACAAGTGAAAGAGTGAGGTCAATGAAATTGCGCAACGCTTTCCCACTTTACATTAATTCATCGCGCAAGTCACTTTTGCACACATTTCATTTCATCCGACCCACCTTATCAGGTTCTGTGGCAATGGGTGAGCAGCAAAGCGATTGGCTTGGGTGCGCTGAAATCGGCCCTTTACCTAAGGACACTGTTTCCTGCCTTCATTGTTCTTGATCCTTCCGTTCCCATATTGGGCTCATAAGTCACCTCCAGACTCACAGACAATCAAGTATAGTTTCATGACGTTTGAAAGACAAGAAAGGTCTTTATTGCTTTTAATGGACTAACAAGATGCTTCATCTGGACATGGCAAGTTGCAATGGAATCTAAATGAGCTGAGTGTATGAAACACCAATCATAACTATCTTCTATGTTTGCTCTTAAAAGAGAGGTTGGCACATGTTGCTGTGGTCCTACAGTTAAGCTGTGACTCTCGCCTTTTGACATCCGATTTACGCAATCCCTTAAAGTATCACCTTTAACAATATGCTTGTTAACAGGCAGTGGGTCTATTATCCCCCCCCCCCCCAATGAAGCCACAGAACCCACAATGGGAATTTTTATCATCACAGACGCAAGTGGTGGATAGACAGAATATCAGAGATCATTATCTATGTTGCAAATACCATGGCAATCACCCAATGCCTCTACAAATCCTGACATGACACTAAAAGGCAGAACAGACCAGAGAAGAAGAAGAAGAAGAAGAAGAAGAAGAAGAAGAAGAAGAAGAAGAAGAAGAAGAAGAAGAAGAAGAAGAAGAAGAAGAAGAAGAAGAAGAAGAAGAAGAAGAAGAAGACAAAAAGCTTAACAATTTCTGCAATTCGTTTCTACTGTACTGACATCTGGGTTGCTCTAATATTGGGGTGGCTGTGATATCTAGGTTGTTGTGATGTCTAGGTTGCTGTAATGTCTAGGTGGCTGTGATGGATAGGTGTCTGTGATGTCTAGGCTGCTGTGATGTCAAAGTTGTTTTAATGTCTAGGTGGCTGTGATATCTAGGTTGCTGTGATGTCTAGATTGCTGTACTGTCTAGGTTGCTGCGATGTCTAGGTGGTTGTGATATCTAGGTGGCTACGATGTCTAGATGGCTGCGATATCTAGGTTGCTGTGATGTCTAGGTTGCTGTGATGTCTAGATTGATGTAATGTCAAACATAGAGGTAGCAATCCTGGAGATCTCTGAATGGTCAGATTTCACTCACCCTGTTGCTCATTCATAGTTTCCATAAATACAGATTTGGTGCACACTGGACCATTGTCATTGACATCAACAACTGTGACAGTCACAGTACCTGTTCCCTGTCACAACAGAAAACTAAACAAATGTACAACAAGGCTAATAATTAAAATGATCATAATAAATCTTTTTTTTTAATGGTATCATCGGAATGGGAACCTTTTGTCAGCTGCTGAAGATGAGGACAGAACTCACATGGGAATGTTTTAGGTGCTGTAATGTCAGTTTTTAACTTAACTTATAAATAAAATAACAAATGTTATACTCTTGTACTGAGTTCTTGAAGGTGTCTTTCATTTTACTGCTGTTGTCTATAAAGTTATATTATAAAGATATATTTTAAAGAATTTTTTACTCACTGTCATCAACCCAGATCTAGATTTCATGAAACCCTAAGCTATATGAAGCCCTGATATCCCTACAGTTCTAAACTACATCAGCTAATCTCAGACAACTGTTAAATATGTACGCCTTTTAAATACAGGGATAATGGAAATATAGTATTTTTTCTTTGTGGGTGTGTGTGTGTGTTTTTAATTAATGTTGAATATTGAATGTTGAATTAAGAATTGACATCGCATCATTTGAGACACTCCTATAAGTGCTATGTTCCTATCTTCAGCAGCAAGCGAAGAGTTCCAATTCCCATAGCACCGATAAATGTCTGACTGTATATCTGTCTTGCCTTTTCCTCGAGTCTTGAGCATCAGCCAGATCCTCTAGTAACTCCTTACATTGCCGTTCTCCTCAGGTGGTAATGATTTATCTCAGCCCCTGCACTGTTTAATCACTCCAAAAGGGCTTTTTTAATTATAAAATTTAAATTGAAAAAATGGGTTTACAAAACACAGAAATTATATAATCTTTGAAAAGGCTTCAAGTTATAACTGCAAACATTTTACGTCTAGGGAAAAATATATCAAAAGAAAATTCAGTTTAAATAAATTTAAAGTAAACTGTATTTGGGACAGAAAAAGGGAATTCTGTAGGCCTCTGCCCATGATATCAAACTGTTTTTCTCTTGGATTCCCCCGCCTTTCTATGTCTCCAACTTTCTTCATAAATACTCCATCTGTCCCTTTATCATAACATACCAGAAGAATGTGGCTTGGCTGCTTCTGAGACATATAACCAACTCCCCCCTTTGAATTAATTTCTTTAAAGGTATCTTCATAATGCTGTTATTCTTACATGGTTTTATTATCCTATTATCCTTAATATTATCCGCTGGGATAAATGGACACCTCTGGGGTGACCCCTGCTGTTAGCATCACAGAGCAGGACACTCACTAACCCTAGCAACTGAAAAGGTTGCTGAAGGCTGAGGATGTAATCTAAAGCCATGAGGATGTGGAAAGCAGGGGGAAACTTCCATATGATATCCCAAAAAACTTTTCATGGAGGACTCCTTGAGTATGAAAGTTCATGAGGCGGGAGAGCTGGCTAGAGACCGAGTTTCTTTTAGGCAGACCGTGATGAGAGCGACGTTTTGTAAAGGACCTGTAAAATCATCATTGTCCTTCTAAGTCTAAAGTTACAGAACCAAGGGCAACAACTCACTTGTTGACCTCCACCATCAGCTGCCACAACCTCCAGCTGAAAAGTTTTGTCTGTGCCCGGAAGAGAATCATAATCCAGGGCAGTTCTTAGACCGACCGCCCCAGAGCTGGAGTCAATGAAAAACAGTGAAGATCCACCATTTGTAACTGAAACACAAACACATGAATATAAAAGATTTTCCATTTGTAAACTTCTCTGTTCCTTTCTTCATTTAGAACATTATGTATTTTTTTTCTCTAGCAAACATAATTTTTAAAAAACTTTCCACTACAGTTGCCTTACTAATTAATTACTTTTGTTCCACAAACAAAATGTAATGCTTTCTTGTGAATGCAGAATAAATTATGCTGTAGAAGTCAACACAATATATGATTAAATACATTTGTCCCACAAACAAAATGTAATGCTTTCTTGTGAATACAAAATAAACTATTCTGTAGCAGTAAACACAATATATGATTAAATACATTTGTCCCACAAACAAAATGTAATGCTTTCTTGTGAATGCAGAATAAATTATTCTGTAGAAGTCAACACAATATATGATTAAATACATTTGTCTCACAAACAAAATGTAATGCTTTCTTGTGAAGACAGAATAAACTATTCTGTAGAAGTCAATACAATATATGATTAAATATATTTGTCCCACAAACAAAATGTAATGCTTTCTTGTGAATACAAAATAAACTATTCTGTAGCAGTCAACACAATATATGAATACTTACTAATGTCCCACAAACAAAATATAATGCAAAGTAAAAGACCATTTTTCACGCCTTGAGGTGCATTGGGCATATGGGGCTAGACCCATATTTTGTAGATCTATCTGCACTTGATAGGTAATGTGGTCAGCATCATAATGACCGCCTTTACTTTCCAAGACTGTTACCTGTTACCCTTTAAGACTGGGTCGACCTGGGATCAGCACAAGATACTATTATATACTTACAATTTTTTTTTTTAGTATCCAGAAGCCATGAGTTGTTAACCCTTATATGTATTATGGATATCGCAACCCTTCGGCCTTGATTCCATGATAAATACCATAAATCTGGGAGAAATGTGGCTTTTCTGCCTACCCCCCGGGAGTGAACCCGGACCACAAGGAGTTCATCACCCGGTTTAGCAAACTACGCTAGAGAGCCGGGCGTTTGTTTTATAAAACCTTTCCTTTGTTTACCCACTCCTCCTTTGCCTAGTTTTGTTTTTGGGGTACCTTCTCATACTTTGTGGTATTTATGTTTTAGAATGTGGATGCCATGAAAGCCTTAACATTTGATCGCCTGAAATAATGCTCTCTAAACAATCTGAACTTCTTTTTCGTTCACCTCTAAAAAGGCAGTTAGCACTGTGTGTTGTAGTTTACAGCAAGGATGCGTTATATGTGCCCAGCATATCTAACTTCAGGAAATTTTTAATAAGTCGCCTTTTATAACATGCTTGCGGAGAGGCAGGGGTCTGTGTTTTATTAATTATTATAAAACCCAGATATGGGGTCTAGGAAGCTGTACAGAGAAAACTAATCAACTTACCTGAACGAATGATGTAGGAAACAATGTTGTGAGGATTGTAATCCATGTCTACAGCTGCATAAGTAATCACAGGGTTATAAAGAACGTTCTCGGTCAAAGAAATACTTGGATTGGTTGTAAATCTGGGTGTATCTTCATTGACAGCACCAACATTAATCCGGAGCTGGACTGTCTGCAGGTTAACACCATCGCTAACGACAACCAACACATCGTAGAACTGGGTAGGGGAGTCATAGTTAACAGCTGTTGAATAAGACAAGTAAAAATTACAACAATAACATTTAGATTAACACCATCGCTAACTACAACCATCACATTGTAGAACTGGCTAGCAGAGTCATAGTCAACAGCTGTTGAATAAGACTAGTCAATGTAACAACAACAACAACATTTAGGTTAACACCATCGCTAACTACAACCATCACATCGTAGAACTGGCTAGGTGAGTCATAGTTAACAGCTGTTGAATAAGACAAGTAAAAATTACAACAATAACATTTAGATTAACACCATCGCTAACTACAACCATCACATTGTAGAACTGGCTAGCAGAGTCATAGTCAACTGCTGTTGAATAAGACCAGTCAAAGTTACAACAACAACAAGATTTAATTAAATTAAATGATCTTTTTTCCATGCCTTTAAACATACTGGGCATATAAGGCTAGACCTATATTTTATAGACCCCTCAGCACTCGGTGGGTGACGTGGTCAACATCATGCTGGCCACCTTTACTTCCCAGGACTTTACCTGACACAAATTTAGGGCTGGGTCGACCTGGAAGCCAAGGTCATTTTTGAGAAAAAGTCCTGCTCTGTCAGGACCCGAACACTTGACCTTTGAATTTACAATCAAGCGTCTAGCCACTACACTATGGCGGCTTCCTGAATAAGAAAGGTAACTGACTGCAATAGTTAAATATAAATCTCCTGTATGCTGCCTCAAAATTACAAAGTAAGGGATGACTGCAGTCAAAAAAAATATTCACTAGACGCAACTATGATGAGGAAGCTCAACAAAAAGGGAACAGGGAAAAACATCACACAGATACAAATGAATGTTTGACCGGAGTCTTTATCTTATTTCTTTATCTTTCTATTTTTTTTTTTTTTTCACCATTAGCATTATCATTATTATTGATTTCCCTTTTCTACATTATTTATGTCATTACTCTTTTTTCATGTCTATTTATAAATTTCTGTACTGTGCTGGGAAAAACTGTTTGTTCACCAGTTTATCTAATGGAACAGTTAGGAACATTTCATTTTATTTTCATTGGCACAGGAACGGAGCAAGTGTGGGGTGAACAAACTGTAGTGAAGTTTAAACCTCGACTAAGACTAAGATTTATGTTTTTGTTCCAATATAACTCTTCCTTTTCCTGCTTCTCTACTTCTGTTCTACTAATTTCTTTATGTGACTCCTTTATGTCAAAAGTAGGGCAGCCATTTTTACACTGTTGGTTATGTCACTGTGTTCATCTGCACCGTGATGTCACATGCTTAACACTCCTGACAACCTTAACAATAATATCAACAGGTTACAAGACAATGGTGTGGTTATTATAATTTCTATCATACTTTTAAGGTTCTAATAAGAAGCCCCCTTGAAATTTTTTTAATTAATTACCATATTTCCCCAAGTATAAGACAAGCCCATGTATTAGATGTGCCTTGATTTTGGGACCAGAAATTTAAAAACAAAATAACATATATTACATGAATTTAGTGAACTCACATTTTATTCATCACAGAATCTAAAAAAACTCCTTATCACTGTCAAACCAGGTACAAACCTCTCCTATAGTTAGTTTCTTTTATGAATGACTTGACAATGATCTCAACTCTACAATATCCCCGGATCTATTCACCCAGGTACAAACTTCTTCTATAGTTAGTTTCTCTTATGAATGACTTGACAATGATCTCAACTCTACAATATCCCCGGATCTATTCCCCCAGGTACAAACTTCTCCTATAGTTGGTTTCTCTTCTGAATGACTTGACAATGATCTTAACTAAACAATATCCCCATGATCTTTTCCCCCCGGGTACAATCTTCTCCTATAGTTGGTTTCTCTATGAATGACTTGACAATGATCTCATCTCCACAATATCCCCTGATCTATTCCCCCAGGTACAATCTTCTCCTATAGTTGGTTTCTCTTCTGAATGACTTGACAATGATCCTAACTCCACAATATCCCCAGGATCTTTTCATCCAGGTACAGACTTCTACAGGTGCATATCATGGATATGCCAGGAATTGTGATTAGTGGTCATAACATACAAGGTCGGACAATTAAGTAATCAGTGATTTTATTACGGCCAAGACAAAAGGGCCATCTATGAAGCAAAGCATGGAATCCAACGAGGCAACCTTCATCTATGATCTGATAACTTTACATCGCCGCCTGATAAGCAGACGACAAACAAGCTGCCATTTTATTGACCTAGTTAGATGTAACATTGACTTTAAGGGCCATAGCAACAAAAGAACTACAGAGGTCGTTCCAGTGTTTGTTAGATCGTGCTACTCACTTTATCAATGCACAAGGGGCTTACTGTGAATAAAATACAGGTTATATCTTCAACTGCTGATTATTTTAGTTTTTATGGAAGTAGTCTCATTACTTAATTGTTGGACCTTGTAAACAACCTGTCTTATGCTGATGACACCGTATTGATAGGGACAAGTCAGAAAGAACTGCAGGAATTGATAGAAATGATGATGACATAAAATGTTAAATTTGGCCTCAGTTAGAATAATGGAAAGACAGAAGTAATGGTGATTTCCAATAAAAGAATAGTGCCTAAATGTATAATAAAAGTCAAAGGCGTTATTTGAGGACCAGCACAGACATTTAAGTATCTAAGCACACGGATAACATCAGATGGAAGATGTATCACAGAGATAAAGATCAGAATAGGACAGGCCAAAACTGATTTTTTTTATAAAATGAAGAACATCTTATCAATATATTTCTGTCATTGAGGGTTAGGAAAAGAATACTCACATGCTATATAGAGTCAGTTTTAACATAAGGTTGTGAAGCCTGAACAGTTAATAAACAATCCAAACAATATCTTGAGGCCTCGAAAGATGTAGTTTTACAAAAGAATCCTTAGAATTCCTTGGACAGTTGGGAAGAGCAACCCAGATGTTTTTGAAAGGGCATGTGCTCAGAAAGAACTAATCACAGACATCAGAAGGAGACAGTCATTATTTTGTGGTCATGTTATGAGAAGAGGGAAAATGGAACATGTTGAGACCACTAAAAAGATTTGTGGAAAGAGAGACAGAGAAAGACAGCATAAGAAGATTCTTGACAGTCTTTTGTCATGGCATTGAGGATTGTCAACACACGATCTGAAACATGCGGTTGCGGACTGCAGATTGTCGAGAGCTATGATCACGGCACTTGATGATGAGGACAGACTTCTCCTGTAGTTCCTTTCTTCACATAACCTGCTGGTGTCAAATTGTCCCCAAAAGACTTTGACTTTCATACCACTGTCGTAAAGCCATGATAATGTGGCTGGAGAGTCGAACCACATTACAGACTGTGGCCCCAACATACAGAGGTCCAAAAGGCAACAATGGAAGCGCAGATCCATTGCAACCAAACTCCACTGAAGAAAGTGTACAAAAATTAAAGCAATAATGTCCCATTATAAATGTGAACAGAGAAGACACAAACAATAGATTGCACAATTTACTGCCTGACATATTTGGCTGTATCTCGTCAGGGGCTGCCCTGGTAAACCAGGCAGTTGCGTTTAATTGCTGTTGAATTTGTATTTCGGTTATAAAGGATTCTCGTATTTTCTTCATTTATGTAATTGTTACTGTTATATGCACCTCAGGAGACACAAAGAAATATGCCAGGCAATAAATTATACAATCTTTTATTTGTGTCTGCTTTGTTCAAATGTATAAAAATTGTTTATTTATTTTAAAAAAAAGAACATCTACAAACAAATGTGTAATACCTTCAAGCAGTTTCAATTCATTGATCGGAGTGGTAAACCCAAATACTGTGTCATAAGGTGGTTTCACCAAATATGTTAGGTTATCACCTGGATCAGCATCACTACAGGGGATGTAGATCACCTGCAATGTACAAACAGCAGCATCAATTCAAATCAGTAGGGAACAGGATTCTAATGGTACTTGAAAGAATGGTTAAAAACACATTAGGGAGTTTCCCCATGTGGGTTCTGGGGTCCATTTATGGGCCGGGTGGAGGGTAGAAAAAAATCGACTGCAGCATTAACAGGAGGTCATGAAAGTCGACAAATTAGGGGTGTTTTCTGTGAAGTTGGAGTACATCTGTCTGAGAGGTGAGAAACCAACAGTCTGCATAAAATTAAGCCAGATATGTAAAATTGATGTTCACACAAATCTTACTTATGGAACAAGACTAAGGTCCAAAAGTGGATGAACAGCCATAAGTTATGCAGTAATTTACAGTCAATGACTGTGCAGAAAAAGAAGAAAAAGATTTAGGAATTGTTTCTGGCATAGTGGATAGTGGGCTTGCTTGTCAAGGCGTAGTCTAGGTTTGACCTCCAGCAGAGGCACGCAGAACAGGACAGAGAACCAACCGCACTGTGAAATGAGATGTATGAGCAACAAAGTTTAGTTGTGTATGTATTATAGGATGTTGCAGAGCCAATACCTACATGTTTTGGCTGTTTGTGATTTTTATCAGGCAATTTTACCTTAAGTGGTTTGCTATTACTATTGAACAGCCACTCTATAACACAGGTTATAACCACTGTCAAAACCAACGCTAGGTGATCTGTGGCCAAACGGGCCACAGCCGAGACTGTACCAGGCATCTCAGAATTACGAAGTGTGTTTGCAATTCCTGAGCCATGGACACAGACAGTTGAGCAAGGCTGTGAAGAAACCAGAAGAGATCGACAAGAAATGGCAAGATTAGAAAAGCTATTGGAATAATGCTGAATTCACTGAGACACCAAGACTGTAATGGTTCAGTCACCTAGAGAGAATGACTCTGACAGCAAGAGCCTACAGCAGGAAAATGAAATACCAAGACACAGAGGGAGACCTAAAAGAACATGGACTGAAGAGGTCACTGACAACTTAAAACTTCACAACATCACAAACAACTGCACATGCCCTGGCTCAGCTATATATCATTTGTTAAACTGTGAGACCTTGCAGCACAAAGCAGATACAGACAAAAGAAAAAGAAGAAGAAGACGTTGCTTTTTGCACCCCATGTCAACCCAGATTAATAAAAATGGGTACTAGAAAATGCTTTGAATCTCCTGGGAGACAAAGGCAATTAGGGAGGAAATGTCTATCTTTCTATGGATGGTAATAACATAGTTTATTTTATTCATTTTTTATTTTTTAAAAATACTTGTAGTTGGTTTTTGTGTGCAGATGAAGACAATAGACACAAAATTCATTACGTCACTCATGACTGTATCCCTTTAAAGACCTACTTTACATTTTCTAGTTCAATTTACACACAGAAATTTGTGAAACACACAAAAATAAGAAAAATAAATCATGTTTAAAATCTCTGTTTTAGCAAATAAATAAATTTTAAAAAATAATAAAAAAATATTAAACCTTACTTGCAGATTTATTTATACCTGACTTTGGCTCATGACAATGACTATTTTTCTGCTCTGTGCTGACACGTAAAAGTCTGACACCCTGAGATTGCAGAATCTCAGTTTGGATAGCAGGTTATCAAGGCAAAACCCAGACTGTATGTTCTTCCTTGAAAGAAGTTATAATTATAGCAGCCATAATGGCCATACTGGTCTATTGCCTATTCCTCCTTGAAAGAAGTTATAATTATAGCAGGCCTAATAGACATAGTGGTCTAGTGCCTGTTCTCCCTCAAAAGTTATAATTATAGCAGCCATAATGGACATACTGGTCTAGTGCCTGTTCGTCTTTGAAAGAAGTTATACTTATAGCACTGTAATGGCTATACTGATCTAGTGCCTGTTCTTCCTCGAAAGAAGTTATAATTATAGCACCTGTAATGACCGTACTGCTCTAATGTAATCTGCAGTCCTGTGCATGTATGGATTCGTTGGTTTGCTGGTTGCCTCAGCTTTAAAGAGGCACCAGGAAATGTCCTGTAAAGTGAGTTATATAGACCACAATACCTAATATAACATATCCCTTGACCCACTAAGGTCATTGAGGTGTATCGATGGAAGCACCTGTGCACAAAACCCACTGTCTTTCGCTTCATGAACAAGTGTATGATAACTTAGTCCTGTCCATTTCTTGATGTTGTCATTCAGGTTTTTCAGTGTCCTCATCTTCTTTGACTACCCCTTTGAAGAACAGTCTTTGCAATCGAATGTCTCACCATGTGCCCGAATCAAGCTAGCCAGGAATATTTCACTACTGCCAAGAAAGGTTTCTGATGTCCTGCAAATGTGTATATTTTGTCTCCGACATATTTGTTAGTTTTTGTGTTCTAAATAACTAATTCGTAAAATACATCTGTAGCATTTAAATTTTAAAGTCTGAATCCTCCTTTCTATTTCCACAGTGAGAGTCCAACTCTCACATCCGTATAAGAAAATAGCCAACACCAGTGATCTGTATATACTGATCTTAACTGTGATGCTGATATTCCTCTTCCACATTGTGTTCAGCTGGGACATTGCAGCTGTTGCTATATCAAACAACTACTGAGTGTCAATTAGTCTATAAGAAAACGTATCTAGTACCACAAAAAGCGTCATGTGCATAAGTAGTCTTTACTTATCTTTACAATGAACTTTAAATGCGGAAATGAAAACATGTCACAGGTCGCTGAAAGGAGGTGTGACATCCAAATGGTATATGTCTGAACTGCTAGACACATTCACCAAGGGCACAAAAGGTTTGAATAATCAAAACAGAACAGGTGTGTTCAGTCAATTTATGCTTGTGGAGCTCCTGAAGAGGAAATCAGATCTGGCTGGAATGCTGTGCTAATCATTAATCACTAAAAGGCTGAAGAAGAAGACAGGGCAAGGAAATATATGACTAAAGTACCCACCATGCTGTTCTTCTGAGTGCTTTCTGGCAATGTAATTGTCTTAAATAAAAAGCTACATGACGGTTGGTGATCATTGATATCCTTCACTGAGACAGTCACTGTTGTTGTCACAGATCTGTAAGACATGTTTGATATTCATGAATGAAGTTTTCTTTATCAATAATATATCTTGTATGGCTTATTTAAAAAAAAAAAGTGTTCATCAATTAATAGACACATAATTTGAAAAAAAAAAAAAAAAGAACACAACCTCAATCACTACTGTCTGTATGTATCATTTTCGAGTGGTGTAGAACTGGGGTCATGAGCCTGAGGGTTTAGGGCCACATGGCTAGTGCTGTCGCCACGGACTGTACAGGTCAGGATGTTTAATTTTGCCCCCAACAGAGATACTCTGTCACCTTACCGGGACATCTCCCGACATTGTAACTGCTTGGCCAGCTGCTGACAACAACAAAACAGAAAGGGACTGAACTCCAGTTGACTGTTATCAATTTCTGTTTCTTATAGTGCTTAACCAGTTGTGAAAAGTGATCACATCTTTGCACTGTTACCCCCCCCCCCCCCCCCCCCCTTATACTGTACATTAGTAATAAAACATCTCTGCTGCATGGGTTACAGGGCGTCATTGGGGTGGGGGAAGGGGGAATAGCCCCACAACCAACCCCACCCCTCACCCCCAACAAGCATGTCATAAAAAACAACTAATTAGAGGTATTTCCTTCGAAGTCGGAGTTCATTTGCCTGAGAGACGAAGAGCCAACAGTCTGTATTTAAGCCAGATCTGTAAAACAGATGTGCAAGCAAAATTCAAGTTTTGGACCAAAATCAAAGTCTAAAAGTAAACAAAAGTAAACAACAACAAAACTAATCTGGAGTTTACAGCCTGTGAACACTAAGAAGAAGTAATAAGAATAAGTAGTAAAATAGATACTTTACTTCACAATGTATTTTGTCAATACAGGCCAATGAAATGCCCAAAGGGGGTCATGTTTGGTGAAGTGACTTACCAAGCCAACAATTCTGTTCCCTCTTCAGTGGTGGTAGAATTCATCTAACTAAGACAGTTAGTGAATCCTTCAAATTTTGTAAAGTAAACAGGGGATATTTTTTGTTGTTGATTTTCCTGATAAATAACACAGAAATTTAACTATTTGCACCAGCTGTGGAAAACTGTTTACTGAACATGCTTAGAAATTTGGTGGTCCAAGCTCGATCCTTAAGGTTTTCAAGAGTGTTTTCTTAACAGTGTGACTATGTGTCAACTCAATCTTTAAAAAAAAAATATATAAAAAAACCAAAACCAAACAAAATTAAAATAGAAAGAGCATTAGCTAATTTAAAGAATGTTCAGTTTTATTCTTCTTTTCGTGCTCTTTGATAACGATGTTCAGGTGAGAAGGCCACAGGCCTTTATGAAGTTTGTTGTGTGACGCATTTTTCCCACTGTTTCATACAGCTAGGTTTCTATTGAAATGCCAACCAGCCAAACCTAGGATCTCTGTACTGCAGGTAGAGAGCATGTCTGTAACACATGTTCAGTATTCTGTGGTGCTTGCCCACATAGGCAAAGTTCTGAACACCCCCCCCCCCCACAACCCCTCCCCCCCCCCCCCCCCCATCATGAATTTCTTGTGCATACAGCTGTTGCATCTAGTGCACAGTCTAAATATAATGGTCTGTTTCTTGTATGTGAGGATGTTGACTGGGTGCTCAGGAGTGTGTCCTGGATGGGAAGTGTTCCAATAGGTTCTCATGGCTGCCTTGATCTGTTTTATTGTGCTCATAATTGAATCCTGTATCTGGCTGTTCTGTATGACTTCCAATTTTTAGTGAAGGAAAAAATATTGAGGAAGGGAGTTGAGCTGAGTGGAGCTGAGTGAAGAATTGACATCACAGCACTCAGGGCATTTCCATGTGTGCTCCATCCTCATCTTCAGCAGTTATATGGAGGAAGGGAACTACCACCTGCCTAAAATATGTGAAAGTCTTAACACATTACACACCACTTATGGTATCTGTAATGGGACACAATGAGTTAAGATTACAGGTTTTATGTAAACTTAACTTTAAAACAGATAAGTAAAGCTTCCTTTAAACATCAGTGGCACACTGGGAATTTGAGGCTAGAGTCAGAATTGTATAGATCAGATTACATTTACAAAAGACAAAATTTACAAGAAATAAGTTTACTTCCTGAATAAGGTGCTATTTAAAATAATGACAGTGGGTCTGTGTCCAAAAGCAGAAAGCTTGAGTTCATCTATATTCTGGACCACAGGGGACAACGACAAGAAAGAAAATGGAGGAAGGAGGGAAGGGAAGCAAGGGAATGGAAGGAAGGAAGGAAAGAATATCTTACTCTGGATAAAGTACAGAGCCTTACTTTGGATAAAGTCCAGAGCCTTACTATGGATAAAGTCCAGAGCCTTACTTTGGATAAAGTCCAGAGCCTTACTTTGGATAAAGTCCAGAGCCTTACTCTGGATAAAGTCCAGAGTCTTACTTTGGATAAAGTCCAGAGTCCTGTACTTTAATGACCAGCTGATAGTAATCCACCATAGTCTCCTTGTCAAGTACAACTCTGGTTGTGATCCTGCCGCTGGAGTCAATGCTGAATCCGTTTGTAGAGTCACCAGCTGTAGAAGTATAGGGGATGATGGTAATGAGATCAATAATTTTTATAAAGATAAAAAAAAAATATGATTACATTATTGAAACCAGCAACTGATTTTTTACATGCAAGCATTATTCGCTGGGAGCTGCAGTGGTGTAATGGCTAGATTCATTCCTGCATTGCATTTAATTTTTATAATTTATGAGGGACTCCCAGAGTAAAAGAATACACAAATAAGGCAAGAATCCAGGCAAGAGTAGGTGTCTAATTTTATACGAAAACGGCGCTGGAACTATGTCGGCCACGCCCTTAGAATAGATAAATCAAGACTTCCTTACCAAGCCCTCATTTGGACACCACAGGGGAAAAGATCTTGTGGAAGACCAAGGGAAACCCTACGTAGAACTATCATCAGGGAAGGCTCACTCATGGGCCACTCAAACATCCAAGACCTACAACAGATTGCAACGAACCGCCATGCATGGAGAGTCATGACCTCTGCCCTATGTGCCGCACTTGACACAAGAAGAAAGACTAACTAACTAACCGAGTAAAAATGGCCAAGAAATGTTCTGGGAAGCAAACATGGCTAGCAAGCCGTTTCATATGCACTGCTCCTAAGTAGTGCTAGAATATATATACATCTTTCAACTTTACCTATCTGAAATGTTTCCTTTTCTAGATAAAGAATGGTCCAGATTTTAATAATTTGACTGCAATATTGAATTGAAGTATCTAAAAACAACAACAATTATAATTAGCACAATGCTCACAATATTTTTCAAAGAACAAAACAAAACTCACCAGCATGTTTATTCAAATCATGTACATGTTTACTTATTTCACTATAAAAAAAAATAATGACATCTCCCCTTGAATACCAGTTTGGCTACACAGATCTAGCACTCTGAGCTTGATGCAATATTAGATTTACTCTACTGCGTTGTACTTTTGTGGTTATGTGAATGAGCAGTAGATTGAAACCAGTAAGTGGTGAGATTTCATAAAATGTCTGGGAAACCTATTCGTCATCATCATCAAGTGCCCTTTTAAGTGGCATGAGTGACCATGCTTCTCCAAATCTTGTGGTCTCCACAGTTCACCTACTGAAACCTATCCAACCAATGATACAAGGCTGTTGAGAATCTTCTCTTACTGTCTGTCATTATCTCAGTTTCCCCAAATCTTTCTAGTTTTTATTTTCTTATAATTGTTTTCTTTTTCTTTTTGTGTTTGTTCCCTTTCTGATTTACAGCAACAGACAAGTTCTTGTGATAAACTTGACTGTTTTTAGGAGTTCCCTGTCTGATTTACAGCAACAGACAAGTTCTTGTGATAAACTTGACTGTTTTTAGGAGTTCCCTGTCTGATTTACAGCAACAGACAAGTTCTTGTGATAAACTTGACTGTTTTTAGGAGTTCCCTGTCTGATTTACAGCAACAGACAAGTTCTTGTGATAAACTTGACTGTTTTTAGGAGTTCCCTTTCTGATTTACAGCAACAGACAAGTTCTTGTGATAAACTTGACTGTTTTTAGGAGTTCCCTTTCTGATTTACAGCAACAGACAAGTTCTTGTGATAAACTTGACTGTTTTTAGGAGTTCCCTTTTAGTTCCTTACAACTCTGAGTGCAGTGTTAACTTATTGGGCCAGTATTCCCTTTCTTAATTTGCTTACAAGAGACTTTCTTGCAGGACATGTTCTGTAGTCTGCGCAAACGGGTATAATGTTGAACTACTTAGATGAAGCCTGTGCATATGCTTGTTAAGTTTGTTATGTCCTGTCCTGAGGTGTAGAATAACCACTTGCCCTTTGCTGGTCAAGTAAGTGGTAGTCATCTCTGCCAGATTCTGTTCACTTCTGATAGACTGGATGGTCTTTTTCTTCTCATAGTATGTTAATGCATTCTACTCCTGTTCACATTCTGTCCCTTTCTTAGCAATTCTTTCTGCGGTTTAGTTTCCTGTCTCATAATATAAGAGTCTTTCTTAAGCAAGCTCATGTAAATCAGGTTGTACTGTATATATTTCGAAATAAAGCAGGCTGGTTTCAAAATGGTCATCCTGTCCCATAGAGAGGTTAAGCTGGAAAAAAATTAACCAAATAATAAACGAATCTACACAGGCTTTGTGTGCTTTGGTACCGGGCCTATACAATGGAAAAAGAAACGATGAAGAAAGAAAGAAAGAAAGACAGTCAGAAAGGTTTCTTTTTATTCTTTTCCTATTCTAGTCCTTTTCTGCTTTTCAGCATCAAGTTCTAAAGAGGGATCAGGTGCGAACCTTGGTATATACTAAGTAGATGTTAGTATTTACAGACTTATATATCCCATCTATCCATCACTTGCATGGTCGACCTCTATGTTTCCATTGTGCCTAAATTACAGGGCTCTCTGTGGTACACTATCTGGTGGTAGTCTTGATCCATGTCTGAATCATCTGATACTTTGTCATTTAATGTAGTTTAGTTCTGGTTCCATTCCATCTTGTATCTTGAAATGATTTCTGATTCTGTATCTTCTAGTTAACATTTATAATTTGTCACAGGCATTTCATTTCTGTTGTTTCAATTTATCTTTATTTTTCCTTTTATTGTTAATGCTCACATTTGGCACTGGTACAGAAAGACTGCCATACAGAAAGAAAAAAAAAAAGTGAAAAAGAAACAAGGAAATAAAGACAAGAAAGAATGAAAAATGAAACAGCAGTTTCAGACCCACCTGTGATGCTGTAGGAAAGTATGCCTTCATTTCCCAGGTCGTCATCAGTTGCAGTTATCTCAGCCACCAAAGTTCCAATTGGTCGCCCCTCTAGAATCTTCAAAAAACAGATGTTTTTACTTTAAACTATGTAATTATCTAAATCAGAGTTTCACAAACTTTTCTTAGTCGCTGCGCCTTTTTTCAATAAGAATTTTTCCATGGCGCCCTAACCCAAGTAAAAGTATGACAGTTCGAATGAAAAAATATATTTTTTTTTAAATTTGCATGTTTTCGAATACTGTGCGGTGCCCAGTGAAGAGGTCGCGGCACCCCAGGCCTCTGTGGCGCACAGTTTGGGAATCACTGGTCTAAATGAATAAACAAAGTGTTTAGAAAACAATTATCCTTCTATATATCTCATTGAGAAACAGAAATCTTGGTAGTCTTAAAAAAAATGATTTAAGAAGAAGATCAACATTATTTAAAATACATTCACACGGAAGTGTTGGATACTGGTAGATTATAGTTAAACCAAATGTAATTTGGATCCAACACTGTTTTTCCTTTTAATTCCAAAGCATTGACACTGGATCGGAAACCCAAGAAACAACCATAAAATTAAAATCATGCGCAAAGTAAAAAAGATTTCTTTGCATTAGGTTCAGTATTCACACGTAAAGTAAAAAAAAAAAGTGAAAATCCCTGTTCACGCCCTTAGGCGTAGCGGGCATATGGGAAGAGCCCCCTATTTTTACAGACCATCGGCACTAGGTGGGTAATTAGGTCAGCATTACGCCGGCCGTCTTTACTTCCCCAGGACAGCCATCCTGGTACCCATTTTGGGCTGGGTCGCCCTGCGTCGCTCGATCGGATATCCTGATAAATCCACTCAGTCAACAGTAGGTTTTGAATCGCGGCACGTTGGAATTACGAGTCGGACTCGCAACGCTTAAGCCACGGACGCCGCTAGATTCACACGTACAAGACTGGAAACTTCAAGAAATTGTATCAAACTTACCTAATACTCGTACCCGTCAGTTTTCGTTAGTAGTACTAGATTATATACACATCTTTCAGATTTACCTATTTGAAACATTGCTTTTTCCGGATAATTGAGTGCTCCAGATTTTATAACTTTCAAGCATCTAAAAAACAGTAACATTAAGCTCACTATAGGCCTTTATTCCGAAAGTGCGAATCAAAACAAAACTGATCAGTGTTTATTATTTCGACTACTGATAATCAGTTTTCACTTTTTTCTCTATATAAGAAAATCAGACTATCATTTGTCTGTCTTTTTATCACTCACACACAAACATCATAAAGACTCACACGAGCACACACGCACACAGAAACATATTAAATATCGTATTATTTTTTTTTTTACAGGACTCCACGTTCCTTACTGGCAGACAACTGCAACTGCGTCAGGCTTCAAGTAGCTCTTAGTGGTGCCGCCAATTATAACATCTGTAGAGGCCGAACGAAATATCTGGGATTCGTCCTGGCAGCTTACCAAGCTTGCCAAGATTATTACGGTGTGAACAGAATGGCCCTGTGGGAAGTGACCAGGCAGTCTGGCCGACACTCAAGTGAAATGCGAGACAGATTTACAATCAGTTAATGGTGCTCTGGAACTTTTCGTTTGCTGCTGAAGATGGAGACGGAGCGCTTATGAGAATGTCCCGAGTGCTATGATGTCGATTCCTAATTCAACATTCTTGTCAAGCAGGATGAGATTCACACATTCTCGGAGAGGACACAGGAGACGACGATGTCAACGAAATGACGCATATGATCCTGAAACTAAGTTTGTAAAGACTAATGATCGGCAAACGTCTTTAGTCGAAAGAAGGAAAAATCAACAACAAGAAAAGCTTATTTGCAAGAACCTGTCAAGAACCATGTTTTTCGGAGTCAAGACCGATTTGTGGCCGACTGGCCGAGCCACACTCAGGTTGTTAAAGAGCCGCTTGCGGCCCGTGAGCCGCGATTAGCCGACCACTGGTATAGACAAATCAACACTTGATAGTCATATGCTCACCATCACTTCGGTTGCCTTTAATTCCCCGGATATTTTTTGGTATCTATTGTAGGCTGGGTTGACCTGGGAGCCTTATCACCTATCAGTAGGTCTCTCCTTCTCTAACCAATTCTCCAACACTATGTGCTTTTATTACCAATGCATCTTCGGTGTTTTGGTTGTTGAGGTCGGCCTCTGCTTGCTTCTCCGCAAATGGCACCCTCCACAATCTTTCTCTCCAGGCCACAAGGACGCTAAACATGACTTAAATACTTCAGCTTTTGGGACAGGATGTTGTATATGAGCCAGTTCTCTTCTATATTCAGATCATGTAGGATGTCTGTATTATCATTCGTCCTTGTCGACTATGTTCTATGCTTGGGATTCGAGGTCATTTTTATTTGAAAAATGCTCAGTAATGTGGATTCTCTTCTTCTTCTTCTTAGCGTTCACCGCCTGTAAACGGCAGAAAGTTTCAGTTGTTCGCCAACTTCTGGACTCTGATCTTGTTCCGCAATTTAAGTTTTGCTTGAACATCCGGTTTGCAATGCTGGCTTATTTACACGCAGACTGCTGGTACGGCACCTCTCAGATAGATAGAATCCGACTTCGAAAGAAACACTGCTAATTAGTCATCTTTTGCGACATGCTAATTGGGAGCAGTCGGCCATTTTTTTTTTTTAAATATTAAAATAGGGCACAGGAACTCACACGGAATGATAGGGATTCGAACCCATGATAAACTTTTGGTCGGCAGGCAAGTTTCTAGCCCCTGTCCACCGTTATTTCCACCACAACTCATGCCAGATTAACTATAAAGACAGAAATAAAGCTCTGTAGCCCTTTCCCAAAGTTGTATCTAACTTTAAAAATCTGTAAGTCCGTAACCATTTGATATAAGCTGTCCAAATTTGGTCTGTAACCTAATAATCATGTCCTGATAAGATATTTTTTTTGTTTAAATATTAAAATAAAACCGTATAATTTTAATTTGGCCTTTTTTCGCGGCATATGGAAGGGCCGGGGAGGGGAGGGGGGGGGGGGAGAGAGGGCATATACTGATTCAAAGCAAACAATCAACTTGCTTACAGTTGACTGATAAGAACTTCTCAAAACATCAGATTGTACTCATTTCATAGGCATTTCGCTCTCATTTAGTCATCGCCAACATTACCCTGTTGTGATTTGTTAGATGAACACAGTTTTTCATTATATGAGGGATAGGTTATCAAGATAATCGCCACGAATAGCAAACAATTTCCCGCGTGTGTCAGTTACTGTAATTTCCACTTCCTAGGGGTATACAAATTAGTAGTCAAACAAAGGTCAAAGAAACTCAGCGCATTAAGAAAGTAGCAATACCTGTGCAATTGTAAATTGTAAGGATATGGGAAATCTAAAGCCACACGCCAAAATTCATGTTGATCCATACAGGCATTTTTGAGAGATTTGTTAAAGTGTGAGTTCACGACTTCTGAAACGCACTGTGGTCGTTTACTAACCTCAACCACACTAGCAGCAGGCTGAGCGCTGATGGTAGGAGGATATTCATTGTCTGGCGTTACACTGACTGTCAAGGTGGCTGTGCCAGTCAGCACTGGAGTTCCTTGATCTCGAACAGTCAGCTGAAAAAAATGTGACATATAAAGGTCATGAAAGTCAGATGTATGTCAGTTACGGGACATACAAATTGTTCAAGCGTGGACTTAGGTTCGTTTTCTTCTCCTTCTTCGTGTTCACCGGATGTAAACTTTGGCGGAAACTTTTAGTTGTTTGTCCACCTCTGAACTTTAGTCTTGTTCCAGAACGTGAGTGTTGCGTTTTACACATCATGCTTAATTATATGCAGATTGTTGGTTCCTTGCCTCTCAGGTAGATAAATTCCGACTTCAAAGGAAGCCCCCAGTTAGTCGATTCTTACGACACGCTTGTGGGGGAGGTGTTGGGTCTATTCTTGTTTGCCCCATAATGGGGTCTCGGAACCCACACGGAGAAGACGGAAATGGTTAAAGGTTTCACTGAAAAGTTGTCACTTTATGTATTATTTTTCACAGCGTTTTTTTTTTTTTTTTTTTTTTTAATATTTGAAAAAGAAAGTTTCTGTACTCACCACAAAGTGTCTATTACAGTGGCGCTGGAAAAATGCATAATAAGATGCCAGTACTGCATACCGCCTGGTAAAAAAAAAGTCCTGCTTTTATTTAACTATAATTTTCCGTTAATGTTGTATGCTGATGAAGGCTTTCTAGCCGCGACATTCTTTTTGTCATTCAAAATTGATTTTGACTGGGACGCTGATTAGTTCTACTTCTCGTTTAGTTTTATCTTTACATGAATCAGTCAAACAATACCAACGTTTATGCCATTCTCAGAACAAAAGAGGTCTACTAGCAAATCGACAGCCAACGACTGAGAGCTAGGTATGTAAGTGTTGTAATCTTATTGTCCAAAGAGTTAAAGTTTCTTCTAGTTTCTTCTAGTGGTCACAGCGCAGGTGAAAGGTTCACACAGCGGCCACGGGTCGGGTCGTTACCTGGGATACCAGCTAATTGAATGCTGGGCGATTAACACAAAGGCTCCTGCAGAACACAAAGGATTCGGCAGTCAAGATATTTTCCTTGTCCAAATAGGACGTTCCTTTTTTTGCGAGGTTTTATTTAACCGTACTTACACGGGAGACAGTTTAATGTCTATTTATTTATTATAATGGCAGGAGTCCATTGAGAAAAGTGTGTAATTCTTTTATATTATCAGAGTAGATAATAAAGAGTTATTATCGTACGTTTTATTGAATAATCATCATCATCTTGTGACGTGTAACTTTAATCACAATAAAGTTTATGTGGCCTGTCACAAGCGTTATTGTTGGCTTGTAAAGATAGCAACTGTATTACATGATGCTGTGTCGGTGCCAAGTGTGCCAGTTATAGAATGCAGGACTTCACTGTAGCACATCCATCAAGGAGATATCCAGCGGAATACTAGAATAGGCACCCTAGGCCTAAATACTTGGTTCTTGAATATCTTCAACAAAGAGTACAACAAAGTGTACAAAATTAAGTGTACAACAGTGGATGGCCCAGCCGGTCCTTTGATGGATTTATAAACAGTGTTGATTTATCCAGTGTTTGTGCTACTGACTGATGATCGTTTGAACGAATACATATAACTGTTCTACATAAAGTTATAAATTAACGGATCCTGAAAGGAGTTATAAACTATTTTTTTTAAGTGTATGCAGTGCTAACGGGTGTTTCTAGAAGCTTTACGAACTAATCGGACATGCGTGAACTAACAGTAGGCCTTAATTGATTGCCGTTTACAGCTGTATAAAGTGCTGATGACAATTGCAGTGTTATTTGACTCTATAGAATTACGCGTTTGTTCTACCGTAATTGACATTCTTCAACGGAGTTCGGCAGTGGATGCTTGAGTTTCGCATCATTACTACTAGGTTCCTGTTCGCAGTACGTCGCCTAAGGATCGCAGTACGACGCCTGAGGATCGCAGTACGACGCCTAAAGATCGCAGTACGACGCCTAAGGATCGCAGTATGATTAAGGATCGCATCGACTTGAGGATCTACGCTTACGACGCCTAAGGATCGCATCTGTGGATTTAAATCGGGTAATGTTTTTTTGTTGACGGATGGGAGTTGTGTTGTGTGCTCGTTTCGTCTCATAACATATCCGAGGTGTTAGAGTGAATGATTATCATCCATGTTCTCTGTTACTTGTAACTTTAATATATCAGCTCATTGAGTTTGGGATGACATATTAGTTCTTTTCTTCAGCTTTTCTTGTCAAATTGGCGGCTCTGATATAATAGAGGATATTGGCAAATCCCACTTGCTGAGGAGGCTAGACAATATACTGCCTTCCAGACACCTCGAGGCTTGTTTCAATTTAGATATTTGAGTTTTGGGCTAACCAATGCTTCAGCTACATTCACACGCTTGGTTAGGAAGTTAGCTCAAGGTCGTTCAGACGTTATCTACTATTTAGATGATCTCTTACTATATCATAATGATCTGGATACACACATTCAGGGTTTGAAATCTCTTCTTGGTAAAATTAAAAGTTTTGGCTTAACCATCCGACCTTCTAAGGTCCAGATAGCATTTCATGAGCTAACATTTTTGGGTCATGTTGTTGGAAATGGTCTCCTTAAACCAGAAGACAATAATGGGGGCAAAATTCTAAAAATCCCTACCCCAAAGACCAAAAAGCATGTTAGAGCTCTACTGGGTCTTTGTAACTTCTACGCTAAATTTATTCCCCATTATTCCTCTATAACATCTGTGTTGTCTGAGTTGACAAGAAAGACGATGCCTCGAGAGGTGTTTTGGGATGAATCCTGCGCACAAGCACTCAGCCAGATACAAAGAACATTTAACAATAAACCATTTCTGAGATTGCCTAATCTATCACTTGATTTTTATGTTTCCTCAGATGCTTCAAATGTCGCACTGGGAGCAGTAATTTCCCAAATGTATGATGGGACTTTACATCCTTGCCTCTATGCAAGTCGCAAGCTGTCTGACACTGAAACACGCTATAGTGTCGGAGAGAGAGAAGCACTGGGAATTTACTGGTCCATCGCAAAATTCTCCAGGTATTTGTTAGGGCGAAATTTTTTCGTTATTACAGACCACAAGTCACTTGCTGTTTTGAACACAGGGTCTGTAACAAATGCCCGTATTCTTCGTTGGACATTGTTTCTTCAGACTTTTAACTATACCATCATCTACCGGAGTGGTAAGGAGAACGTACTTGCTGACTATTTGTCCAGATTTCCTTGTACGTCATGAGACAATCAGTTCCTTTTCACATTGGAATTTTTATACCTCACTACACTGCAATGGATGCTTATATATTGTTATCAACATACTTTATCCAGATATGTATATTTCAAGGACATACCTATGAGAAGTGTTTAGTTAGTTAATTTCTCAAGTGTTTTGGACAGATGATTCCATTTATTGGGATTGACAGTAATTATGATATGTGGATTTAGCTTATGAGTTATTAGTGAACCAGTTATGCTATTATATTGTATTTCTTGTTGTTATTTACATGCATTCTTATTATAACAAAAGTTATCATCCTTTTATTTACATGCATTCTTATTATAACAAAAGTTATCATCATTTCTTTTACATGCATTCTCACTTAATTGCATGTTGATTTCACTAGGTATTTTTAAATATAAGTTGTCTAGATGACTACAACAGAGTTAAAATTATGCAACTGAAAACATAGATTTTCAGTTTGTGAGAAGGGGGGGGGGGGGATAAGCTGTTGTAATCTTATTGTCCAAAGAGTTAAAGTTTCTTCTAGTTTCTTATAGTGGTCACAGCGCAGGTGAAAGGTTCACACAGCGGCCAAGGGTCGGGTCGTTACCTGGGATACCAGCTAATTGAATGCTGGGCGATTAACACAAAGGCTCCTGCAGAACACAAAGGATTCGGCAGTCAAGATATTTTCCTTGTCCAAATAGGACGTTCCTTTTTTTGCGAGGTTTTATTTAACCGTACTTACACGGGTATAAGTTTAATGTCTATTTATTTATTATAATGGCAGGAGTCCATTGAGAAAAGTGTGTAATTCTTTTATATTCTCAGAGTAGATAATAAAGAGTTATTATCGTACGTTTTATTAAATAATCATCATCATCCTGTGACGTGTAACTTTAATCACAATAAAGTTTATGTGACCTGTCACAAGCGTTATTGTTGGCTTGTAAAGATAGCAACTGTATTACATGATGCTGTGTCGGTGCCAAGTGTGCCAGTTATAGAATGCAGGACTTCACTGTAGCACATCCATCAAGGAGATATCCAGCGGAATACTAGAATAGGCACCCTAGGCCTAAATACTTGGTTCTTGAATATCTTCAACAAAGAGTACAACAAAGTGTACAAAATTAAGTGTACAACAGTAAGGGATGTGAAAATTTGTTCACAACCAGAAAGCCACTAGTTTTTGAAAACCATAATTAAAGCCACTATCTACAAAATCATGGACAATCGGTAGACAGGACAAATAATTTCTTGAGCCCTCAGAGATGTGGTTTTACATAAGAATGCTTAGAATACCTTGGACTGCCAAAAAGAGCAACCAAGAGGTTTTGAAAGAGGTGGGAGCCCGAAGACAACTTATCATAGATATAAGAAGGAGACAGTCATCATTTTTCGACCATGTTATGAGAAGAGGGAAAATAGAACATGTTGTGACCACTGGAAAGATCTGTGGAAGGAGGTATAAAGGAAGACAACGAGAGAAGACGCTTGACAGACTTGTTGCATGGCATGGAGGTGTGTCGGCACACGAACTGATACATGCTGCAGGAGATCGCAGATTATGGAGAGGCATGATCGCCCACCCCAGTCTGCAAGGCACCTGATGATGATGATGATGATGATTGTTTGTGTCTTCTTTGTTAAAGTTTACAACTGAGAAAGAATGATTTTCATTTTATGTATTAAATCCGCCATTTATGAAACAAGAGTTTGCTAATGTTATATTTTGGGCTGCTTAGAAATTATAGCGGCGTCCGTGGCTTAGGTGTTGCAAGTCCGACTCGTAATTCCAATGTACCGCGATCGAAACCCACTCTAGGCTGCGTGGATTTTTATTATGGTATAGGGCGTCGCAGGTCGACCCAGCCTAAAATTGGTATCAGGATGGCGTTCCCGGGGAAGTAAAAACGGCAGTCGTAATGCTGACCACATTACCCACCTATTGCCGAATGGTTCTGTAAAAATATGTGTGCTCTTCCCAAGCCTGATGCGCCTAAAGGCGTGAAAAGGGATCTTTACTTATTTTATGAGAAATTTAAAAATATGCAGTGCGTGACTGGAGCGTTGTTTCAGTTAGCTGCAATAGGATAGGGCGGTCATTTTGGGAGCATGACCTGGAAATTTCAGCAGATGGGTCAAGGAAACTACACTGAAAACAACATTGGCTTACAATACAATCCTAAAGTATTTTCACCTCCAGGGAAACACTGAGCCATGTAACTCCAAGGAAACTACACTGGTGGACAACATGGGCTTACAATACAATCCTAAAGTTTTTTCACCTCCAGGGAAACACTGAGCCATGTAACTCTAAGGTTACCAGATACTTTATTTTTTTTTTTTTATTATGTGGAATAATTTAAGCATATTGACAATTTATATTTTATATCTTATTTATAGTGAAAAGTGTAGTAAACAAACAAGTCGTCACTACGTTTTTCTTTTTTACAGACTCTAGCTACCTTACGTAACAATAACCATGAGTAGAGACGATGTCGTCTGCGTGCCAACAATCAATGATTAAGTCATAAAATACCAACCCTGAGCACAGAAATTGCTGACATTCCCGAATCCAAATCAATGTCTGCGGCAAACTCTAGCCGTCCAAAAGATGCTGTGTTGAACTGCCAATAGCTGACTGCAAAATAATAACAATAAAGACAATAATAATAATAATGATAATATTCACTCTAACACCTGAAAATTATATGACGAGGCTTCAAATGAAAACATTAAAAGTATGGAGAAAAAAAGATGTATCATTCCGCTGTCTTGTAACTTATCAATACTGTTAAGTAAGTCAAGAATGATAAGCACGTGTCATCACGATGTAGAAGAACATGATAGCGTTATAATAAAAGTTTAAAGATGACTGTCGCACTTTTGTCATGCACCATACTAGATCTTCAATCGCCGATTTTGTCTATGGGTTCACCCCTTCCCTGATTGGAAAACGGATAACATAGCGTTGCTCGCAAAAGTAAAATACGACAGGGAGAGAGCTTAAACTAGTTCCAGCGATACAGTAAATGCACAAATTCATTTCTACGTTGTTAGAAGTACTAGGCATATAGTGCTAGTCCCGTTTTATAGACTATTCCACACTCAATGAAAGGGCTGACTCGTTCGGTACCAAGCATTTGACTAACCACGCTTTTATAGATAATTCTCACGATAAAGGATTTACTAAGCTCCTTTGCTTCGCACAGATGTTATTCTTCTTCATTCGTCAGCTTGAAATACATAATCTATATTTGCAATGTTGTCTCTAATATGAACCGCACTGTCTTTTGTAGTTCACTCAGCGACCCGTAGAGTTTGGCATGCACCGGTGTTTCTTTTGGCCAAAAGTTTTGCTTTGAAATGTTATATGTGAGACAGTCTTGGAAAACGTGATCTGTTGTCTCAGGTGCCAATCCACATGTGCACATGACTGATTCGCCGATTTTAAATGCTGTGTACGTGTGGCTGCGAAGTCAATTGTGGCCTGTTCTAAGGCGTAGAATAACTTGCTCTGGTCTGTCCATAATATGGTAATCATCTTTTGCCGGTTTTGATGGATTTCTGATTGATATAATTAATCTCTTCTTCTGTTGTTAAGAGACTGGTACGTCAGGTCGTTTTTCATTTGCACCTTCCTTAGCCGGTTTATCAGCTCTTTCATATCTAGGAACTCCACAATAGGATGGTATCCATTTGTCACGTAACCAGCAGAACACCCCTCTGCTAGTAGTTCCGTCTACAATCTGTACACCTCTATGCAGATTATTTGTATTCAAATATGGACTATTCGACCATAGGTAAATAGTCCTTTTTTTTAGAAAATATGGATCAGGATATATGGAAAGGAACTTTATTCATTCTTGAATCTATTGGGAGTAAATTTTATTATAATTTTTTTTACAGGTAAGTGTTTTTTACTAGTGGCGACGCCATATTCCATGGCCGAACCACCGCTTGAATTGGCGGATGGAATCTTTCCTGCTTCTGGGTCGGGGGCGATTTGAATCTTAGCGTCATCTTAGATGCAGCTCCGACCCCCAGAAAACGGTCCGAAAGAACCTCTGTCAACTGTTATATATCTACATTGAAAGCCACCCGTTTAACCCGGGAATTTCGGGAGAATATGGGATGTGTGCTGGCTTATCTGGGAGTTGTATCAGGAACACCACCCAGTTGATCCAACAGAGTGCTGCCATTACCCAACCACCGGCTTTCAACTACTAGCTGCCAACTTCCATTGTCCAGCTACATGTGTTTACCTTGTTCCAGTCAAGCGAGCAACCTCCTGGGAAGTGACTTGTGGTGTCACACATGCTAAAGGACAGCTGATGAGGATTCATCATCATCATCTATTTACGGCAGATCGCCACTGGCCAAAGCCTGAACAGTTTTTGCTGAACTCTTTTTAAGAATCGTAGCATATATAAATAGAGGGAATCCATTCCTAAACAGCATTCGGACACTAACTATTTGTATTATGAGCAGTATATTCATGTGATTATGCAGATGTTCACCTAGTGACCCCCATGCTTAGTAACCTTTCGTAACATTGTAATTGAGGCCTGAAGTCATGTTCAACGTGGACTGAGGAAAGGAGCGGATCAGCTAATGTCTACACCTGCTGATAAGTATACAATGTGAAACTGAGAGTACAGCCACCCGGACACTTAGTGCCCATATCTTACCATTATCCTATTAGATCCTCGGTGCTTTGCTGAACCCTAACAGTGACCTTTTTTAGTCCAGGACTAATTCGTGACTATTGTAGACATTATTTGCATCATTCTATCTATTGTTCTTTCTTCTATGTCAGTTCAATCAGATTTATTAAATTGTTTAGAAACTAGTACATCAGGCATTGTTATTCTAAACTTACCTCTGTTGATGTCTGGTAATTCACAGTTCACGTTAGTAAGACCTGTGTGTGTGTGGATTTTTGTTCTAATAAATTTCTGTGGATACTGAGTTTTTATTTTTACTGTGATAGTGATCCTATCCAGTCTGGAGACTATCATGTGGCGAAAAAATCTGGCCAAGTTGTGCTCAGGAATATCTTTGGAAATTCTGTGGTTTGCGCCGGAGCAAGCCCCACTTTACAGGCTACTGAGTGAACTACAAAAGAAAGTGAAGTTCAATCTTGAGTTGCTCATCGCTGAAGTTGTGTTGGATGGTTGTTGGAGTGGCGGAGTACCGCCTAGACCAATACGAACCACCTTCAGGACAATATATCACTTCAGAGATCTTATATTACTAGGGAAGATCCTAATTTAGACACCTGACAACATCGTCTTGTGACAACGTTGCATAGTTACCTTACACTTGTTGCTTAGTTTGGACAGTAGTGTTCACATACAAAATAAAATTTTCCCAGATGTTGTATCAACCCACTCTGTACCCGTACACAATGTATGTTTGTGTTTATTTACGTGAACAAATCCCAGCCTTCACCGGGGTTTGAACCTGGACCTCCAACACTCGAGGAGGATGTTATACCTCGAGACCACTCAACCCCTACTATGTATGTATGTATGTATGTATGTATGTATGTATGTATGTATGTATGTATGTATGTATGTATGTATGTATGTATGTATGTATGTATGTATGTATGTATGTATGTATGTATGTATGTATGTATGTATGTATGTATGTATGTATGTATGTATGTATGTATGTATGTATGTATGTATGTATGTATGTATGTATGTATGTATGTATGTATGTATGTATGTATGTATGTATGTATGTATGTATGTATGTATGTATGTATGTATGTATGTATGTATGTATGTATGTATGTATGTATGTATGTATGTATGTATGTATGTATGTATGTATGTATGTATGTATGTATGTATGTATGTATGTATGTATGTATGTATGTATGTATGTATGTATGTATGGTATGTATGTATGTATGTATGTATGTATGTATGTATGTATGTATGTATGTATGTATGTATGTATGTATGTATGTATGTATGTATGTATGTATGTATGTATGTATGTATGTATGTATGTATGTATGTATGTATGTATGTATGTATGTATGTATGTATGTATGTATGTATGTATGTATGTATGTATGTATGTATGTATGTATGTATGTATGTATGTATGTATGTATGTATGTATGTATGTATGTATGTATGTATGTATGTATGTATGTATGTATGTATGTATGTATGTATGTATGTATGTATGTATGTATGTATGTATGTATGTATGTATGTATGTATGTATGTATGTATGTATGTATGTATGTATGTATGTATGTATGTATGTATGTTATGTATGTATGTATGTATGTATGTATGTATGTATGTATGTATGTATGTATGTATGTATGTATGTATGTATGTATGTATGTATGTATGTATGTATGTATGTATGTATGTATGTATGTATGTATGTATGTATGTATGTATGTATGTATGTATGTATGTATGTATGTATGTATGTATGTATGTATGTATGTATGTATGTATGTATGTATGTATGTATGTATGTATGTATGTATGTATGTATGTATGTATGTATGTATGTATGTATGTATGTATGTATGTATGTATGTATGTATGTATGTATGTATGTATGTATGTATGTATGTATGTATGTATGTATGTATGTATGTATGTATGTATGTATGTATGTATGTATGTATGTATGTATGTATGTATGTATGTATGTATGTATGTATGTATGTATGTATGTATGTATGTATGTATGTATGTATGTATGTATGTATGTATGTATGTATGTAGTATGTATGTATGTATGTATGTATGTATGTATGTATGTATGTATGTATGTATGTATGTATGTATGTATGTA
This sequence comes from Candidula unifasciata, assembly GCA_905116865.2. Classification (NCBI taxonomy): domain Eukaryota; kingdom Metazoa; phylum Mollusca; class Gastropoda; order Stylommatophora; family Geomitridae; genus Candidula; species Candidula unifasciata. The sequence goes on along the minus strand of CAJHNH020003446.1, from coordinate 355,592 downwards.
TGTTATGTATGTATGTATGTATGTATGTATGTATGTATGTATGTATGTATGTATGTATGTATGTATGTATGTATGTATGTATGTATGTATGTATGTATGTATGTATGTATGTATGTATGTATGTATGTATGTATGTATGTATGTATGTATGTATGTATGTATGTATGTATGTATGTATGTATGTATGTATGTATGTATGTATGTATGTATGTATGTATGTATGTATGTATGTATGTATGTATGTATGTATGTATGTATGTATGTATGTATGTATGTATGTATGTATGTATGTATGTATGTATGTATGTATGTATGTATGTATGTATGTATGTATGTATGTATGTATGTATGTATGTATGTATGTATGTATGTATGTATGTATGTATGTATGTATGTATGTATGTATGTATGTATGTATGTATGTATGTATGTATGTATGTATGTATGTATGTATGTATGTATGTATGTATGTATGTATGTATGTATGTATGTATGTATGTATGTATGTATGTATGTATGTATGTATGTATGTATGTATGTATGTATGTATGTATGTATGTATGTATGTATGTATGTATGTATGTATGTATGTATGTATGTATGTATGTATGTATGTATGTATGTATGTATGTATGTATGTATGTATGTATGTATGTATGTATGTATGTATGTATGTATGTATGTATGTATGTATGTATGTATGTATGTATGTATGTATGTATGTATGTATGTATGTATGTATGTATGTATGTATGTATGTATGTATGTATGTATGTATGTATGTATGTATGTATGTATGTATGTATGTATGTATGTATGTATGTATGTATGTTATGTATGTATGTATGTATGTATGTATGTATGTATGTATGTATGTATGTATGTATGTATGTATGTATGTATGTATGTATGTATGTATGTATGTATGTATGTATGTATGTATGTATGTATGTATGTATGTATGTATGTATGTATGTATGTATGTATGTATGTATGTATGTATGTATGTATGTATGTATGTATGTATGTATGTATGTATGTATGTATGTATGTATGTATGTATGTATGTATGTATGTATGTATGTATGTATGTATGTATGTATGTATGTATGTATGTATGTATGTATGTATGTATGTATGTATGTATGTATGTATGTATGTATGTATGTATGTATGTATGTATGTATGTATGTATGTATGTATGTATGTATGTATGTATGTATGTATGTATGTATGTATGTATGTATGTATGTATGTATGTATGTATGTATGTATGTATGTATGTATGTATGTATGTATGTATGTATGTATGTATGTATGTATGTATGTATGTATGTATGTATGTATGTATGTATGTATGTATGTATGTATGTATGTATGTATGTATGTATGTATGTATGTATGTATGTATGTATGTATGTATGTATGTATGTATGTATGTATGTATGTATGTATGTATGTATGTATGTATGTATGTATGTATGTATGTATGTATGTATGTATGTATGTATGTATGTATGTATGTATGTATGTATGTATGTATGTATGTATGTATGTATGTATGTATGTATGTATGTATGTATGTATGTATGTATGTATGTATGTATGTATTGTATGTATGTATGTATGTATGTATGTATGTATGTATGTATGTATGTATGTATGTATGTATGTATGTATGTATGTATGTATGTATGTATGTATGTATGTATGTATGTATGTATGTATGTATGTATGTATGTATGTATGTATGTATGTATGTATGTATGTATGTATGTATGTATGTATGTATGTATGTATGTATGTATGTATGTATGTATGTATGTATGTATGTATGTATGTATGTATGTATGTATGTATGTATGTATGTATGTATGTATGTATGTATGTATGTATGTATGTATGTATGTATGTATGTATGTATGTATGTATGTATGTATGTATGTATGTATGTATGTATGTATGTATGTATGTATGTATGTATGTATGTATGTATGTATGTATGTATGTATGTATGTATGTATGTATGTATGTATGTATGTATGTATGTATGTATGTATGTATGTATGTATGTATGTATGTATGTATGTATGTAATGTATGTATGTATGTATGTATGTATGTATGTATGTATGTATGTATGTATGTATGTATGTATGTATGTATGTATGTATGTATGTATGTATGTATGTATGTATGTATGTATGTATGTATGTATGTATGTATGTATGTATGTATGTATGTATGTATGTATGTATGTATGTATGTATGTATGTATGTATGTATGTATGTATGTATGTATGTATGTATGTATGTATGTATGTATGTATGTATGTATGTATGTATGTATGTATGTATGTATGTATGTATGTATGTATGTATGTATGTATGTATGTATGTATGTATGTATGTATGTATGTATGTATGTATGTATGTATGTATGTATGTATGTATGTATGTATGTATGTATGTATGTATGTATGTATGTATGTATGTATGTATGTATGTATGCATTTACGTCTGTCTGTCTGTCTGTCTGTCTGCATGTAAAAGTTTCATTTCTGCTCAGGAATCATTTAGCCTCAGTTGGTTCAATAATGATGAAGCTATGAATTCCAGAAGGGCTTACCGTCTGTGTTTCCTTGAACAACCGCATCTACACTGAAGTTTAGAGACGTTGTGGTAACATCGTTATCTAGTGCTGACACCTGGCAAGAATATTTCAAAAAAAAAAAAAAAAAAAAAGTTAGCAGCAACACAAACCAGCAAGGGCAGTCAACGTCTTTATATGATACCATTGGATGGCCTTGACATAGTCTGCTCATCTGTAATTCACTATAAAGAATGCAATCTCCCCCCCCCCCACCCCACACACACACACACAAACAAGGTAGGAACCCCACCAGGACATCAGACAAGAAATAAACACCCGGTGAAGTGCTACCATACGGATAAGGATCACTCGTGGAGAGGTCCCAGAAACCCCTTTCAGCCTTTATGGCCATACCTATGGCTAGACCATATTAATGGCCCGTCTATATTCAGGGCCCCCGGCAGAAGCCAGGGTGGGGCTTCAAATAACAAACAATTGTATCCCACAAGTGGACGACTGAGTATAGTATGGAGCAGTCAAATGAAAACACACATAAACAAACCCTATAAATGCCGAAAAAACCTCATTCCATATCGTGTGACACTGGTCAACAAAACTGCATTCAGTCCTCTTAGTACGTGTAAAAGCATTTATTTTAGATAAAGATGTATCCATGCAATGGTTCCAGACTGTCTGGCATCTCTCCTTAGTGACTCGCTTTTTCTCAAAATTTACCATTGTCACTACCAACACTGGAATGAAAGAGAAAACGGAGAAGAGCAAGACAGACCTTCCGTAGAACCATCATAATGGAAGGCTCAACAATGGGCCTAATAAACACATAAGACCTAAAACAGATGGCAACGAACTGCCAGACATGGAGAGCTATGACCTCTGACCTATGCGCTGCCTTAGGCTTAAGAAGAAAGACTAACTAACTAACCGACAAGGCAGGAACATTATATTGTTTCGGATCTACAACAGGAATTAGATCGCATATCATCTTGGTGCAACACCTCAGTAAAAAGTAAAGATCACTTTACAAGCCTTAGACGCATCGGGCATATGGGAAGAGCACCCATATTTTTACAGACCAATCGGCACTAGGTGGGTAATGTTGTCATCGTTACACCAGCCATCTTTACTTCCCCAGGACATACATCCTGGTACCATATTTTAGGCTAGGTCCACCTGCGACGCCCGGTACCATGATACAAAAATCCACGCCAACACCCCAGGGGCAGCAATTTTTCCATCAAAAGAGACAGTAACCTGATTCTCTTTAAATAATCACCTTTCCAAAACACCAATGCCTATGGTAAAAATCTGTGGCGCTGACGTGAAAAGATTTGATTCCATGAAATACCTCGCTTTCAGATTTGACAGATGCTTAGCATTTAAAAGAACACGTAGACCACATTATAACCAAAGCCAAGAAAAGTCTCTCCGCAATAAAAGTTATGGGAGCTGCAAACTTTAAGCAACGGCTACTTTTAATGTTGTATCGCGTATTAGTTCTCTCCACCATTGAATATGCACTGGCCATCATGTCACTCAGCACCACACAGATGAACAAACTGGAAACAATTAAAAACGAGGCAATGCGTATTATTTTTGGATGCACTAGAGACGTCTCCTGTAAATCCATGCAAGACCTCTTGGATTTCCCCACAATGGAAAACAGCATCAATCTGTCCAGGGTCGTGGCTTTCCACAGAGTGAAGTTAGACCCTCGACACCCACTTCAGGTAGTATTCAAGCAACAAAAAATTATAGACTTAAACGAGGTAAATCCTGGATGGGTCGGGCTAAGGACGCAATCGAACACGTTTGCCGCCTTACTGACATTAATTTTGGAAACTGAATGGTTACTCATGCCTCCTGCTCCAAACATTACCATCACAGTCCACATCACATTTGACAGAAGCTGAAGAGAGCAGATTCCTGGCATTGTGGACACTGATTGACGAAAACACAGATGAAGGTGATGCTGTAGTTTACACAGATGGATCAGTAATTTGTGGCAAGCGAAGTGCATGCACATTCACAGTAAGCTGAAGAGGGGAAACCATCAAGAAGATGAATAGTGCCTTTGCTGTTACAACTAGTGGCCTTACAATGGAAACTATGGCGGTAACAAGGGAATTAGCATGGCTTAATAATCAAGAGTTAACACACCTCTGCATACTTAGTGACTTGATGAATATGCTTTGCAAAAAATCCAAGCTGGTTTTATCAGGCAAGAATGGATTGCACCACTAAGCACTTTGCGAATGGCTGCCCTAACCTCTATCTTTGTACCAGGTTATGCGGGTGTACAAGCGAACCAGCGTGCAGATTATTTTGCTGGCACTGCGGTTGCTGTGACTAGTCCAGTACTGGACAGAAGCGATATTATCAATGCCATGCACTCACCGTGACGACCAGCACGCCAAAGGGCATGACTCCGTACCCCTGTCTAGGCTGATTTACATGAGCCTGCAGCCCGGAGCTGCAAGAAGTGAACATTTCACTAAGGGGACAAGACGGTTTTATTAACTAACATAGAACAGACGTCATCGTTCGTTTTATACATGTGGAGCTTTTGAGGAGGAGATTGGAGCGCCTATGGATGAGTCCGGAGTGCTGTGATGAAAATCTAAATCCTTACTAATCACTAACAATTTAACTAACTAGCTAACTAACTAACTAACTAACTAACTAACTAACTAACTAACTAACTAACTAACTAACTAACTAACTAACTAACTAACTAACTAACTAACTAACTAACTAACTAACTAACTAACTAACTGACTGACTGACTGACTGACTGACTGACTGACTGACTGACTGACTGACTGACTGACTGAACGTCTAGCCGACTATGCTGCCCCGGCTGCCACAAAAAGCGTTCTTCAACTCCACTTCCTGTTTTACCGCTTCGTGTGTCAAGGGAGACAAAGGTTCTGCTTCTGGCTCTCCTGGCTGCCTCCAGCGTGGACACATTGTGCCGTTGTAGTTTCTTTCAAGTTATCTTTCCCTACTATTCTGCTTTGTGTTCTAGCTCCTTTTCCTTTGGTGCCTGACTTGTTGCGAAGCATTTCCATTATCCATGGCAAACAATTTGATTTACTGTCTTTGTATATAATTTAGAATTGGCTTTGTGTCAATTTTTTTTAATCATGACCTGATTTCTGATTATTTCTCTTCTGGTCATGCCTGCAGCTTCTCTCCGCCATGTAATTTTCGTGATAATTAAGCTACGTTATATTTTGTTGTGAGTGACCATGTCTGACACTTACAGCATAGAGTAGGAATGGATATACTTTGTGTGAAACGTTCGTTTGTTATACATACACAATTAAAATTTGAAAAAACTTACCATTTTGACTAATGATCCCAACTTGGCATTGTGTTCAAGAAGTGTTACCACGGCATAAGGTGTTCCAAAGAATACAGGTGCATTGTCATTAACATTCCGTATGTGCACTGTAATGGTTTTAGAAATGACATGTTTTCCACGTCCCCCATCTGTAGCCTGACAGAGGCAAAGAATAGATGAGTAACTTTATAATCATTTAAGAAGCGGTCAAGTCGTTCCTTGGCACAATGAAGGTCGTGAGTTTGATTCACGACCGCGTCGTTTCGGTTCACGAGTGCAATTTTTGCCGAGATCTGTACCCTATTCTTAGCAAATACCCATCTCTTTTATGTTAACTTATAGCTTAAGTCTTCTCCTTTTCTGGCACATCTCTTTTATGTTAACTTATAGCTTGAGCCTTCCTCTTTTCTGACACATCTCTTTTATGTTAACTTATAGATTGAGCCTTCCGCTTTTCCGACTGTACATTCTTCATTGGGTCTGCGAGCTCAAGTAAAGGATACGCAAGCAACTTTATATTTTCACTGAACCATTGTATGATGATTCTCAACTAAATAATGTGGCTTAATTCCATGCTTATCTTTCCATCTTGGTAACATTTCAAGGATCAATCCTTCTTGAGGATTATATTAATAAAAAGTCAAGAGAGACATAGTTAGAACAAAGACATTGAGGTTACATACCCGGACATCGAACGTGTATTGCCCTATTCCAGTGTCGGCATCTATTTTGGACAAAGCTGTTACAACTCCCGTAGTTGGGTCTACAGAAAACATTCCTATTACTGGAAATGATTCTGTTGAAGAGCAAGGAATAAAAAATTTAAAAAAAAAACAACTCAGTATTAACAACCAGAGGCTTGACAAGTTAATAGTATGTGGTCGAGAGCACCAACATGTATCAATGTATCAATATCTAGCGTTAGGCAATATAATACTAGAACTGATATGAAAAGGTAGACAAGAACTGACCTTGCTAAGCAGGTCTATAAACCAGGATGGTGCTCATGCCTATCAACATCTCTTTTGACATCTATTTCTTGTCTTGCCAAATCTGTCGCTTTAAAGTCATCTCCTGAATCATCTACCTGTCCTTGAAAGAATGTGAGAAAGTCGGGACGGTACATAGTTTTCTTGTACCTTTCTTGATCCTGTCATCAAGTAAATTCGCTCGTTCATGCCTTCTTGTCATTGTCTTTGACGCTACTGTATCTTCTCAACCATGTCCATGGAATCAGTTATAAAGCAGACATGTAAAAGGGGAAAGAGATGTCTGTAGAAATAGCTTTGCTTTTGTTACAGCCATCACTTGCATAGTAAGACTATTTGAGGTCAAGGAGGAAGCATCGCTGTCCTCCTTAACAGTTTCTCCGTTCACACAGAACCGCTAAAGTCTATGAGTATCTGTAAATATCTGCATCTTTGTCAGCAGAATGCTCGACAATCAATGCTTGAACTTCCACTACCAACGGGTTCTGCTGTCTCTAGTCTACGTTTTTTTTTCACATTTAAAAGGTTGTAGATCACTCTCCTAGCACTGGTAATCCCTCCTCACCAAGTTCTAAGTCTTCAAGCGAACAAACCTGGTGAATAATATCCTCGACATAACACATTCAAGATCTTCCTCTTTTTAACATGCTGTCCTTCTTCCCGTGAATCTGACTGTGATCCCCGTGTGGGTTCCGGAGCCCTATTGTGAGGACAGCAGGAACAGACCCACTGCCTGCCGTAAAGCATGTCGTAAGAGTCGACTAATTGGAAGCTTTCTTCGAAGTCGAAGTACATCTGCCGGAAAGGTAAAGAACCAACACTATAAAGCGGTAGCTATCAGAAAACTGCAAATTCAGACCATCCACACACAAAAAACAGACAATCAAAAACTGACGTATAGAAACCCAAAGTGATACACACTGACAGAAGGACACATAGACTCACCATCATACACTGAGTTAATGCTGTATGTGATTGCGCCTCCAAGATCCACGTCATCATCTGAGGCTACCAAGGTAAAGACGGGCGTCCCGGCTCCAATGTTCTCATTGACAGAATAATTAGTTAGAAGAAATGGCGACCAGGTGGGCAGATTGTCATTGACCGCGAGTACCTGGATAGTAAGAAAATATACACGGAGACAATGAAGGTGTCTGCATTTATCTAAAGCAATGGTTCCCGGTCAGATAGCACTGGAGACAGTTTCTTAGTTTTGAAGGAAAAGCGTGGACCCTTTCGTTTTTGAGTCATATTTAAAAAATGCTTACAACATCTAAGTATTAATTACAATAGCTGGAACATGCTCCTTTAATACTTTATTGTCCCTGTCCGAGAACATCCGGTAAAGTGCATCAGGGGAAGATCGAGGCCTGGCTGGGAGTCATGATCCAGATCGGCCCACATTCTGAGATTGTATAGAAATGGTAACGGGCCAACACAGTTGGCGACAAGGGATCTTTCTACTGCTTTACATGCTTCCCTGTGGAGTTCTTTTCATATTGCTTATCATTGTTTGATTTGAACAAGTATACTAATAAACCTAATCCAATAAGGTTATAAGTTTAATAAGCTGCTAAATATAAACAGCATGGGCAACACTTAAATATTAGTTACAAACAATGGAATGCACCTTCGTTTTTAAACAATAATAACTCTAAGTAAAAAAAAAAAAGGATAACACATCCAAGAGAAATACATCAAATGCTTAACATACTATATTATAAAAGGGGGCATATTGTGTGTAGTGAGATAGTATTCAAATAGTCCCTTTTGAATGTTAGTTAGTTAGTTAGTTAGTTGGGTTATCATCATTGCACCCCGGACATGTATAGGGGTTAATGGTATCTTTGTTTTCCCGTGGAAGATGATTCCACAGCTGAGCTGTAGAATACGCAAAGATTGTTTTGTATAGGTCTTTTCTAGTTTTAGAGATCTGCAATATGTTAAGAAATTTGCTATGCCTCCAATTATAATTAAATACTGGCCAAAGATAAAACATTTTTGAAAAAGATTTTTGTGAATAGCAGGCATTGCTGAAGCGGTAATAGCATAAGGCAGCGTTAATTTCTCCAAAGAAAGTAGGTCATTTTTCATTCACACGCTTGTTGGGCTGGTCGACTTTCCTGAAGTTTACGGGTGTGTCCCGCTTTGGTGTTTGCTTTCTGCTTTGTCTTGCACTTTTAATTCCGAGAAAGAGAATGCATGTGACATAGGTTGCAACACTCTCTAGGGAAGTTGTGTTAGGGCCAGTTTCTTCATGTTTTTGGAGTGTTAAAAGCGCTGGTGTGCTGAAATATACAACACGTAATATCAACGGTATCGCGGAACACCTCCGTAACCTTGTGCCAAGGTGAAAAGTTCAGGAACTACCAATCAGAAGTGACATAGTGTATGTATGAGGGGGGCGTTTGGAGACTAATGTTAGATGTTTCCATCTAGGAGAGAGCAGTCGCTTATTTCGTTGCATATCATTTACAAGACGTTGCAAACTAACCTCGAGACGTTTTAGCTGTTCGTGGTTTTACTGGGCGAATTTTCAGTCACTAGTTTGAGACTGCTTAAGTAGACAGGTGGATATAAGAGAAAGGTTTAGTATATACTTACTGAAACCATTACAGTGACCGTCGTACTCAGTCTTTCGGAGCCGGAAGCGCCGTCTTCAATCTTGACATTCAACCAGGCAAATGTTGTCACCTCATAATCAAAGGCGTTGATTACCGAAATAACACCAGTGGGACTGACACTAAAAATGGTGTGTGTAAATATGATATATTTGAACGAAATTGTGACATAATTATGAAATAATGTATTTAACAGTTCTTTATTTTTGATTTATCGCAAACAAAGGAAATCCTTGAGATCCTTGGAAAGTCCAATAATTTAGGCATGTTGTAAACTGGGGTTAGGGTTCGGATATGGATTAGGGTTAGAGCTAGGGTCAGGGTTAGTCAGTGACGTGGTCGGGCTGAAAAAAGTCCTAATCCTAATCATAACTCAAACACATAACACCCCTAGAATAATGGCTTTTCACGGGAACTCAGGGATTTGCTTCGTTTGTGGTAAATTAAAAAATTAAGTATCTATTTGACTTTTTGAAACAACAAATACCAACAGAATTGAATTTTTTTCTACCCTATATAACTTATGAGAACAGAGCATTAAAAATGTGTGCCACGACACTTTGGTGTGTAGGTTGCATGTAAAAGTTTGTCATGCCAAGGTAAAGCATTCGACAGAATAATCGGCACAAAAGGCGCTGCTAACGTGTTTTATATCATTGCCATGCCCTATTATCCTTTTTGACCTTGTTTTAGATCAATAATTTTAATTTGGTTTTTCTAGGCAAATTTACGTCCAGTAGCTTGCCATTGCTTTCTGGGCGGTTGGCTTTCTTGATACCAATGTCGAAACCAACGCAAGGTGCATGGCCCGCAGCTTGGATCGAACCCGGCATCCCAGCATTGCGAAGCGTTCGCATCGACTTAGCAAGAGAGCCGACGACTAAATGTAGTAGACTAGGCTGAAATTCAAGGTAGAGTATAGAGAGTAAGTAGGGACAATAAGATAATAGATTTGAGTGTATTGACGAGTCAACCCCTTAGTAGAAGTACAACTGGATATTGATTTACTAAGTAGTGTGAATTTTACTTCTACTTTTCAGGAGGCAAGTTGGAGGATTGAGTTCATAAGCTAATGAATGTAACCTATGAAATTTGTCTGCTATAAGTAACAGCCGACCTAACCACATGACATTACACTTTACTGCGTTGAAAGGGCGCACACTTGTGTACCTTCGACCAGTCATGCAACCAGAACTGACAAGCTGGGAGAAACCACCAAGAGATGTACCAGAAGTTTTCGTGAGTGGACTGACAAGACAAAGGATAGAAGGAGCTGGAGAGTGCAAAGCAAGGTGGCATATGATGATTATGAAAATACATGCTTATATACGATAAATCATTGAGTGTGCTGCTTACTTGAACATGCCAGGATCAGCAGAGGAGAAGGTGTATGTCAATAGATTGTTACCATTGAGGGTGCTGTCTCCATCCATGCAAGTTAGGACAACCAGCGTACCTAAGACAATAGTAAACTCTCAATGTTCTAAAACTGAGCACCTTAGAATGTGTGTGTGTGTGTGTGTGTGTGTGTCGCTCTCTTACTCTCTCTCTCTCTCTCTTTGCGCTCTCTCTCTCTCTCTCTCTCTCTCTCTCTCTCTCTCTCTCTCATACACTTTACATGAGCTATGTATTGCACTGTATCGTAGCTTTCAATTATCACATATCTAGTATGCTTTCTGACCTCGGCTACTTGAAGGAAAAAAGTACAGAGTAAAGGACCCTTTTCCACGCCTTCGGGTATCTGAGGTTAGGCCTATATTTTATAGACCAATCGGCACTCGGTGGATGATGTGGTCTGCATCACGCTGGCTACCTTTACTTTCCAAGACTTTACCTTGTATCCATTTAAGGCTAGTGCGACCTGGGAGCCAAGTTCATCTTTAAAAACTATCCAGCTCCGTCAGGGCTTTAGCCAACGACATTCGGATCCACAGGCGAAATTATTTCTAATGCCATTTTAATGATTGACCCAAGCATCCTATATTGCTATACAGAAGTACATGATCTGGGATACGCAGTGTCGCAGTGGTCAGACACTTGCTTACCGACCTGAAGGTTTTGGGCTCGAATCAACACCCAGGCGAATTTTTATTTGATCTAGCGTGCAGGTCAACACAACCAAAGTTACTACCAGAAAATTTGTTGAAATTTGAATGTAAACTGGCGTAAATTTAGCCTTATCATTGTTCAAATGGCCAATACAAATCTGAGACTGGCACTTTATGCCTGACATCGACGACTGGTTGCCCACTATCTCGGCGGTAGACGACTTCGTCGCCGTCAGGACATTGTTAGGTCGGTCTGCTTTGATCGCCTCACAACTGGAGGATTATTTTCAGTGCTATTGGTGGCGTGCGATGTCAAGCCAGTTTATAAAGCGCACATAACTATATACATTATTCTACAATTATAACCTAAAGCTCCCCCAACGGGGATGCTCGCTGAACGTGACGGTTTTGTTTTTTCCCAAAACCAGGAGGAGACTTTATGCCTGAGTGCTAGTGGCTTGAAAAGTGATATAATCTTTCTAACATCATCTTTAAGCTATACATCCACTGAGATGGTCACGCATCCACTGAGATGGTCACGCATCCACTGAGATGGTCATGCATCCACTGAGTTGGTCATGCACTGACTGAGTTGGTCATGCATTGACTGAGTTGGTCATACATCCACTGAGATGGTCATGCATTGACTGAGTTAGTCATACATCCACTGAGATGGCCATGCATCCACTGAGATGGTCATGCATCCACTGAGATGGTCATGCATCCACTGAGATGGTCATGCATCCACTGAGATGGTCATGCATCCACTGAGTTGGTCATGCATCCACTGAGTTGGTCATGCATCCACTCAAGTTAACCCTGACCGCTATTATAACTTCTTTTTTAAAAAAAGCCAGTAGGAACTTATAGAGAAGTGAACGGAAAGGGCAGGAAAAACAAATAGTTTATTTAAGCTTTAAACAAATAATTACAATGAACATACAAAGGACGTTGTGGCGATTATTCTTCATCAGCCCCCAAAAAAAAAAAAAAACAGCACACATACACAAATAAACACTATATATAAAATGACTACATTAGAATATGTACACGACTATGACAAAATACTAAGTAAGTGATACTTATCTGAGTGGCTGGTGAGGTTTCTAGAGGAGCTTCTTTTAAGGTTCAGTGGGTGATTGCGGATCTGCTTCATTGGTCTGCCGTCTAAATCTCAGCAATGTATGGTAAAACTGTAGACAGCAGATCGGAGTGGACAAATTGATCGACCGATCATTATTATCTGGTATACTAAAGTACTAACCAGTGGTGCCCTCAAGGATTGACTTGTAGACGATCATGGGCGTACACTCAGGGGCGTGGTCGTTGATGTCTTCGATAGTAACAGTTAGTGTGGTCGTTGCTGACAGCATTCCGTCCGACACTGACAATTAAACAAGCAAAAAAAAAATGGACAGTAGCTAAGACATGACTGTTCCCAGCAAATTGTCAACAAAATAGACATACACAAACGTTACTATTGAAAACAAAACAAAACAACATTAGGAAACAATACAAAACATAAACAATTAAGGAAAGAAACACATACTATTGAAAAAGACATAGTTTTGTCAGAATTTTGACATTCGACATCCTTGTAATTTATAAAAAAAATGGCTGAAATGGCTTACAAGAATAACTTATTGTGCACCAATCAATTGCCAATTCTTTTGCATCTGGGACATCGTTAGTTTTGAGGCGTATGGGCTTTGCCGTCAACTAATGAAAACGTGCATTCGTTTTTTTTTAAACAGTATATTACTAAAATGTCGGCTCTGTGGCTAAGTCGATGTGAACGCTTCGTAATGCCGAAATGCCAGGTCCGATCTCAGCTGCGGGCCATGTGCCTTGCGTTGGTTCCGACAGTGGTATCAAGAAATCCGACCGTCCGGAAAGCAAAAAAGCGTAAATTTGCCTAGAAAAACCACACAACAGCCAGGGGCTGATCATGCCTCTCCATAATCTACGATTTCCTGCAGCATATATCAGTTCGTGTGCCGACACACCTCCATGCCTTGCAACAAGAGCATCTTCTCTCGTTGTCTCCCTCTATCCCTCCTTCCACAGATCTTTCCAGTGGTCACAACATGTTTTATTTTCCCTCTTCTCATAACATGGCCAAAAAATGATGACTGTCTCCTTCTGATGTCTGTGATAAATTGTCTTCGGGCTCCCGACTCTTTAAAACCTCTTAATTGCTCTTTTTGGCTGTCCAAAGTATTTTAAGCATTCTTCTAAAACCACATCTCTGAGGGCTCAAGAAATTATTTGGCCTGTCTACCGATTGTCCAGGATTCACAGCCATATATTAGTATTATCATCGTCGTCAATATCATCAACATTATCGCTATTACCATTACAATCATCATAGGCATTAATACAGTGGGGACAGAAGCCGTCGTGGTGGAGCGGCTAGAGCTCGCCCGGCCCCGAAGATTGCAGGTTTGAATCCGCATTTAGGCGGATTTAAAATAATAATAATGGCTCTCATGTCGACTCAGCCTAAAATGAGTACTAGGTAAAGTCCTAGGAAGTAAGGACGGCCGGCATGACGCTGACGGCATCACACACTGACTGCTAATCCGTCTATAAAATATAAGACTAGCTCTATAAACCCATTACGCCTACGTGGAAAATGGTCCGATTTTATATGAATACAACAATGATTCATTCACTAACTAAAACAAAACCACACACCACTAGACGTCAAAGATTCACAGATTAGAACAAGTCAATCCTTTCAAATATTAAGATCCATTTTAAGTGACCTAAGATCCGGACAAGAAATTCTATCCAGGATTGCCCAGGTAACACCAGGATTTACCAGACAGCAAATATTATTGACATCCAAACACATTTCATTTAAAACTAAGCTTTGACTGCTCAAAGCACTAGGTATTAGTACGTTTACATACAGGTTTTACCAGTGAAACGTAGACCTTAACAACTGAATTCGAAAAGAAAATACAAGAACTAAAAAAAATGCCATCTTTCAGAAAAATTCTTGGCATAACATAGAGACCACATCACAAATGACGAAGTTCGCTCAAAAATTCCCAGCACACTGGCAACTTAGAGCCTCTTTTAATAGAGTGGAAAGGCGAAAAATGCAATGGCACGGACATGTGTTAAGACATAGAGGCCTCTCAAAAACAAAACTACAGGGCTCAGCGGAGGGGAAGAGGAGAAGAGACAGTTCAAGATCTTGGTTCAGATCTTGATTGGCTGGACAGGCCGCAGGCATTTAATCATGAAGTCCTTCGCATCTGACCATCAAATGTGGAAAAATCTGACCAGTCAGTCAACATGAAATGGTGATCCAACAACATGTGTGTTACTAGATAAAGAGTTGAGTTGATCTGAATATTAAAAAAAAAAAAAAAAAAAAAAAAAAACAGCATCACAGCACTCGGAACATTCACATAAGCACTCAATCCCCGTCCTCAGCAGCCAGAGCAGAGTTCCAATACTAGTGGTGCCAGTAGCATTCTGATTATACGTCGGCCTTGTCTTTCATCTGAGCGCCTAGTATCGGTCAGAATCCCTCATCACTCCCCGCTGCATCACTTGCACCATACTGTGGTGATCCATTCACTCCTCTAAATTGTACAGGCTCTCCCTCAAGGACCCAGTATTTCATGGGATGATGATGATAATGATATTGATGATGATAATGATGAGAAGGAGGAGGATGAGGATAATTCGTTCAGTAAGCGTCTAATCTAATCAGTCTTTGCATTTTACTCAAGAGCTAACCTTTCAGGACAGGTCTGTAGACTTTCCTGGGTCTTGGATCCACATCCACCCTCGTGTTGAGGGTGATCTCTCCGGAATACTGGTCGATGTAAAAGATGGCTGTATCTGCGCCTGTAATATCAATCACCGAACGTTAGTCATTTGTGATTTCATTAACTTATTAGTGCTAGTCAGTTGTTTCTACTTTCAAAGTCGGTGGGTATTATGTATCATTAGTGCATAAATCTAGGAGTCTTTGTGAGTTAAAGCAATACTATTATTAGACAAATTACTATCACCACAACCACCACTACCACTTCTACTACCACACTGCCGCTGCTGCTACTACTACTATTTTCTCTCCTCATCCTTCTACTTAACTTTTCCCCCCTCTTTCTCTTTATTTTCTTCTTCTTCTTTTCCTCTTCCCCCATCCCTTCTTCTTTTTCTTCTTCTTCTTCTTCTTCTTCTTATTCTTCTTCTTCTTCTTCTTCTTCTTCTTCTTCTTCTTCTTCTTCTTCTTCTTCTTCTTCTTCTTCTTCTTCTTCTTCTTCTTCTTCTTCTTCTTCTTCTTCCTCCTTCTTCTTCCTCTTCTTCCTTTCCTCTTCTGCCTCTTTTTTCGTAGCGTTGACCTGTGGTAAGTTGCAGTGGAATGCTTTGGTAATTCGTCCACTTCTGGACTTTCGTACTGTTTAGAACTCCCGCTATTTGTGTGTAGACTTGTGGTTCCTCACCCTTCAGACAGACACGTTTTGACTTCTTCTTCTTCTTTTGTCAAAATCTGCTTGTGCCGCTAGGCGTCGCAGTCTATCAGATGATCGGCAACCGAGCCATTGAATGTAAAGATACTTCCCAAGTATTTAAATTCTTGCACTTGTTTTAGGCTGTGATCTACAATCTTTATGTCGATGGTCTGTTGCTCTCTACTTATGCTCATGACTTCTGTCTTTTCAGTATTGATCTTCATATGATGCTTGAGGCAACTGTCGTGTAGTAGGTTTATGTGGTCTTGCAGCTGTTTACTATTACTGTGAAATAGGCATTGATCGTCGGCAAAGAGCAGCTTATGGAAGTCCTCCTGACTAACAAGTAAATATTCCCTATTAGTCGCCTTTTATGACATGCTTGTTAGTGGGCAGTGGGTCTATTCTTCCTCTCACCCCACCCTCAGATTAGCCCCCTGAACCAGCTCGAGGATTAGACACATCTAGCTGACGACTTAGCAACCTTAAAAGAAAGTTATTTTCAAAAATATTGAATGTTGAATTAAAAATCGACATCACTTCACTCGGGACATCCACATAAGCGCTCTGTACCCATCTTCAGCAGCAAACGAAGGGTTAAAATTCTGATAGTACAGGTAACTCTGATTGTATTTCTGTCTCGTCTTTCCCCTGAGTGTCGAGCGTCGGCCAGATCCCCTTATAACTCCTCGCAATGACATTCTCCTCAGACAGTAATGATCTATCTGTTCCTCGGCACTGTTCACTCGCTCCCAAATGGCCTTCACAAAATTCAGCTTGCCATACATCAGTTCACTACCAAGTGGTGCAGAACTGGCCAGTCTTTCTGCCAGCTCATTTCCCAACACACCAGCATTACCTGGAGAAAATATCCAAAGGATTCTAACTACGCTGGACCTCTAAAGTGATGCTTGCCACTCTGCACGGAGCATGCCTGTCTCCACCTTTTTCAGCATGCTCTGTGAGTCAGTATCAATAACGACATGTAAATACAGCTGATTCTCAGCGGAAGGCAGCAATGACTGCCTCCACCTCCATTCTCAAACTAGATGCTGTGATATCATATGCCAGGATTTGTTGCACCAAGCGACGTCCATCTGTGCTATAAACCCCCAAGCACTTCTTCTGCCAGTCAACACAGAGCCATCTGTATATACAATGACATCACTTGGGTGGGAATTGTCATAAATCATTTGTTGAACTTCAAATTCTGCATCACCAGCTGGTCAGCCCCTGCACTTGTGACCTAAAGTAATTATAACCCTTCACAAATCTGAAACCTGATCGGACAATGACCCACTCCTCTCCCAGCCTAAATAAATCAAGCCTGCACACATGTCCAATTGTGACTGCATTCAAGACTTTTTTAAATTGTGACCCTTAGCTTTATCCAGGGTTTCATGCAGGAGGTGCTTCTTGTCCGCTGCTACTCTGAGATATGACTTTGCTTGCAGAACTTTGAGTCTACCTGCAATAGTAGGCAGTGCCAGTATATATCGCATACATACTACCGGGGTATCTCTTGTACATCACAGAATTACCCGCATGGTTTAGTTATGTGCAAAAGAAGCTTGTGACAAGAAGTTAAGAAACAAATGTTTCGTAAATAGTAATAAATGCACCTGCAGTGAGTTTATTGCTAAGGAAAAGTGGATTATTTAGGTATGTAAGTAGTAGTCGTAGTCGAAGTTTCAACTTCAGTGCAAACAGGTCACCCCATACATGCTCTGTTCCCGCACCAGTTAAAATTGAATGAAATGTCGCCCACTGACTCATTTTTAAAACCTGTGAACAAACAATTATTCACGGCATAATCCGGAAATTTTCGCACGCAATAAATGCCAACAGTCGCCACCAGGAACACAATTTATCGTTGATGGAAGTAGTCAGTCACTTTAAGTTTGCCGTACATCCGCACAATTATTATATAAGGTATTTCACCAGCCCATACGTAAACCCGCATTACTAAGAATACTATGACATAACAGCTCCACAAATGAAAGCTTTTCAGAAAAGAGAGAAAAACCCAGCTCCCAATGCTGCACCAAGCTCTTAACTAAATAGCTTAGGCAGCAAAACCGTAGACTTTCGTCCATACGTGAAACTGCGCTAGCAAAGGTTGTCAGAAGATTTAGGTATATAATTATATCAGTTACATTTCCATAGGAAGCATTTAAGTTTCGTTTGGTAAATCTGGAGACGGCACGAATTGCTAAATTTGAAATAACTGAACATTCAACAATATCTCCATGTTACTGGAATCCATAAAGGGGGAAAGATACGTAAACAATACACATCTCCTACAATGAGGTGCTGTCGTCATTTGGAGGCCGCAGGTTCAAAACCTCCGTAGCCTAAAAATTATTCTAACATCTCCATAATAGAAGTTGGCCTAAATGTATTACTGCTAACTGGAATATTAAGTGATGAGGCCACAATATCTTCCTCTTTGCAACTTGCATGCTGCTTCCTGAAAACAATGAGAACAGTGTTATCTGAACCGCCCGCCACAACAATGGAAGCCTAATGACTTCATTTCATTGATCTCAAAGCCAGTGGCTCCCAGCTAGTAACATGTAGATCACCGGTCGTCGGCGGAACAAATTTGAAGGATCAATGGTATTTACATTTATTTAAAAAAAAAAAAAAAAATTTTAAACCCTTTTTTTCTCTCTAATATTTTTCCTAATTATCCAGGAACCATGAGTTGTTAACCCTTTGGCTCAGTACATTGGATATCGCAACCCTTCGGCCTTGATTCCAGGATAGACACCGTAAATCTAGGAGAAATGTGGCTTTTCTGCCTACCCCCGGGTTTGAACCCGGACGACAAGGAGTTTATCACACGGTCGCTACACAGTCAGGTTTAACCAACTGCGCTAGCGAGCTGAGCTGCGATTCTAATACAAATTACTCCTTATGACTATTCGAATTCTTCTCTTTTTTTTAGTGCTCTCAGATTGTAAACCCCAGCGGAAAACTTTTAGTTGTTCACCCACTTCTGGACTGTTGGTCTTGCTCCAGAACTTGAGTTCTGCGTGCAAATCCGTTTTGCATGTCTCACTTATTTATAAGCCGACTGTTGGTTTATCGCACCTCAGGCAAATGCACTCTAACTTCCTAGCATACACCCCGGATTAGGCGATTTTGTGACATGCGTGTTAGGGACCAATGAATCGGTTATGATACACACTTGTTACACAAATGTATGCACTCAACAAAAAACTGTCCCACCTATCAAGAAATACTGAAGAGTTGTTCCAACTTTGGGGTCAGAGGCGGAAAACAAGAAAGGGACCAGGGTTCCAACTGGCTCTTCCTCCCTAATGCTGATGTCCTTGTCTGTGGCTGCAATGACCGGAGGGTCATTTTTGTCATGGACATTCACTGTGATGGTCACTTCTGAGTATGCCATTGTGGCGTCTGTCACTCTAGACGAAAAAAAAAAAAAAGAATTGATATTGATCATTAGGTAAATTTTACGCTGGTCTCCCCACTAACACACAGCTACACACTAGCTCGCTTCTAATTGGACGACCTACTGACCACCTCACCTCTGATAGGTTGGCCTCGGGCGATAATACTTTCATACAAGGCGAGGGGGATATACCGCACTCGCTCTGATACAGCGTGTTGTATATTTCACCATGCCAAAGCTTTTAAAACATTTAGATAAGGGGTCTAACACACAACCCCCCACCCTCTCTCCATTCCAGAGAATGACAAAACCTATGTCACAGGCCGTCTTTTTCTCATAAATAAAAACGTAAAATGCAGGACAACAACAGACTGCGACATTCATAACAACGACCACGGTAGACTAGTCCGATCAGCTTATCAGTGGAGTTGACCTAAAACTGGTGGTGTGTAAATGGGGAGACTATCGTACAAATAACCGATCATTACTGCCCCGTTATGCCATTATGTGTCATATAGGACTCGCAGTCTATTACATTGTTATCCCTGTACAATCCCTTGAACATACAACAATTTTCCGTCTACGAACAGGACACTGCAGGCTCAACTACCACATGCATAAAATAAAGATTGTACAGTCCCCACAGTGTGCCTGTCAAACAGGACCACAAACACCTGAGCACCTACTGCAGACCTGCCCACTCTACATACTTCGAAAACAAACATGGCCTCAATAGCAAAGTGTATATATATATATATATTCTGGAGTTCACCGGCTGTAAAAACTCATGGAAAGGTTTGGTTGTTCGTCCACTTCTGGTCCTTTTCCAGAACTGTAGTTTTGCATACACATCCGTTTCACAGATCTGGTTTATTCGTATGCTGACTGTTGGTTACTTGCCTCTCAGGCAGATGCACTTAAACTTTAAAGGAAACATCCTTTGTGCCCTTTTATGTCACATGTACGACATGAAGTAGAGGGGGGGGGTGGGGCAATGGGTCACCCCCTCCCTAGTGGGGTCCAGATCCCACACTAGATACACACATACACATACCACACACATACACACTCATACACACATGCACATACATCCACACAAATAAACACATTCACACACATATACACACATACACACAGATGCGCACACCCATACACACACATACACACACTCACATATGCACATACATACATATACACACATACACATACACATATGTATATATACTCAAACATACCTAAATACACACACATACACACACACACACACACACACACACACACACACATATATATATATATATATATATATATATATATATATAAACACACACACACAATTACGCACGTTAGCAAGCCATAAACTCATGGAACCCCTTGATACGTGCGGACCTTCATTGGGACGTGCAGAGCTTCATGCTGAGTGTGTGGTACCAAGATGAAATAGGCCAAGTAGGGGTAAAACAGTAGTTACTTCAATGCTTTCAAAATGTAGAGCTCGAACGCTATGCGTTAAGTTCCAATGGTTGTATTGATATATACGATCAGCAATACAAGGAGAAATACATATGCAATCAATAATCAACTCGTTCAACCAAAGCTCACTCGTACATCCGTGGACGGTTATGTCCTTACGATAGGTCGCAGTCCGACCTTGAGATCATGACAATCATCTTGGTCCTCGGACAAGTCCGAATTAAGCAATGAAAGTATACCGGCTTGCTGCCGAGAATGTAGTGCTCACCAGCTTCCTGCTGAGGTCTTGGAGTCCCGGGGTAAAACGTCCTCAAGGATCCAACTTTATATAACGTTTGCTTCCGTGGGATCCCGGGGTAAAGCGTCCTCAAGGATCCCCACGTCCGTCTCCTTCGGACTATAAACATCAACTGCTCAGACAACAATATTATCATAACAACGTTACGTATTGTTTTGACGTCTTATTTGCTCACTCCGTACCGGTGCGTTCTGGTGCACATTCGCACGCGACAGCTTTTCCCCCCTCCCCAGGACGACCGAGCACTAGGGCTTGTCGTAGTCTCGGTCGGAAAACTGGAGTCATGTCGCGGCAAACAGCACCAGTACGAGAGAGCAAATAAGAACACTTGAATACACACACACTCACTCCTCAATATATCGTCAATACATTACTAAATGCATGCAAAATATAGATTCCTGACTTCACTAAGCATTATTATCAACAACATTATTGTTATCCAAATTATTTTTCATAACATCATGCATTTTAAATATCATGTAAATTGAACAAATAAACATCAATCGTCTTCCAATGCCTCTGGGGTGCGCGACAAAAAATCGGCTAAGACATTCTCTTTCCCTGGGCGATAAATAACTGTGAAGTTGAACGTCTGTAGAAACATTGTCCATCTTAATATGCGTGAGTTTTTGATGGGTGCTGAGTTCAAGACTTCGAGTGGACGATGGTCTGTCAAGACAAAGAAGTGACTGCCATACAGGAATTGGGTAAACTTCCCTATTGCCCAAAAAATGGCTAGTGCTTCCCTTTCGCCCACGCTGTAACGGCATTCAGTAGGAGACAGCTTCCTGCTGGCATAAACAACAGGAAGTAGGGTGCCCTCTCTGGATTGCATCAACGTCCCACCAATCGCAACATCAGACGCATCTGTGGATACATAAAACGGCAGAGACAAATCTGGCAAACACAAGAACGGATTACTATTAAATGCCTTTTGTAATCTCTGGAGCGCGTCCTCGCACTCTCTCGTCCAGATAACCTTCGCTGGCATTCCTTTCATCGTCAATGAGGACAACACGGCTGTAATGGTTGAATAGTTAGGAATGAATTTGGCATAAAAGTTACATAAACCCAATAACGCACGCACTTGTTTCTTCGTTTTTGGTATAGGGATGTTAAGAATCTTACCCACCGTGGTGGCTTCGGGTTTACGGACCCCGTGTCCTACAACATGACCGAGGAACGTGACCTCCTCGAAAGCGACCTTCACTTTAGTTGGTCTAACTGTCAGATTAAACGATTTTTTATGCGTTCCAGTAATGTCTTTAGACCTCGAATATGTTCGTCTAAATCATTATGGAAAAGCAGAATGTCATCCAGATAATGAATAACATCATTACGACCCTGTAACAACTTGCGTACGAGGCGGGTGAACGTCGCCGGTGCTCCGGAAAGCCCGAAGACCATATAGTTGAAGTGAACCAAACCTTTGTTCGTCTGAAAACGCGGTGTATTTTTTGGAATCCTCGTCTAAGGGAATCTGCCAATAACCCTTGGTAAGATCTAACTTTGTAAAATACCTAGCCTTCGACAATGCAACAAACATATCTTCCATATTTGGGATATTTTCAGCATCTACAACCGTGATTCGATTCAATTTTCGAAAATCTATGCAGATCCGAAGGCTTCCATCTTTCTTTCGGACAACCACTATTGGAAAAGCATAGGGTGATGTCGACGGTTCAATTATACCCCACTTAATCATGTTATCGATTTCCTTATCCACGGCATCCCGATAATGAAAAGGTATAACATATGGTTTCATTTTGATGGGTTTATGATCTATTAATTCAATGGAATGCACTGCTTCTGTCGTTCTACCCGGTATGTCCGATAATGTTTTGTCGAATGTAGCCAAAATACGCTTTATACGACGCACCATATCTGGTGGAACCGAGGGCGCGACTTCCACGTCTCTCCATGTTTCTCTGGATACCAGTTCGGGTAGGGACAATTGATGAGCAGTGTCCACCTCGACATCATTGCTCTCTTCGTCAATGACGTGGCAGAATGCTGCCTCCATTTCTTCTTCTTGCAAATTATTGTCGGGTGCCTCAGCTGCTTCTAACACTTCAGACAAAACACCAGGGCGAGACTTAAACTCTTTAAGCATGTTTAGATTGTATACTTTATGATGTCCTCTGACATCAATAAGATAGTCCACATCTGAAATTTTCTTAATAACTTTAAAAGGACCCTGCCATTTGGCTGATAAACAATTATTATTATCTTGCAGAAATATCAATACATCATCATTAGGCTGGAGAGTGATTAGTCTCCGGTTACGGTTAACGTATTCTCTTTGATGAGTACCAGTATTTTCCAAGTTGTCCCGTGCAACTTGACAACCTGAGATTATCTTGTTACGTAACTCCGTCACGAATTTAATATATGTTTGAGGCGCTTCTTGATCGCCTTTACCGATCCATATGTCCTTTAACAGCGACAGTGGACCTCTGGGATTAGCACCATATATAAGTTCGAAAGGTGAGAAACCTGTACTGCTCTGGGGCACCTCACGATAGGCGAACAAAACAGCAGGAAGGTATTTATCCCAGTCTGCTGGAAATTGATTAGTAACTTTGGCTAGCATAGCTTTTATTTTCCCATTTAAATTTTCTACTAGCCCATTTGATTGTGGGTGATATCTTGCAGAAAAAACGTGAGAGATGGCAAGTAATTTGTCAAAAGAGCGCATTGCTTCTGAAATAAATTGTGATCCGTGATCTGACAGAATTGTTTCAGGAAA
Source organism: Candidula unifasciata (assembly GCA_905116865.2). Classification (NCBI taxonomy): domain Eukaryota; kingdom Metazoa; phylum Mollusca; class Gastropoda; order Stylommatophora; family Geomitridae; genus Candidula; species Candidula unifasciata. Next base: position 331,562 of record CAJHNH020003446.1, on the reverse strand, counting down.
GCCTACTCTAGAGAATATAAGCATCAATGCTTCTGCTACTGACTCAGTAGTGATATGACGTAACGGTACTGCTTCAACCCAACGTGATGCCATGTCTACAAATGTTAAAATGTATCTAAATCCTCTTTGTGAAACAACCGGTAACGGACCCACAAGATCGACAGCAACTTTTTCGAAAGGACGACATGGAAGATAGACCCTTTGAATAGGAGGTTTCTGAGATGCATCCTTTCTCGCCATCATTTGACAGTCTTTACATGACCTACAGTATTTCCTAATATCTGTGGAACAACCAGGCCAATAGAATTGTGCAAGAACTCTTTTCTGTGTTTTACCTATACCTAAATGTGCAGCAAAAGGAGTGTCATGTGCAACTCTCAGAACATCGGTTCTATAACATAAAGGAACGACTAATTGTTTACATTGCATAACAGGTGATTTAAAATATCTCATTAAAATTCCATTCTTCACATAAAAATGCCATGTACCTTGCTTACATGTTCTAACACCGGTTACTTCTGCCCTAGAAAAGCATTTAGTGAGGGTAGGATCCGCCCGTTGTTGTATCGCAAAACTGTTTGTTTTCGGTGCGTGTGGTTCGTTTCCAGGCTCTTTTGGTCGTTCTGGTTCATTCTTTACTGCTTCTTCGCTAGCTATCCCACATGTGATAGCTATTTGGTTTTCGTTCGAAGTAGCTGACTGTAACGCAGGTGTGGCTTCCTCGTTACTTACTCTCTGTTGAGCGCGTGTAACTGCAGCATTAGCTTCAGTCACACCCTCATTTTCTTTATACCAGCGTTCGATTTCCTCACGCGAGGGCATCTTTGCTCCTGGAACTGATCCAAGGAGTACGTCTGCTGATGGTCTCTCCAAAACACACACTTCGGCAACCCCTTGAAAATACGGGTTATTTAAATAGACTTTTGCTAAAGGAAATCTTTCTAAACGACCACCAAAAGTACGACACTTGCAATACCGACCTAAGTATGCCGATTTGGGGATTAGGTATCTAGCCACTCCTATAACATTGGCACCCGTGTCACGTAATACTTTAGATTTTATGTTTCCAACATAACCATTATGCAAAGGCAAACCAGCCTCCAGTGGTACAGCTGACAACGCTGGGTAAACAATTTCTGGATGGATTCGAACCTGACCGTCTGCTAAATTTGTCACTTTTTGTGACATCGCTGCGTTTACTGTTTGCGCGGAATTAGCATGACTGTTCATAACCCTTGGGCACTCAGAACGTTTATGGAAACCACGGCATACATAGCACCTTATAGGACCTGTGTTGCGTTGAAACCTACCTCGTGAAGATGGACCATCGTCATCATCTTTCCTGTGTCGCTTGTGGGGACAATCGGGACTTTTGTGTCTCCACGAAAGACAGATTGAACAAGCAGATGAACGGGGTTGATAATGTTCACCCTGCTTTTTGGACGTTTGATCTCTATGGGGTGGTTGTCTCTGTTCGCTGTGGCTGCGATAGCGCCCCTGCCTATTATGGCATTTGTTCCACCCGGGCCGATTTGACGAGGCGTTGTGGTGCACCCTAATACTGGATGCAGCTGGGAGTATGTCCTCGAACCTGGGGTTGTGCAATGGTTTACCAGGATGTGCAGTGACATACTGTTCTCCCAATGTTGTCATCTCCTCAACTGACTTCGGTTTCCTTTCTTGAAAAAATGAGAACATCTCCGAACTACATGAAGACAAAATTTTATCTCGAATAATGAGATCAGCCAACTTATCATAAGAGTTTTTAACATCTGCCAATGTCACCCAACGCGTAAACAACGTTCTAACGCGGGCCACAAAATCAGCGAAACTTCCATCGACGGATGGCACAACAGATTTAAACTGCACACGGTAACCTTCTTCGGTCATGCACTTCGACGCCAACAGTTTTTGTTTGACTATTTCGAACGACGCGCGTTCGTCTTCTGATAAGTTCGTGAACGTGTTCAAAACTGGTCCCGTTAGCAAATCCCTTAAACGAGATACCCATTGTTCCTCTGGTATCTTAGCTGTATTCATCGCTAAAGAGAAGCGATCCAAAAAATTATGAAGATCTTCTGTAGGTGTAAGAAATGGTAATTTGGGTATGTATACACATGCCCCTTGTTCGGAACCCGAACGGCTACTAGTCACAAGACGACGGCTCTCTGATTCTGACACAGCAACAACCTTGTCTCTATCTATACGCGCTAGTTCTAATTCGTTCTCCAAACGTAACCTTTCCAAATTAGTCTTCATTTCAAAACGCAGTCTCTCCGCCATAGCTTCTTTTTCCCAGCGTAGTTTCTCAGCCTCAGCTTCTTTTTCCATGCGTAATTTCTCCAACTCCATTTCTTTTTTCCATGCGCGTTCCGCTGTTCTCTCATCGCGTAACTGGTTATCTCTGTCCGACAACTCTTTCATTCTGGCTTCGGCGAAAGCTAAGAGTTGTCCATTTTCTAGGCCTATACTTCGACCTAACTCCAAAAACTCAGCAAATGTAGACATATTTAATTAATATGACAATCAATATACAATATATGATAGTGTGTGGTGAAGTGACGCCACAAGACAACGAATACTGCGTACTGTCACACACGTACAATGCGACGAGTCTGACAGACGATAATTAAAAAAATGACTCCACAAATACACCAATGGAACTAACAGATAGAGAAGGGACAATCGTCGAAAGAACACCAGGTAGCACTATTACAAACTAAACGTACAGGACGTGACGAGACAGGACTAAGACACTTTAGCCTAAATCAATCCACAGAGTCGCGAATAGATAAACTATCTCCCTGTTATAATGGGGACCACTCCGAGGGTTGAAGTTGGCTACAGACAGAGCCAAAGACGATATGACACTCTAGTGGTGAGCTAGTTGAAATATCGAATAAGGCTCTCACCGCCCAACCTCCCGCTTACTTGATAACACGTAACAATTAATGTCGCTCTCCACTTGCGCACGGGAAAACCAGGTCTGTTCTCTGGAGGAAAGAGTTAAATTGTCAGCGCAACAGAAACCACAACAACCACAATTGACTTACCAATTGGGTGGCAGACAAACAACACACTGCAATGTTAGCGATGAAAAATCGCTAAAATAACGACCGGTACAACGGCAAGTAGCAGATCAATGTACAGCCAAAAGGACGACTTGATCCGATTCAATCCCACGGAAAGTGGCACAGTCAGTAACGGTGACTTGATTATGATGAAGATCCAGCGAAGTATGATACGGAGATCCAACGAAGAGTGCTACTGTCCCGATGAAGATCCAACGAAGAAGAATGATACGGTCCCGATGAAGATCCAACGAAAGAAGAATGATATGGTCCCGATGAAGATCCAACGATGGCTAGAACAGACCGGCGGCGGCGACTTGATACATTGAACGATATCCACAGCTAGAGATTGGTAAAGACTGTGACAATTGGAATGTGCTTCGTGTACAACTTGAGGCACAACAATGCGACAAAATGTCGTATCACACTTGTGACGAGAGGTCCCTCATTCTTTAAAGGCTGGCTCCCATTGATACGTGCGGACCTTCATTGGGACGTGCAGAGCTTCATGCTGAGTGTGTGGTACCAAGATGAAATAGGCCAAGTAGGGGTAAAACAGTAGTTACTTCAATGCTTTCAAAATGTAGAGCTCGAACGCTATGCGTTAAGTTCCAATGGTTGTATTGATATATACGATCAGCAATACAAGGAGAAATACATATGCAATCAATAATCAACTCGTTCAACCAAAGCTCACTCGTACATCCGTGGACGGTTATGTCCTTACGATAGGTCGCAGTCCGACCTTGAGATCCAGACGATTTACTTTCTCCTCGGACAAGTCCGAATTAAGCAATGAAAGTATACCGGCATACTGCCGAGAATGTAGTGCTCACCAGCTTCCTGCTGAGGTCTTGGAGTCCCGGGGTAAAACGTCCTCAAGGATCCAACTTTATATAACGTTTGCTTCCGTGGGATCCCGGGGTAAAGCGTCCTCAAGGATCCCCACGTCCGTCTCCTTCGGACTATAAACATCAACTGCTCAGACAACAATATTATCATAACAACGTTACGTATTGTTTTGACGTCTTATTTGCTCACTCCGTACCGGTGCGTTCTGGTGCACATTCGCACGCGACACCCCTCCCTCCCCCTCTCTCTAGCAAAAAAAAAAAATTTAAAGGACTGAGTGCCCCCCACCCCCTCCCATCTTTCCAATGCAATGATTTGGATTGGCGCCCTTTCTGATAAGAAGCAAGCACATCGGCTCCTAAAGCTAGTCTCGTGTTTAAAATGGATCTGCAATGTAAAATTAGTTGCGTATCATTTACAGGACGTTGCAGAACCAACCCCAGTATTGTTTGGCTGTTGTGGTTTTTCTAGGCACATTTTACGTTTAGTAGTTTGCCACTGCCACTGCACGGTCAGCTCTCGACAACACTGTCGAAAACAACGCAGGACAAGCCGTCTACAGCTGGGATTGAACCTAACACAACGACATTATGAAGCGCGTTCACAACACCTAATCCACAGACGCCGACTGTGATGTAAGTAAAAGTAAAGTGAAGGACCCTTTTCCACGCCTGAAAGGCGTATTGAGTATATAGAGCTGGATCTTCATTTTATAGACCAAACGGCACTTGGTGGATGATGTGGTCAGCAGCACACCGGCCGCCTTTACTTCCCAGGACTGCACCTGGTATCCACTCAAGGTTGGGTCGACCTGGGAGTCAAGGTCAACGCCACGGCGACTCCCAACTGTCAATTGAGCAGAGCTTTTATCTTGACATCACGCAGAAGCAGCACCTTGTTTTAAGTATAACTTTTTGTTTCCATTGATGATGTAATAGACACTTTGCAGTTAGTACCCGCACCTTTGTTAAAGTCGTTATGTGGTGACGTACCAGCACCTTTGTTTCTGGTGGGGGAGGGGGGAGCAATGTCAGTTTGTGAGAACCATCCAGTTGTAGCGGCTAGACGTCCGCTTGCGGGTCAGAAGGTCGTGGGTTCGGTTTCTGACGGAGCCGGACTTATTTTCAGAAATGACGTTGGCTCCCAGATCGATCCAGTCTTAAATGTAAAGTCTTGGAAAGTACAAGCGGCCGGTGTGCTGCTGACTTCATCACCCATAAGTGCCGATTGGTCTATATAATATAAGTCTAGCCCTATATGCCCACCAACTTTTATTTCTGTATGAAACTATCATTTACGTTTATCTCGCCTTTATTGCACTCATAAATATTTGTTTCATTTTATTTATTTGTGATAAACATTTTAGAGGATTGCTTCATAAAGTCTGAGGATCAATTTCGCTGCCTTCTAGCAACCATTATGTTAGACCAGTTTCCAGTGTATGGTATGTGTGTATTTGTGTGTGTTTATCTGTGTGTGAGCGTTGTGTATGAGAGAGAACGAGAGTTCCTCCGTTGCTTTGCTAGAAACAAATCGTCACGTTTAATCAGCATCCCCAAAGGATATATAATTGTATTGTAATAGGGTGGAAGCGACCAAGACTACAGTACAGCAGATTCAAGATCTTAGATTTGTTCTGGTTTGAAAATGGCCAACAGGCAAAAGAAGAAACATTGGCAGTTAATAGTGTTAGACGATAACACGGGAAAAATCTGGCTCGCTGGGTATAAAAGATTTTGTTTAGTCTTGGAGCGACCTATTTGGCTTTCGGACGGACCCACGTAACCTACCTAGCGACTGTGCTTTGACAATGGGCTAGTCGACAGGTATGGGGATCGTGTGGAAAGTCCGTGGTCTGACTGATTTCAGGCGATGGTACGTTCAGTTGGTTAAAATAGACTTTCATTTGTATTCTTGCTAAGAGATAGTTGGATGGTAGATCGCTCTATATTTGAGATTTTGTTCCAGCAGTTTGTCGTCCTTAATGTCATTATTTGTTGACCACGCTGATGTCATGTTGAGTTAAATAAACTGTTTAATGTGATCATAACTCATTTGCTTGACTTAATTTAGGATCTAAGCCCGTGGTTGTCTAGGTGTGTGTACCCATGTAGTTAGATCGACGTCATGTAACGTTATTATGCAGATTTCCATAGTTAGGGTCTCGGTGAAATATCTGGGATCTCTGCGGAGAAGAACCCTTGTCTTTTCTTTACTTTTCTGTTTTTGTTGTTTAGCGGGGAACTACTATGACTTTTGTTCTAATCACAATTTTCTCTGCCTTTCTTCTTGTTTTCCCTCCTTATTTCTTCCCGCTGTCACAGTATATAAAAAAAAGGATATTATTGTGACAAGATTATTTTATTATAAAATGGCTGAGCCTTGAAAATGACTCATGCAGTGTTGATGCGATCAAAGGAGACAGACCCAGATAGTGTCCCACACGGCGACGAAGTCGTCTACTGACGAACAAATTAGCGATTAGGTCGCCGATGTGTGTGTGCGAGAGAGTTAGAGAAAGAGAGAGAGAGAGAGAGAGAGAGAGAGAGAGAGAGAGAGAATTTATAGCAACTATGGCTATCCTTCGAATATCGGGCACATATAATGGCGGCCAAAAACACACCCTGACAGGGCCTCAGTCGCATGTAAATTGCGCACTTTCGGCGACTTAAATTGCGGACTTCGGGCGACTACCGCCACCGGCGGGACTCAGTCCCAGATGGCTGGGACTCACGAGCAGCAGCTACCGCATCTCCTGCAGCTTCCTTTATTTTATTCGCTCGTGAGTCCCAGCCATTTATTTTAGCCCCTCCCCCCCCCCCCCCCTTTTCCACGCTGTGCGTAGCGTCGTTAAGATACCGTCGGCGGTGGCGGTAGTAGCCGGAAGTCCGCATATACATGCGACTGAGGCCCTGTCAGGGTGTGTTTTTGGCCGCCGTAATATGTGACCGTTATTCGGAGGATAACCGCAACTATTATCCTACCTGAGTGTGACAGCATACGACCTGGTCTGGCTGTAGTTCAACGTGCCTGCAGCGTTCACGCGCAGTGACCCCTGCATAGGCTCTATGGTGAAAGGCCCGCCACCAGAATTGACTACAGAAAATACCAAAGGGTAATTCCCGTCGACATCCATTGCTGCAGCAGTTCCGATGACGTAGTTCACAGGGGCGTCTTCGTTGACACTCCATACAGACACAGGGCTGAGGTTGGTAAATGTGGGACTAACAGCTGGTGCAGTAAGATTAAATATACGTTTTAATTGTCAACAAAGACAATGTAAGGATGATGATAAATTTTTAATTTCAACACACTCTGTATAGTTAATAACGACTGTCCCGACATGGAACAAGATGTTTCTTTTTAAATTTTACAGCCCGACCCGGCTGGACTTTATGTTAATTCGTAAACGACGAAACTGAAAAAGTGGAGCTTAGAAATTAAAATGAATAATGTGGATACTTCCTTGAAAAAAAAAAGGGCATTGATTTAAACTCAGTATTAACATCATAATTTAGCCATAAAAATAAATTCACATATCACCAAAATTATTAACAAATAAAGAATGGTGGCCGGCAATATCTCGTCCACTTCCCGGCCCCTTTCTGCTTCCCTGTTTTCTCCTCTCTATCAAATGTTGGTGAGATTAGAGTTTTTTTTTTTTAAACTAGGTACAAATATCATCATTATCAATGGTTTAAATCACCACTGATTTCTGGCATCATGAGAGTTAATAAGCTAAAATGGTTGGGTCAAATTGAAAGAATGTCAGCTGACAGAGAGTTAATAACTGTGTACACGAGGGAAGAAGAATGATTCATAAATATAATAATATATTTGTAATAATATGAAATGTATGAATACGTACTTTTAAAGCGAACTGCTATTCATGGTCAACGCGGGCTGCTGAGCCTTTTAACAAACTTACGGAGAAAGATTTAAGCGCCGTAACCTCCCCACCCCACCCCTTGTTCTGGCACCTATGTGTAATGAACGGGTTTGCAGCATATTTTCACTATTCTTGGATGTCTGTCCGCATGGGACAATTTCAGCAGAACAGAGGGTAACGTTGATGTATTATTAGTATTGCAAAGAAATAGTAATAATTGTTCTGTTGTTGTTATGAGTAAGCGAGCGTGCCTGATTTAACGTGAACGTGCTTTCTCAGACGCTCAACTGTTAATCCTTATGAAATCATTTTCTCCCTTGTCGATATGCCGCCCCTTTTGGTATTTCCATCTCTATCCAACACGGCAATAATTTTTAAAAAATGTTATTAGCACGGATGGGGTTCGAACCCACGCGGAAATACATCCATTGGATCTTAAGTCCAACGCCTTAACCACTCGGCCACCGTGCTGATAATGATTGATTGGAGGCAGCAATATTATTACGAACAGCTCGACCCTGAAGTCAAACATGCTTTATTAAACTGATCGTCATAATCAAGAGTCTTGCCCAGTAGTGTGGGCGATCATGCGATCTACAAAGTCTGCCGTCTTCAACAGCATATATCAGTTCGTATGCTGACACCCAAGTATGACATGATAGAAGGCTGTCATTATCTTATCGATGTGTCTTCCTCTGTCTCACTGTGCATACCATTTTCCCCCAGTGGTCATATGTCCAGTTTCCTTTTCATAACAAGACCACAAAATGATAATTCTGAAATTTGCGCTAAACTGTCTTCAAACCGTCGCCTCTTTTAAAAACCATTTACATACGTTGTACTTTTTGGCTGTCCAGTAAATTCTAAGGATTTTTCTGTAAAACCCCGAGGCTTCAATTAATTATTTAGCTTGTTAATTAATCGCTTTAGCTCAAATGTTTTGGCAATATCAAGCGCCATGGCGGATTTAAAAAAAAACAAAAAAACAATTGTAGCAGCGGTACCAGGCAGGAGGGGCGGGAGGCTACCAACCTGAAGATGGGCACTGTATATAAGTAACTCCTTGAATATATAAGTGCACACTGCGACGAATAGGAAACCAAATAAAATAGCCAAAAACCTTCCTTCATAAAGCAGACTTCCGGGCGACTGAAAAAGGATCAAGTTTGGAATTTTTTGATCATCAACGTCAACTGGAATTGGAATTAGAATATAAGTGCACGAGATGAGAGAGCTGGTGAGAGACTAGTTTCCCTCAGGCAGACCGAGATAAGAGCGACTTCTGCAAGGTACCTGCCACATGATGATATTGATTATTTTTTCCTGTTTATTAGCGGAATCCCTGCAATTTTCAGAAATGTCTCGGAATTGGCTCGGGGAACAATTCGACGCGAAAGGGACATGGCTGCCACACCTTTGTCATAGACACCGTCTCCTATATAATAAAAATAGGATTACGGATCATCAGGCAGACATGGATCACAGAAGGATCACGGATCATCAGGCAGACATGGATCACAGAAGGATCACGCAGACATTGTCACTGCTCTTAGAGAGATAGCACGTTCTGAGGATTTTGGAAGTAACGTGTCCACGTCACTTCTAACGATACCGTCAGTGCAAGCCACAGGTTGAGAACCACTGGTTTACTGGGTCGTTCTACGGGTGCGAAATACCCTGCTGTCATCTGACCGGTGGAGGATGAAACACTAAAGAAAAAACAACACTGTAAGCGAGACATTAAATCACATGTTCAACAGATGCCTCCTAAAGATATATAAAAGTAACAACGTTACTTATTTGTTAACCGCAATGGTGAAGAGATTAGACGACCACTTGCCGGTCCGAAGGTCTTGAGTTCGAACCTCATCCAGTTGGATTATGATAAAAAAATGACCTCGTCTCCCAGGTAGACCCGGGCTTTAAACGGGTACCTGGTAAAGTTATAGGGAGTAAAGGCGGCCGGTGATATGTTGACCATATTACCCATAGAATGCCAGTTGGCCTACACAATTTATCTAGCAACACATAACCTCTACGTCACTGGCATACAATTTTTGATTATTTGATTTACTTACAATTATTTACGTAACTGAACCACTTCTTACCTGTGACAGTCACCGCAGAGGATAATAATAATCCTATGAACCTCAAGACCGGTCTCGCTTTGTTCATTCTCCACTCAGAAGCAGGCGTAAAAGTTGCGCTATAAACACATTCAATGCATTTTTTTTTTTTTTTACATCTGTTCGACTTGAGCCAGTTGTAGGGTTACAGCTGATTTCGAATCTAACCAAGTCTAACCTAGCCCTGGTTGAAAATATAAACATTCATGATTATTTCTGTATTTAAAAGTGATGTAATCCCCTGGCTGAAAATCTAAGCATTCATGATTGTTTCTGTAATTAAAAGTGTTGTAATTTAGTTGAAAGGTCATCCAGACCGCACATCGAACTTCCGTAAATCCCACAATGACAGAACCAGTTCTGTGTTGGTTTATTATTTTTCTTTCGTTTCCTGTGTAGTTCAGTCATCTGGCCCCACCCCTTTTAACTTGCTGTTCTTGCAGTCTTGTCATGCTGACAGATTCATGGTCATTTCTTCTTCTTCTTCTTCTTCTTCTTCTTCTTCTTCTTCTTCTTCTTCTTCTTCTTCTTCTTCTTCTTCTTCTTCTTCTTCTTCTTCTTCTTCTTCTTCTTCTTCTTCTTCTTCTTCTTCTTCTTCTTCTTCTTCTTCTTCTTCTTCTTCTTCTTCTTCTTCTTCTTCTTCTTCTTCTTCTTCTTCTTCTTCTTCTTCTTCTTCTTCTTCTTCTTCTTCTTCTTCTTCTTCTTCTTCTTCTTCTTCTTCTTCTTCTTCTTCTTCTTCTTCTCTTCTTCTTCTTCTTCTTCTTCTTCTTCTTCTTCTTCTTCTTCTTCTTCTTCTTCTTCTTCTTCTTCTTCTTCTTCTTCTTCTTCTTCTTCTTCTTCTTCTTCTTCTTCTTCTTCTTCTTCTTCTTCTTCTTCTTCTTCTTCTTCTTCTTCTTCTTCTTTCTTCTTCTTCTTCTTCTTCTTCTTCTTCTTCTTCTTTCTTCTTCTTCTTCTTCTTCTTCTTCTTCTTCTTCTTCTTCTTCTTCTTCTTCTTCTTCTTCTTCTTCTCTTCTTCTTCTTCTTCTTCTTCTTCTTCTTCTTTCTTCTTCTTCTTCTTCTTCTTCTTCTTCTTCTTCTTCTTCTTCTTCTTCTTCTCTTCTTCTTCTTCTTCTTCTTCTTCTTCTTCTTCTTCTTCTTCTTCTTCTTCTTCTTCTTCTTCTTCTTCTTCTTCTTCTTCTTCTTCTTCTTCTTCTTCTTCTTCTTCTTCTTCTTCTTCTTCTTCTTCTTCTTCTTCTTCTTCTTCTTCTTCTTCTTCTTCTTCTTCTTTTCTTCTTCTTCTTCTTCTTCTTTCTTCTTCTTCTTCTTCTTCTTTCTTCTTCTTCTTCTTCTTCTTCTTCTTCTTCTTCTTCTTCTTCTTCTTCTTCTTCTTCTTCTTCTTCTTCTTCTTCTTCTTCTTCTTCTTCTTCTTCTTCTTCTTCTTCTTCTTCTTCTTCTTCTTCTTCTTCTTCTTCTTCTTCTTCTTCTTCTTCTTCTTCTTCTTCTTCTTCTTCTTCTTCTTCTTCTTCTTCTACTACAGCATTCCGAGCCCTTGACGTCCATTGCTGTAGATATCACCCGCCTCTATTTATCTCTTCGGTTGGCCCTCTCTTTCCAGTTGGTGACACTAAGTGTTTGCAAGTCTGTCTGGATATTATCTATGAGTGGGTCCATCATTCTCCCCCTTTTTTGATGGACCCTGGGGGCATACTTCTTTGTTCGTTTTCGCAATCATAGGTATTATACTGTGTTAGGGGTTATCAACCCGGTCCACAGTCGACATATGTCTCTAGATGTCAGTTTATCCCCCCCCCCCCGGCGATACCAGTCTTTCCATAGGTGTTAGAAGGTCTTTCCCGATCGTCACCAGCCTTTCCTGGTTGTCTTGTGAGCTAGCCACGTACAAAGGCTTACGTGGTGATGAACGCAAACGGACACTTAAACAGCTGGGTGAGGTTGCTGAGAGGGCCTCGAGCTGGCTCTGGACACAACGGAACAACGTAGGGAACGGGCCTCGGTGAGCTGGTCCAGGTGTCTAGTGGAAAAGAATTTCTCATCCCTTGAAGTCCATCGTGTCCGAATTGTCTGCCAGTGTCCCTCTGCCATCTGCTAAAAAGTCCAACATGTATCCGGTAAACCAATCGTAAGCTTGCCGCTTGATCGTCCAGGTATGCAGTCTGCTTTAATTATGCTACCGCAACGACTTCTTATCTCACGGTCATCATCATCATGTAGCAGGTCCTTTGCAGAACGTCGCTCTAATCAGTCTGCCTGAAAGAAACTATGTCTCTCGCCAGTTCTCCCGCCTCATGCACTTTCACACTCAAGGAGTCACTTATATCCTGTGACCATCTTCGTGTCGGTCGACCCCTGCCCCTCATTCCTGGTACCATGCCTTCTGCTATAATTTTTTCCAATCCGTCGTGGCGCTTGATATGACCAAAATATTTCAGCTTTCGAGACAGGATGCTGTTTATTAGCCAATCTTCCTTAATGTTCAGATCTTTCAAGATGTCAACATTTCTCATCTTCTTTGTCCAAGATATTCTGAAAATCTTTCTATAGCTTTTCAGCTCAAAAGCCCCTATTCTCTTTCTTAAGGACTGAGAGATAGTCCACGACTCACATCCGTATGTAGCCACAGGGAAGATGCATGCTCTCAGAATTCTTTTTATCTCCTTGCTGGTGTTTAACCATAGACTTTTAAGGCTGTTCAATCTTTGCATTGCTATGGCCATCCTCCTTTTAATTTCTGTTGTTGTTTATTAAAGAGCCTAGATATTCAAAGTTTGTGACATTTTCAATTTCTTTATCATTTATTGTTATTTTTGGGTGACAGTCAGTTTAATCTGTGGACATCATTTTCGTTTTCTTTAAATTCAAGAACAGATTTTGATCTTCACTGTGCTTTCGGACAGCCAATATTAAATTTTCTATTCCCTTTACGCTGTTCGAATGGACGACTGTGTCATCTGCGTAGCGGAGTTCCGGAATAGGGTTGCCACCAATTTTGAGCAGATCATAACTGTCACAAGTCTGGTCATTTTTGACATCTCACAGTACCTTTTGCAAATCACCAATGCGTCTTGTCCCTGTCCGAATAAGTAAAGTAAAGTAAAGTTCCCTTTTCACGCCTTTCGGCGCATCGGGCATATGGGCAGAGCGTCCCATATTTTTACAGACCATCAGCACTCTGTGGGTAATGTGGTCAGCATTACGCCGGCTGTCTTTACTTTCCCAGGACAGCCCATCCTGGTACCCATTTTAGGCTGGGTCGACCTGCGACGTCCCATACCACGACAAAAATCCACGCAGCCTGCACTGGGTTTCGATCGCGGTATAAACATCCGGTAATTCGTGCAGCAGGGGAAACGAACAAGCTTCATGAACTCAGGTGGGCCCACTCTCTGAAAATGTATAGCAGCTCGTGGGCCGAAACATTTGTCGACGAGAGGTTACTTCTACTGATGATTGGTAGACCCCTGCTGTACATGCTCCCATGTGGAGTTTCTTCTTATATCTCTCCATCGTCTTCTTCGCCTGCCTCGTGGTCTACGACCATTCATTTCCCTGGTGTCTACACTTTTTACTTCTAAGTCATCTGACATTCTTTCAGTATGTCCCAACCATTAAGTCTATTAACTCTCATGATGCCAGTGATCAGTGTTGATTTAATCAGATTATGAATTCTGTTGTTGCTTCTCACTCTCCATTCACCGCTGTTTGCATCTTTGATGGGTCCAAAGATTCGTCGTAAGAATCTGCTTTCGAAAACCTGTAATAAGGCTTTATCTCTTTTAGTTGTGCTTAAAGTTTCACAACCATATAAAACGACTGGTCTTATCATCGTTGACTTTAGCAGATGTTGAAGGGTATAGTATACTTTATTTTCAGATTGTATTCTAGATTGTATTTCTTCTCTCAGCATGTTGGAGCAGTTGAAGTTAGCACCCAAGTACTTATATGTTTCCGTTCGTTTGATATTCATATTATCGACTTATATGTGGCCGGAGTGTATATCCTTTCCCTGACTAGTTATTATCATGTTTTCTGTCTTATCTTGATTGATAGCTAATCCCATTTTCTAAGCTAATTCTTTAAAGACAGTCAAGTGTTTTAACAGTCTTTAGTTCATTTTCTCCAACGATTTCAATGACATTTGCAAAACTTTGTATTCTTGTAGGTTTTCCTATAGTACACGTTTGTTTCAATTTCCTTATAATTTTCTCCACGGCCAAGTAGAAAAGAAGTGTGGAGAGCATAACCTTGCTTTAAACCAGATGTTATTTGAAAAGGGTCTGATTTTCTGCCTTTATATTTTACTATATTACCTAAAGACGTGACAAATGGTCCTTTACTTATTAGTTTCGCTCGTTTTGGTTACAGCCTACTGTATACGTCCTCTATCGCACTTCACTCGTTTTAGTTACAACCTAATGTATGCGTCCTCTATCGCACTTCACTCGTTTTGGTTACAGCCTACTGTAAACGTCCTCTATCGCACTTCACTCGTTTTGGTTACAGCCTAATGTATGCCTCCTCTATCGCACTTCACTCGTTTTAGTTACAGCCTACTGTATGCGTCCTCTATCGCACTTCACTCGTTTTGGTTACAGCCTACTGTATGCGTCCTCTATCGCACTTTATTCGTTTTGGTTACAGCCTACTGTATGCGTCCTCTATCGCACTTCACTCGTTTTGGTTACAGCCTAATGTATGCCTCCTCTATCGCACTTCACTCGTTTTAGTTACAGCCTACTGTATGCGTCCTCTATCGCACTTCACTCGTTTCGGTAACAGCCTACTGTATGTGTCCTCTACCGCACCTCACTCGTTTTGGTTAAAGCCTACTGTATGCGTTCTCTATCGCACTTCACTCGTTTTGGTTACAGCCTACTGTATGTGACCTCTACCGCACTTCACTCGTTTTGGTTACAGCTTACTGTATGCCTCCTCTACCGCACTTCACTTGTTTTGGTTACAGCCTAATGTATGCCTCTTCTACCGCACTTTACTCGTTTTGGTTACAGCCTACTGTATACGTCTTCTATCGCACTTCACTCGTTTTGGTTACCGCCTACTGTATACGTCTTCTATCGCACTTCACTTGTTTTGGTTACAGCCTACTGTATACGTCCTCTATCGCACTTCACTCGTTTTGGTTACAGCTTAATGTATACGTCCTCTATCGCACTTCACTCGTTTTGGTTAGAGCCTACTGTATGTGTCCTCTACCGCACTTCGCTCGTTTTGGTTACAGCCTACTGTATGTGTTCTCTACCGCACTTCACTCGTTTTGGTTACAGCCTACTGTATGCGTCCTCTATCGCACTTCACTCGTTTTGGTTACAGCCTACTGTATACGTCTTCTATTGCACTTCCCTCGTTTTGGTTACAGCCTAAAGTATGCGTCCTCTATCGCACTTCACTCGTTTTGGTTACAGCCTACTGTATACGTTTTCTATCGCACTTCACTCGTTTTGGTTACAGCCTACTGTATGGGTCTTCTATCGCACTTCACTCGTTTTGGTTACAGCCTACTGTATGCGTCCTCTATCGCACTTCACTCGTTTTGGTTACAGCCTACTGTATACGTCTTCTATCGCACTTCACTCGTTTTGGTTACAGCCTACTGTGTGCGTCTTCTAACGCACTTGACTCGTTTTGGTTACAGCCTACTGTATGCGTCCTCTATCGCACTTCACTCGTTTTGGTTACAGCCTACTGTATGCGTTCTCTATCGCACTTCACCCGTTCTGGTTACAGCCTACTGCATAAGTCCTCTATCGCACTTCACTCGTTTTGGTTACAACCTAATGTTTGCGTCCTCTACGGCACTTCACTCGTTTTGGTTACAGCCTACTGTATGCGTTCTCTATCGCACTTCACTCGTTTTGGTTACAGCCTACTGTATGCGTCTTCTATCGCACTTCACTCGTTTTGGTTACAGCCTACTGTATAAGTTCTCTATCGCACTTCACTCGTTTTGGTTACAGCCTACTGTATAAGTTCTCTATCGCACTTCACTCGTTTTGGTTACAGCCTACTGTATAAGTCCTCTATCGCTTTTCACTCGTTTTGGTTACAGCCTAATATATGCGTCCTCTACGGCACTTCACTCGTTTTGGTTACAGCCTACTGTATGCGTCTTCTATCGCACTTCACTCGTTTTGGTTACAGCCTACTGTATGCGTCCTCTATCGCACTTCACTCGTTTTGGTTACAGCCTACTGTATACGTCTTCTATCGCACTTCACTCGTTTTGGTTACAGCCTACTGTGTGCGTCTTCTAACGCACTTGACTCGTTTTGGTTACAGCCTACTGTATGCGTCCTCTATCGCACTTCACTCGTTTTGGTTACAGCCTACTGTATGTGTCCTCTACCGCACTTTGCTCATTTTGGTTACAGCCTACTGTATGCGTCCTCTACGGCACTTCACTCGTTTTGGTTACAGCCTACTGTATGCGTTCTCTATCGCACTTCCCTCGTTTTGGTTACAGCCTACTGTATACGTCTTCTATCGCACTTCACTCGTTTTGGTTACAGCCTACTGTGTGCGTCTTCTAACGCTCTTGACTCGTTTTGGTTACAGCCTACTGTATGCGTCCTCTATCGCACTTCACTCGTTTTGGTTACAGCCTACTGTATGCGTTCTCTATCGCACTTCACTCGTTTTGGTTACAGCCTACTGTATGCGTTCTCTATCGCACTTCACTCGTTTTGGTTACAGCCTACTGTATAAGTCCTCTATCGCACTTCACTCGTTTTGGTTACAGCCTACTGTATAAGTCCTCTATCGCACCTCACTCGTTTTGGTTACAGCCTACTGTATGCTTTCTCTATCGCACTTCACTCGTTTTGGTTACAGCCTACTGTATGCCTTATCTATCGCACTTCACTGTTTTGGTTACAGCTTACTGTATGCCTCCTCTAAAGTTAGTTGCGTATCCTTCACAGGACGTTGCAGAACCAAGCCAAGCTTTTTTTTGGCTGTTGTGGTTTTTCTTGGCAAATTTACGTCCAGTTGTTTGCCATTGCTTCATTGACTGTCGGCGTCTCGATACCACTGTCGAAACCAACGCAAGGCGCAAGGCCCGCAGCTGGGATCAAACCCAGCACCCCGGAATTAAGAAGAGCGTTCGCAAACGCCTAAGCCACACACGCCACAGATGCGTCCTCTACTATACGAAAATATCGCTGGGACTTCTTCATTCTTGAAGACTGAAACTAAACCTAAAATCTCAAATCTGGACCGTGAAGCGATTATCCTCCATACCCTTTCTACAGCCTTCTGTCACAAATCTGTGTTTATACCTTACAGCCATGTCAGAAAGTTAACATCTCGTTGGATTTCGGTGTTTCTCGTTCCTTGTATAAAATATGTCACATATTTTATTTCAAGTACGTCTCTGAAATATTGGTTTGTTATAATAAATGAAGCCAGTGTGTAAGCCTAGCAGCTTTAATAAGTTGTTAAAAGGTTTCTTTTTAGGCAGTTTTGTGGGGGAGGGGGTATGGAGGGGGGGGGGGTTTGGAGGGGGGTATGGATGGGGAGGAGGGGGGAAGGACTCACATCCTTGTGAAAGACTTACACATATTTTGCATGTTGGCGCATTTGTGGGTGACTAAAAGTATGCATTTCGGCACTTACTGTGAAAGACTAAATGTGTTACATATCGGCACTTACTGTGAAAGACTAAATGTGTTACATATCGGCACTTACTGTGAAAGACTTAATATGTTACATTTCGGCACTTACTGTGAAAGACTAACCATGTTACATTACGGCACTTATCGTGGGCGACCAACACAAATACACGTGTGTGTATGTCTATTTTCTTTTTTCTTCATTTATCGTGAGATACTATAAGAAAAGTGATTAGGCATAAATAGAAAAATGTTACTGATCAAATATTTTACCATAAATTAAAATTAGCATCTAGATAAACGAAACACTTATTATATTTTGTATTCCACGAAAAGTATTTTTGTAAATCACAAGAAACAAGCCAGCTAAAATTTCAACAACAACAAAGATTTATCATCATATAACTTAAATTATACAGCCGCACATCCTGGCCATTTGAAAAATAAAAATTAATGACTAATTTTGTTAACGATGAGCAATTACATCACAACAGTAATAAAACATTTTTGTCATAATTAAATCATTATTCATGTCAATTTTCTGTTCACTAACAGACTGAAACAAAAATACTGTCTGCTCTGGAGAATATCAAACTAAACAAAACAAAAAAAATTCAGATATGATCGTACCAAATATTTACGAAAATAAATACTCTGTAACGGTTGCCAACTTGTCGACTGTTGGAGCGTAATAAATTGTAATAGCCTGGCTAAAGAAGAAACCAACTGACTGTTTAATACAGATATATTGGTTTCTTTGTGCTTGTTATACAATACGTTCTAGGATTTGTTGAGTATGATATTGTTGCAGTGCAGTCGAAAGTAAGAGTTTGGAGCCAGCTTAGTCTAATCCACTGCCGCTCAGTTAGCCACAATTGGTGCTTCTGGTTCTCCTGTGATTGTTCTAGTTACACGTTGTTGTCTGGTTGCTAGGCGGTAGAAAAGACACTTCCTAGACTGACATTGTCTGCGTGGGGACTCTATCAGTGTCACTCGAATGGCGCTGTCACTGATGCTGTTTGTGAACTAAATTCAACACAGAGGAGTGGAACTTTCATCAACATGTAGCTGTTCCTTTGCAGAACGTCGCTCTCATCACAGTCTGCCTGAAAGAAACTCGGTGTCTCGCCAGTTCTCCCGCCTTATGAACTTTCATACTCAAGGAGTCACTTATATCCTATGCCCATCTTCTTGTTGGTCGGCCCCTGCCCCTCCTTCCTGGTACCATGCCTTTTGCTATAATTTTTTCCAATCCGTCGTGGCGCTTGATGTGACCAAAATATTTCAGCATCCGAGACAGGATGCTGTTTATTAGCCAATCTTCCTTGATGTTCAGATCTTTCAAGATGTCTGTATTTCTCCTCTTCTTTGTCCAAGATATTCTGAGAATCTTTCTATAGCATTTCAGCTCATACGCCCGTTTTCTCTTTTTTAAGGACTGGGACTGGACTGGACTGGACTGTCCACGATTCACATCCGTATGCTGCTACTGGAAAGATGTATGCTCTCTAAATTCTGATTTTGATCTCCTTGCTGGTGCTTAACCAAAGACTTTTAAGGCTGTTTAATCTATGCATTGCTATGGCCATCCTCCTTTTAATTTCTGTTAGACAGTCTCCCTTGCTATTTATTATATAATTTCTTCATCATTTATTGTCATTTTTGGGTGGCAGCCAGTTTTATGAACTCCCATGGAATAGAGAAAATCGCAGACAGATGATATTGGGCACTGTGAAAATTGGGGAATACTTATCTTGGCACTGACTTTTACTCAAACGACGCACTGAGTTTGAGTCTGTCTACAATGAAAGATCTACAGATGGCGGGCTGAGTTTGAGTCTGTCTATAATGAAACATCTACAGATGGCGGGGGACCTACTGCCGGCACAGGCTTTATCTCAGACAGTATCAGCATTTTAAAGAATGAATCAAGAATTGACATCACTGCACCCAGGACATTCCGACACGTGCTCCGTCTCCTTCTTCAGCAACCAAAGAACAGTCGACATACCAATAGTAAGGGTGGTAACCTAATTAAAAGTCGGCTTATGTTTTCGTGAGCTCTGTGGCTATGTCGATGCGAACGCTTCGTAATGCCGGGTTGCCGAATTCGATCCCAGCTGCGGGCAATGCGCCTTGCTTTGGTTTCGACAGTGGTATCAAGAAAGCCGACAGTCCAGGAATAAATGGCAAACTACTGGACGTAAATTTGCCTAGAAAAACCACACAACAGCCAGGGGCTGTTTTCCATATAATTCCATTCAATAGGGAAAATTTTCCTGAACCTCTACTCACCCCCCCCCCCCCCACCCCACACACACACCTAAGACCCCTCTCTCTTGAACTATTCTTTTAATGTACGAATTCCCCATCTGTTTTTTTTTTTTCTCTACTGCCGTTTGATCCCATAGAGCCTTCACTACCTCCGCTGATCATGTAGTCACCCGTGTACAGCATGTCGGGTTGTGCTGCTCTGTGGGTCTGTTACATGTACAGCATGTCGGGTTGTGCTGCTCTGTGTGTCTGTTACATGTACAGCATGTCGGGTTGTGCTGCTCTGTGGGTCTGTTACATGTACAGCATGTCGGGTTGTGCTGCTCTGTGGGTCTGTTACATGTACAGCATGTCGGTTTGTGCTGCTCTGTGGGTCTGTTACATGTACAGCATGTCGGGTTGTGCTGCTCTGTGGGTCTGTTACATGTACAGCATGTCGGGCTGTGCTGCTCTGTGGGTCTGTTACATGTACAGCATGTCGGGCTGTGCTGCTCTGTGGGTCTGTTACATGTACAGCATGTCGGGCTGTGCTGCTCTGTGGGTCTGTTACATGTACAGCATGTCGGGTTGTGCTGCTCTGTGGGTCTGTTACATGTACAGCATGTCGGGTTGTGCTGCTCTGTGGGTCTGTTACATGTACAGCATGTCGGGTTGTGCTGCTCTGTGGGTCTGTTACATGTACAGCATGTCGGTTTGTGCTGCTCTGTGGGTCTGTTACATGTACAGCATGTCGGGTTGTGCTGCTCTGTGGGTCTGTTACATGTACAGCATGTCGGTTTGTGCTGCTCTGTGGGTCTGTTACATGTACAGCATGTCGGTTTGTGCTGCTCTGTGTGTCTGTTACATGTACAGCATGTCGGTTTGTGCTGCTCTGTGTGTCTGTTACATGTACAGCATGTCGGGTTGTGCTGCTCTGTGGGTCTGTTACATGTACAGCATGTCGGGTTGTGCTGCTCTGTGGGTCTGTTACATGTACAGCATGTCGGGTTGTGCTGCTCTGTGGGTCTGTTACATGTACAGCATGTCGGGTTGTGCTGCTCTGTGGGTCTGTTACATGTACAGCATGTCGGTTTGTGCTGCTCTGTGGGTCTGTTACATGTACAGCATGTCGGGGTTGTGCTGCTCTGTGGGTCTGTTACATGTACAGCATGTCGGGTTGTGCTGCTCTGTGGGTCTGTTACATGTACAGCATGTCGGGTTGTGCTGCTCTGTGGGTCTGTTACATGTACAGCATGTCGGGTTGTGCTGCTCTGTGGGTCTGTTACATGTACAGCATGTCGGGTTGTGCTGCTCTGTGGGTCTGTTACATGTACAGCATGTCGGGTTGTGCTGCTCTGTGGGTCTGTTACATGTACAGCATGTCGGGTTGTGCTGCTCTGTGGGTCTGTTACATGTACAGCATGTCGGGTTGTGCTGCTCTGTGGGTCTGTTACATGTACAGCATGTCGGGTTGTGCTGCTCTGTGGGTCTGTTACATGTACAGCATGTCGGGTTGTGCTGCTCTGTGGGTCTGTTACATGTACAGCATGTCGGGTTGTGCTGCTCTGTGGGTCTGTTACATGTACAGCATGTCGGGTTGTGCTGCTCTGTGGGTCTGTTACATGTACAGCATGTCGGGTTGTGCTGCTCTGTGGGTCTGTTACATGTACAGCATGTCGGGTTGTGCTGCTCTGTGGGTCTGTTATATGTACAGCATGTCGGGCTGTGCTGCTCTGTGGGTCTGTTATATGTACAGCATGTCGGGTTGTGCTGCTCTGTGGGTCTGTTACATGTACAGCATGTCGGGCTGTGCTGCTCTGTGGGTTTGTTACATGTACAGCATGTCGGGTTGTGCTGCTCTGTGTGTCTGTTACATGTACAGCATGTCGGGTTGTGCTGCTCTGTGTGTCTGTTACATGTACAGCATGTCGGGTTGTGCTGCTCTGTGGGTCTGTTACATGTACAGCATGTCGGGTTGTGCTGCTCTGTGGGTCTGTTACATCTACAACATGTCGGGCTGTGCTGCTCTGTGGGTTTGTGTTTCAGCAGTAAGGTATTCCAAATTCCTTGGTAAACATTCAGATGAAGCATGTAATAATGTTATCTACAAGGAAATACACGCACGTTTTAGAAGGATTAAAGTTGGGATATCTTCCTTCAATTTTGCTGAAAGGCTCTTATTGATACCCATGATCACAGAGGCATCATAGGTACCAATTGCAGCCACATTCTTTAAGTCTAATTCTTTGCTGATCAAAAGTTTCTTCAGTTCCTGAACTATGGTTTCTGTATCACACTTTTCCAATTGAATCTGTCCAATATATATATAAAAACTACTTTATCTTTACTGTTGCTGTAATATATACTACACAAATCAAGAACTTTCAGTACAGAAATGTCATTCGATTCGTCTAATAATAAACATTATTTATTTGTAGAAATATCACAGATCAAATTTGTGTTTAAAGTGAGAAAATCAAGAATTTCTTATAAAATGTGTACACTTGCTGCGATGCCGTCATCAGTAACTTTACCGTCAGAGATGGTGTTTTTGAACTAATCAATCAAATGGTTACAGTTTCAGATTGCACAAAGACAACTTTTAAACCATCGCGACAGATCCTTCAACTTTTTGATGATTTATTTATCGGTGTAGTTCTGAAAACAGATGTCAGCGGTGTAATATCTTTGAATAGAACCGCAGTTTTATGCTTTTTAATCTCTGCATGACTTGAAGTCTTATATTGTCGCTTTAATTTCCCACTTGCAGTACCTATAACGAGCCTTAGTCGTATCCCCAGGAACTGCCATCACCCAGTCTTTAATTATGTCATTGTGCAGCTACTTATTTCGAAATGTTTGCTCATTCTGCTTTACTGTTGGCATGTTGAAAGGTTTTTCAGTGATAGAAACATATGAAGGTGAGCCACTGTAAACAAAAGACAAAAAATAACCACAAGGTCAGCATCACAGCTATAATTCACAACACAGTGAGGATACAGATCAAACAAAGTTAATATGATTTACAGCGCTCTTAATCAGTGCAGGCAGGTTTTCAGATTGTTGATCGTTGACCCGAGTGAGTTCAAAGTTTAAGCAATCGCAGTTACCACAGTGTATGCGCCCAGGCCAAAATAAAAAATGTGTAATATATATTTCATACATAATTTTTAAATTGACATTGAAAGAAAACAAATAAAAAAATATCTAACTCAAAATGAAAAATATATAAAAATACATCCACCATCTAGATGTCAAAAGCACCATCTAAATGCAAAAGAAAAAATTCTAAATCTGGATGTAAAACATTCAAAGTAGCAACACTGATGTGTACTCATTCATGCGTCTCCAATGCTTTTCATGACAGGTCAGATGTTGCATTGCATATGTATTTTGTATGTTAATTTCCGTACGTGCGTCTGCATCTTTTCTTGAATTTAGTACCTGGCAAGTACATTTTGTGACAGAAATAATGAATTTGTTCCGTGCACAAAAGCTGTGTTTTAAACGAATTTCCGTACACGAAAATATATACGTACAAAGGATATTAAAATTTCTTAGTCAAAAACTAAAAATGTAATTCCTTTTTGACATATTTTGAAAGTTAATAAAGTGCATTTTTGTTAGAATTATTCATTATTATTTCTAATTGTATTTTACGTCTGCACAATAAATGAATAATAGGCTTTCGGTTTACTTGAAAAGCTTAACTGAATAAGAAGCGTGGCAAATATGTTCTAATCTGGCCGGGGGAATAAAGAAGAAATCCTGACTTAGGGTATACCGATATGATCACATTTCATGTCAATGCCTATACGAGATGTCTTCTATTATATTCTAGTGAACGGAAGACACGGTGGCTTTGGCTTGTGTGTTTATTTGTTAGCCCGGTGGTTGCAAAGTCAAATCTTCATAGTATTGTTCTTTTAACTGACATGGACTTCCAGATCGGCATGTTTTAAAATGGATTCATGGAAATAATTGTGACCGGCATAATTTCAGTCGCATTAGGCACCGGACGCCGAGTCGTTTTTAACTCTTTACCAACCAACTCACCATCCGTGCACACTGATGTGATTTAAACGAATTCCCCGACACGAAAATATACAAGCACACAGAATAGTAACAATTCTTAGACAATATGCATTAAATTCGTATTTGATATAGCTGCAAGTTAATAAAGTGCATTTTATGTTACAGTTATCCATAATTAATTATAATTGTGTGTGTTGTCCATCAAGATGATGATGACTACTCTGTTTCATCAAGTATGAGTACGAAAATGACTGATGAAGTCGATGAGAGCCCGAAAAGTTCTTGGACAGTGATGACAGCGAATGAGCGTTGTGCCAGGGAGGGGATCTCCTGCAGTCGCTTTGTCTTAATAAGTCGTGCTGAATTATGCATCCCGACATTACGAAGCGTTCGCATTGACTTAGCCACAGAGCCGACAGCCAGAAATATGCCACACTAAAAAACAAGAAGACCACACACCAGCACACTTGCGCCCCTTGAAATAGTCGACTGTCCAGTCAGTTGTGGATTTTTCCTGGTTTCCCCCTGTTTTGGGTAACACTGACGACCAGTGCTTGTTCTACTCTGAAGAACATAGACTGCAAGACCACATTAACAGGTTAAACTCAGCATGTAGTAAATACAACATGAAGATCAATGTAAACAAAACCGAAACAATGCAAGTTAGTAGAACCCCTGCCCCACTACACATACAGCTGAATGGTTCTGCCCTGAATCAAGTTAGGGAGTTTAAATATCTAGGAAGTATGATCACAGAAGATGGTAGAATTGACAGAGAAATAGAAACCAGATGTCAGAAAGTAAGTGCACTTATATACCAATTGTCACCATTATTAAGACATCCGAGGATAATTATGAGTGCAAATAGACAGATTATTAATAGCATATTCAACCCAACATTGAGCTACCAGTGACAAACATGGACACTATCTAAAGCCCATATACGCAAAATCACCACCTGCGAGATGAGGCGCCTGAGAAAAACAGCCAACCTAACTATACGACATAGAGTGAATAATGAAACTATCAGGCAAATTGTGGGAACGACACCTTGTATTAGATTCATCGAGAAACAGCAGATCAAGTGGTTTGGCCATCGCGTTAGAATGCAGCAAGATCAAATACCATCACAAGCACTACATCTCAGAAGATCAACTACAAGAGCAAGAGGACGGCCGCGGAAAACATGGGTCGACAACATTAAAGACACCCTACGCCTTCACTGCATGACAATAGCTAGTGACAGCCAATGTGCACTGGATCGCAAATTATTCCTCCCCGCGACGCTTAACGGCAGAAGTGGTTTATGATGATGATATGATGATGATGATGATGAAATAAAAAGCACCAGGCTGCCCCTATGAACCTGAATGTCAGCCGCAGTTCCTAAGTGGTTCCCCATAGCTTGTTCACTTGGCTCTAGGCCAGGTTTCTTTTTGAAGGTGTAGATAGAGTGGGATGGTCTGCAGAATGTGCTCAGGTGTTGGTGGTCCTGACAGGCACACTGTGGGACTGTACAATATTTATATTTATTTTATTCATGTGGTAGTTGAGCCTGCAGTGTCCTGTTTGTAGATAGAAGATGCAGTTTAGAAGTTCTTTAGGTCTTGTTATCTTGAAGCGGGTATCACGTGATAGCCGCATTCTACAATACAAACTCTCTTCACATAGCTGCCACTCACCAGAGCTGTACAATTCATAACATCTTTCAACTTCTGCTTTAGTTCGATATCTAAACAATAAACCCAGCCCTTCAATGTCTAGGGGAGCTCAAATTTTGCATTAGCCACGAATATATTGAATAAGTGGCCGTGGACCAAAACAGGTGATGGTCATTGAGAGGAGGCGAGTTAGTTGGTGGGACAGCTAACTCTATAAAATACCTCAAAACTCTACGACATGGCCATCGGCGTGTAAGAGGCGCCATAACCACTCCCCCCCCCCCCCTGCTGCCTTGCAGGGTAAGTCTTTTTAGACAAAGGCTATTGGAGTCAAACCATATACAAACCGGCGGAAGGCAAGGGGAAACCACCGCTGTACTATCCCAAGAAAATCATGCCTCAAAATAATACTTATTCAGATAACGACGTGAATGGGGATTCCGGTGGAATCACCTCGTCCGGTAGGGAGCATCATGTTCTACGGGTGATACCCGACCGTCATCCAGCTACTGTAGAAAAAGTAAATGGTAGAAACATCATGAACATTGGTACATGGAATGTCAGAACACTCGTGCAAAACGGAAAACTGGATAACATAAAGATGGAAATGAAGAGAATGAACATCAACATACTAGGAATTAGTGAAATGAGATGGCCAGGAGCAGGGGAAAAGTATTCAGATCAGCACAGAATTATCTACTCGGGAGGGAAAGAATATAGTAAGGGAGTTGGTATTATTTTGGATCCAAAGAACTCAAAAACTGTTAAAGGATTTTGGACAATATCAGATAGAGTACTATTAGTAAAACTTCGCGGCAGACCGTTTGACATCAACTTAGTACAGATTTATGCCCCAACAGCAGATAGTTCAGAAGACATTGACGCATTTTATGATGAGTTAGACATGGCTGTTGATCAATGCAAAAATTGTGAAGTAACAATGGTACTTGGAGATTTCAACGCAAAAGTAGGAAGTGAAAAAGTGTACGGAATAACGGGTGGATATGGACTAGGAGAAAAGAATGTGAGAGGTGACAGATTAATAGCATGGGCTGAGTCGCGCAACATGATAATAGGTAACACCTGGTTTAAACACCATCCTCGAAGATTGTGGACTTGGAAAAGTCCTGGTGATAATGTCCGCAATCAGATTGATTATATTTTGATTTCAAGAAGATTTCAGAGCTGCTTAGTTGGAGCTAAAACTAGACCAGGGGCAGACTGCTTTAGTGACCATGTTCCAGTTGTAGGAAAAATTAGAATAAAACTAAAGAACATTAGAAAAACACCACAGAACATCAAGTTAAATTTAGGAATTCTTAGAACGGATAAAGAAATTAAGGAACAGTACAACGTCACTGTACAAAACCGGTATAATGCAATGGAAATTATACAAACAATTGATGAACAGTGGGATATGTTGCGTGAGTCAATTCAGCAGACATCAAAAGAGACAATCCCACCAACCCATACAGTTGCAAAAAAGAAATGGATGTCAACCGAAATTCTGCAGTTGATGGATGAAAGAAGGAAGAAAAAGAATGATAAAGAAGAATACTCTAGAATACAAAAAGAAATAGTGAACAAATGCAAAGTGGCTAAAGAAGCCTGGCTGAATCAAATGTGTACAGAGATTGGGGAAAATCACGAGAAAGACTCACATTCCATGTACCAACAGATAAATATGTTAACAGGAAAGATGACACGTAACAGCACTGGATGTTTGATATCAAAGGATGGTGACTTATTAATGGGACATAGTAATATAATTAACAGATGGACAGAGTATATAGGGGAATTGTATGATGATAATAGACCAGACGTAGAACTGCAGAACAACAATAATGGTCCACCAATAATGACAGCAGAAGTTGAGGATGCAATACATCATTTGAAGAAAGGAAAAGCACCCGGGCCAGACAACATCTCACTGGAAGAAATCGAAGCACTGGGAAATTTTGGAATTGAAATAATAACTAAACTTTTAAATGATATTTATAACAGTGGGTATATTCCAAATGACCTTTTAAAATCCATATTTATAGCTCTGCCGAAGAAACCAGGCACTTTAAAATGTGAAGACCATCGCACAATAAGTCTTATGAGTCACATGACTAAGATTTTACTGAGAATAATTATGAGAAGAATAAGAAACAAAATTAAACCAGAAATCAGCGATGAACAATGTGGATTTGTAGAAGGAAAAGGTACAAACAATGCCATATACATCCTAAGGACATTGTCAGAAAGAGCTATAGAAGTAAAGACTGATTTGTACTTATGCTTCATAGACTATACAAAAGCATTTGACTGTGTGAAGCATGAAGAAGTAATCAAACTGTTAGAAAAATTAAACATTGATGGGAAAGATCTAAGAATAATAAAGAATATGTATTGGATATATTATGAGATCTTTAATTGATATGCCCGGAATCGTGGTTGGTGGGCACAATATAAACAATTTACGTTATGCTGATGACACAGTCTTGATAGCAACAAGTCAGAAAGAATTACAGGAAATGATAGACATTGTGGTGTTAGAAAGTGGAAGAATGGGCCTCAGTTTGAATAATGGGAAGACAGAAGTAATGGTGGTATCAAAGAAACAAATTATTCCTAAATGTGTAATAAAAGTCAATGGTGTTATTTTAAGACAAGTACAGAAATTTAAGTATCTGGGCACATGGATAACATCAGATGGAAGATGCATAACTGAAATAAGAAACAGAATTGGACAAGCAAAAACTGCATTTTATAAAATGAAAAACATCTTGTGCAATATATCCTTGTCATTGAGAGTTAGAAAAAGAATTCTTGCTTGCTACATACATCCAGTTTTAACATATGGATGTGAATCCTGGACAATCGGTAGGCAGGCCAAACAATTTTTAGAGGCCTCAGAGATGTGGTTTTACAGAAGAATGCTTAGAATACCTTGGACAGCCAAAAAGAGCAACCAAGAGGTTTTAAAAGAGGCGGGAGACCGAAGACAACTCATCACTGACATCAGAAGGAGACAGTCATCATTTTTCGGCCATGTTATGAGAAGAGGGAAAATAGAACATGTTGTGACCACTGGAAAGATCTGTGGAAGGAGGGATAGAGGAAGACAACGAGAGAAGATGCTTGACAGTCTTGTTGCATGGCATGGAGGTGTGTCGGCACACGAACTGATACATGCTGCAGGAGATCGCGGATTATGGAGAGGCATGATCGCCCACGCCAGTCGGCAAGGCACCTGATGATGATGATTTATGCAAACATGTAAACCTTTCAGCCATTTCTCTGTGGAGACAGTCGTGTTGTTTTCTTGACCCGATCGATTTCCTCTTTCTCTATTGAGTTCTCACCAGCCATTCGTTTCTTTCGCCTTTCATGCTGATCAGAGGTAAATGTTTATATCTGCGTAGATTAGCGCCCTTCTAACTCACAGGAGAGAATGGTACAGCTCGGAGTGATCAGGGTATCTGGTCGACACTTTGCACTCACAGGAGAGAATGGTACAGCTAGGAGTGACCAGGGGATCTGGACGACACTCTACACACACAGGAGAAAATGGTACAGCTGGGAGTGACTAGGGGATCTGGTTAACACTCTACACTCACAGGAGAGAATGGTACAGCTGGGAGTGACCAGGGGATCTGGTCGACACTCTACACTCACAGGAGAGAATGGTACAGCTGGGAGTGACCAGGGGATCTGGTCGACACTCTACACTCACAGGAGAGAATGGTACAGCTGGGAGTGACCAGGGGATCTGGCCGACACTCTACACTCACAGGAGAGAATGGTACAGCTGGGAGTGACCAGTGGATCTGGTCGACACTCTACACTCACAGGAGAGAATGGTACAGCTAGGAGTGACCAGGGGATCTAGTCGACACTCTACACTCACAGGAGAGAATGGTACAGCTAGGAGTGACCAGGGGATCTGGTCGACACTCTACACTCACAGGAGAGAATGGTACAGCTAGGAGTGACCAGGGGATCTAGTCGACACTCTACACTCACAGGAGAGAATGGTACATCTAGGAGTGACCAGTGGATCTGGTCGACACTCTTCACTCACAGGAGAGAATGGTACAGCTAGGAGTGACCAGGGGATCTAGTCGACACTCTACACTCACAGGAGAGAATGGTACATCTAGGAGTGACCAGTGGATCTGGTCGACACTCTACACTCACAGGAGAGAATTGTACAGCTAGGAGTGACCAGGGGATCTAGTCGACACTCTACACTCACAGGAGAGAATGGTACAGCTAGGAGTGACCAGGGGATCTAGTCGACACTCTACACTTACAGGAGAGAATGGTACAGCTAGAAGTGACCAGTGGATCTGGTCGACACTCTTCACTCACAGGAGAGAATGGTACAGCTAGGAGTGACCAGGGGATCTAGTCGACACTCTACACTCACAGGAGAGAATGGTACAGCTGGGAGTGACCAGGGGATCTGGTCGACACTCTACACTCACAGGAGAGAATGGTACAGCTAGGAGTGACCAGGGGATCTGGTCGACACTCTACACTCACAGGAGAGAATGGTACAGCTGGGAGTGACCAGGGGATCTAGTCGACACTCTACACTCAGAGAAAAAGCAAGAGACACATACAACTAAACTGCTACTAATACCATCCTAATTGGATCTCTTCGCTGGCTGCTGAAGATGTGGACGGGGCCGTTACAGGATTTCAATACTTAGCTCAACCTAAGAGATGTAAGACACAGGTGTGTAATCTAATCTTGAATTACTTTATCTACATACATGAGCCCAGCAATTGAACGTTTTTTTTTTCTTTAGGCCATATGTTTTCTTTAACATCCGCATTCGTCTATTTATTAGGAAACATAAGAGGTGTAGTAGCTTGCCCGGCTACTTCCCTCTTCTCGAAAAAGTCTTAAATGATAAAAGTACCTAATTTTAATTAAAAGTAAATAATTTCAGCTGTGGTTAGTTTGTCAACTGCTTGGTTCTTGACAAAAACTGCTTGATACTTGTTCA
Source organism: Candidula unifasciata (assembly GCA_905116865.2). Lineage (NCBI taxonomy): Eukaryota > Metazoa > Mollusca > Gastropoda > Stylommatophora > Geomitridae > Candidula > Candidula unifasciata. The sequence goes on along the minus strand of CAJHNH020003446.1, from coordinate 301,047 downwards.
ATACGTTGCAGGCAGGTATCTATTAATTTCTACATTTTATGCCATATTTGAACGAACTCATACCGAAATACTTATGCCTAACATCAAAAGATTAAAGACACTCTTGATTAAATGTTATCTTGAAAACCAAGTTTACGGGTTTTCACAGAAAACGCCTTTATAAATTATTAGGTTGCGTCCCTTTAAAGAATGAAACATTGCGCGTTGGGAGAGTTGAGGCAGGTTCAGTGCGAAGACAATGTCTTGAATCGTTACAGAAGTCCACTGTGCGTGGAGTCACCTTTATTTTTGTTCCGGGACACGCAGGTGTCGATGGAAATGAAAGAGCTGATAGGCTGGCTTGATTGGATCCTCTATCACTACCGACGGTCATTAGAGAAGAGAATCCTGTTGCTGTTAATGCAGAGGTCAACGCTCTCATCAGTGTAAATTCAGACGAAACAGATGCACTAAATCTACACAGACGGATCCGTTATACGCTCACCCTTTTTCCCCAACAAAAGCCCATGGGCATTCACAGCACGCTCAGCGGGCAGAACAGTCAAAAAAGCCAACTGCGCCTTCTCCATGACAACCAGCAGCATGACGATGGAGGTGATGGTAGTGACGCAAGTGTTCGCCTGACTCGAAACACAGAAACTACACCCGCGTATGTATACTCAGTGATTCAATGAGTATGATACGGAGGGTTCAGTGCGAAGACAATGGCTTGAATCATTACAGAAGTCCACTGTGCGTGGAGTCACCTTTATTTTTGTTCCGGGATACGCAGGCGTCGATGGAAATGAAAGAGCTGATAGGTTGGCTGGATCCGCTATCAATGCCGACCGTCGGCCTATGGATCTTCTTCTTCTGCCTTTCTATCCCCCAATGGAGCATAAGCCCTAAACCAAATGACGCCAAGTCGTTCTATCCTTCGCCATTGCATGGAGCTCTCCCCACGTACTCCCCATCTTTCTAACTTCATTCTCCAACTCTCTTCTCCATGTTTTTCCCCTTCCTTTATTGTTATGCCCCTGTGGGTTCCAGTGCAAAGACATTCTGGTTATGCTGTTCTCCTGTTTTCTCAGTGTGTGTCCAATCCAGCGCCAGAGTCTTTTCTTCACCTCTTGTTCCACTGGAGCCTGTTTAGTTCTCTCCCAAAGCTCTACATTAGTTTTTCTATCATACCACCTTATTCCCTCTATTCTGCGCAGGCTCCGGTTAAGGAATGTATGTAATTTATTACGTTGGAGGGGGGGGGGGGGGGTGGGTTAGGTAATCTTGGTAGTTTGCATAAGCCGTTGCTCAGTTTTGGGGCTACTTTTGAATACTTTGTAGTAGATAATTATGAAGCTTGTTTAATGCCTTTGGAGGTAAAACTCAAAGTATAGAAAAACAGTATCCTTAGCTTATCTCAGTTGTCCCCATGTGGGATTTGAAGCCTCACACCGGCTTTTGCTGAGGGTCCTGAACATAGCTGTATCATTAATATGGCCCAAAAAAAAAAAAAAAAAACAGAAAGAGGTTTCTGTGACATCTCCAGGTATGATCCTCATCCGCATGGTGACACTTTGTGTCACCGGGTGTTTATCGCTTGGTAGATGTCGTGGTGGGGTAAAATGTCACTCATTAAGAACACAATTTATCCTTATTTTAAAGCCCCACCCCGGCTGTAGTGGTGGACCCTAATGTACCTTAGCGATTGAAGGGAGTTTCTGTGACTTGTGTCCGAGTGATCCTTATCCGAGTGGCTGCACTTTGTGTCACCAGGTGTTGTACTGCCTTTATGGGGTTGAACGACACAAGACTTAATAAGAATTTGGAAAAAACCAATGTGAAAGTGACTCCTGTGAAGTAAATGATGCTGACCATACAACCCCACAAGTGCTGATTGGTCTATAAAAGTATCGGTCTAACCCTATATGCCTGAAGAAGTGGAAAAGATTAATTTAGGAAAAAAGGTAGGGGGGGGGGAGGGGTAATTTTGTGTGAAAGTAACTTAAAAAGTTAGTTTCAGATCAGATTTAATCTGTGAAATTTTCATTCACAAGGTTGAATTCTAATTGTTAACCTTCAAACCCCTTCTTCAATAACACCCCCCCCCCCCCCCCCCCCCCCCCAAAAAAAAAAAAAAAACTTGTTGTGTGTGCGTCTTCGCCCCTGACTAGAAGGGATGTTTGTGTGTGTGAGGGGGGGGGGGGGGGGGGGGGAGGGCGAGAAGTTCCAGGAAAATACAGAGACCAGAATCAACTGGGATGTCTATATTGATGCGATGATGAGAGACAACAGTAAGACAACCGGACAACAGTGGCTCCAGGATGACATACTGAACTTCACTGTCTGGTTTGTTTTAAATTAAATGTTGGATTCGTGTGCTTATACATGTGATCAGTAATTGTAAATTCTGTTCCTGGTTTTTAATACAGTCGAGTCTGGATAAGTAGAAGTCGCAGGGACCTAAGAAAATGCTTCCATTTATCAGGACTTCTACTTATCCAGGCAGCACACACAATAGAGAAAATTGCCGGGACTAATCTGGTCATGTCGACTTAACCGAAATTCGACTTATCCAAGTTCGACTGTAGTTTTTTTTATTCCATTTTGACATCAGCTGGAGGGAGTTCAATGGTTTGACAGAATCACGAATGTTGAGCTTTGGGGTAGAACTAAACAAATTCCAGTGAATCAAGAGGTGCAGAAAAGATTATGGCGTTGGATACAACACACGTTGAGACAACCTGGGAAAGATTTAAGTACAATGCCTATGCAATGGAATTCACAAGGGCATAGAAATCAAGGTAGATCATAAGACATCACATGGAAAAGGGAGATAGAGGATGATGAAGTTGAAAGAGAGGCGGGAGGGGGGGGGGGGGCAAGGGGTTAGCTGCATAAAGTAACAAAGGACATGACAGCCTATACTCCATGGAGGAGAGGAATAAAGGACAGAAGAAGTGAACAGAAAGTAACTAAAGGACCCATGTCACACCCATTTCCCACTCGTGGCAGGTCAGCCATATGGTACTAGACCCATAGTTTCACAGACCAACTGGCGCTGAATATGTGAAATGGTCAGCATCATGTCGGCCACCTTTACCTCTCAGGCCATTTCCTGGCACCATTTGTAAGCCTGATCAACCTGGGAGACTAGATCAATTCTAAACATTGGATGAGCATTTGAATCCAAGACCTTCAAGATGCTTGCTACTCCGCATGGACCTTACCTGTCTCCACCTTTCTCAGCATGCTTTGTGAGTCACTTAAAATGACGACAAGTGTATAGAGGGAGAATAAAACAGGAAGAGACCCACTCCCTCTTAACAGGCGTATCCTACAAGGCGACTAATTAAGGATCTGCTGAAATCAGATGTGCTGAAAAGAAAAGCACAAATATCTCCGCCTTGCTGTAAACCATGCAACGTGCCATACCGCTCTTTATAAAGAAAAACACAGAAGAAGAAATCTGCCGCATATTTTACTTTTCAACAGTCCAGATCTTGCTTACTTATTATGTTTCAAAACGTGACCGTGACATGGAGGTTAAGTCTAGCCACTCCAATGACAGTCCATTTATTCATTTCAGTTATCTGCCTTTAAATAAATTTGTTTCGAATGAAAAGCCTTTGACATTATATAAACTGCGAATAAATAAAAGTAAACATTTTAAGAACACACTGGTTGATTGATATAAAGAGGTTTGTAATGAGAAGCTTCATGTACCCGATAAACTGAGATACTGATATATAAAGGGTTGTAATGAGAAGCTTCATGTATCGGATAAACTGAGATATTGATATATAAAGGGTTGTAATGAGAAGCTTCATGTATCCGATAAACTTAGATATTGATATATAAAGGATTGTAATGAGAAGCTTCATGTTCCCGATAAACTGAGATATTGATATATAAAGGGTTGTAATGAGAAGCTTTATGTATCCGATAAACTGAGATATTGATATATAAAGGGTTGTAATGAGAAGCTTCATGTATCCGATAAACTGAGATATTGATATATAAAGAGAGTTGTAATGAGAAGCTTCATGTACCCGATAAACTGAGATATTGATATATAAAGGGTTGTAATGAGAAGCTTCATGTACCCGATAAACTGAGATTGGATATATAAAGGGTTGTGATGAGAAGCTTCATGTACCCGATAAACTGAGATATTGATATATAAAGGGTTGTAATGAGAAGCTTCATGTAGCCGATAAACTGAGATATTGACCTATTTTGAGTAGAAGAGAGCAGTGTAGGCAGAACAATCCATCCATCAGCAGGTTCTTTGCAGAAAGTCATTTGCTTGATGGCATGCTTGAATGCCTCTCTGTCTCTACCCAATTCTTCTGCACTATGTGCATTTATGGCCAGTGCATTTTCAATGTGCTGTATCCACCTTCGTGGAGGTCTGTGTTTGCCTTGTATGGATTCTGGGTCCTATTATGGTACAAAAAGGAGTGGGGTGGGGGAATAGATCCACTGCCACCTAATAAGCATGTCATAGAAGGTTTTCCCTTTGAAGTTGAAGTGCATCTGCATAAAAGGTAAGGAACCAATAGTCTGCATATACATAAGCCAGATCTGTAAAACGGATGTGCATGAAAAACTCTAGTTCTGGAAAAAGATTAAAGTCCAAACGTAGACAGACAATGAAAACCTTCCAGCAGCTTGTAGCTGGTGAAAGTTAAGGAGAAAAAGAAGATTTCCAGTCCTGGCCTCATTTGGTGACAAAATATGGAAATGTCAGCAAACTCAAGTTCACTGCTGCTGTTTGTAAAGTCAGATTGATCTCTGATGGTGAATGAAGAATTCCTGACTTGACTAAGACAATACTTAATCCAATCCTATTATTGGTGGTTACATTTATTTATAATTCATTTGTTGTTTCCTTTTTATCCAAAACATCTGGCTTGAAGTGGAGGCACACGCTGTTTATGCAATATCTCAATCCAGTTGGTGGAGGACCATCATCAAATACATGACCCAGATGGGCTTCACACTGAAAGAAACAGAATCAATTTCACATCTCAGCCCACACAACTGTTTTTTCTTGTTGTCTGGTTGTGTGTGTGTGTATTTGATTTTTTTTCAAATCTGATTAAAAAAAATAGGTTACAGTAAGGAATTTTGATGTTCATAGATCTTGGCACAAGATAAACAAACCAGAATTACCAAAAATATTAAATGGCATGCAAAAATAAATCAAAAATGCTTTGTGTTTTTTAAAGATAGAATCTTTCAACTCCTGTGGCTTTTAATGCATTAGTAAAGATTCTACGTCTGTGTCAGTGAACCATGTGTATAACCATATCTCTAATGTCTGCAAGGTCTTATGTCTCATTTTTCTGTCAGTAAGATCATTCCCTAGTCTCTATAGGCAACAAGCTCTTGCATGACTCTCTAATGTATTTCCCCACACTATAATGTCAGCAAGTTTATTCTTTGGTCTGTACTTTCAGCAGTCATTCCCCTCTTTTAACTATAATCAAGTACTTTCTCTACTCCACTGTCAGCAAGGTCTTCTATTCTCTCTACTGTCAGTAAGGTCTCCTATACTCCACTGTCAGCAAGGTATTTTATACTCTCTACTGTCAGTAACCAATACACAAATAAGGCAAGAATCCAGGCAAGAGTATGTGTCTAATTTTATACGAAAACGCCGCTGGAACTATGTCGGTCACGCCCTTAGAATGGATAAATTAAGACTTCCTTACCAAGCCCTCATTTGGACACCACAGGGGAAAAGATCTCGTGGAAGACCAAGGGAAACCCTACGTAGAACTATCATCAGGGAAGGCTCACTCATGGGCCACTCAAACATCCAAGACCTACAACAGATTGCAACGAACCGCCATGCATGGAGAGTCATGACCTCTGCCCTATGTGCTGCACTCGACACAAGAGGAAAGACTAACTAACTAACTAACTAACTAACTGTCAGTAAGATCTGCCACACTCCACTGTCAGCAAGGTCTTTTATACTCTCTACTGTCAGCAAAGTCTTCCTCAGCTTTCTGCTGTGCCTTTCCCTGCTCTCTGCCGTCAGCAAGATAGTGAATTTCCTATGGAAGTTACAAAACATTTGGCCTGCAGCAACAAAGAAAATTGGGGTAGAGATCATAGATTAAATTGACAGCAAAAACCTCAGAAAAGGCTGAAAATCTTATTTGAGACAGAAGCATGTGGAGACACATCACACAGGGTGCTGACTGGGAAAGAGATTATTTTCTTGCACATTTAAAATTAACCCCCTGGCAGAAGGGATGTGAATATTGCAGTACTTAACAACCTGTATAATATCCTACCTTCCCACATCTGACTTCTGTTCGTGTCATACCATGACTTGTGTCAGTGTGTGTGTCAATCGCCAGGAGATTCGGCACATCTTTGTCCTTCAAAACATCAAAAAATGAAGGCCATCCTGTTCCAGAATGGAATTTGGTTGAGGAACTTTGTTTCAGAAAACAAAACACAATAATTATTTTGGGTTGTAATTAAAATCTTCATCACACTTAACAAATGATTGTGTAGCATCAGAAAAATAAGGTGGTGACACAGATATCAGTGGGCTTGTCAGCCAAGACAATGGTCTAGATTCCATTTCCAGAGTCAGTTTTTTTTTCTGCAGGAACTCTGAGTCAAACCAAAGTAAGTTGGTAAAGGCCCTTTTTCTGTGCCCTCATGTGTACTGAGCAAAAAGTACTAGATAGATGTTTTATAGATCAATCAGCACTTGACGAGTGTTAAGGTGAACATCAAGCTGGCTACTTTTACTTCTAGGGACTTTGCTAGAATCAACCCAGCCTCATAAAAATGGGAGCCAGACAATTTTCAGAATTTCCTGGACATTATGTTTGAAGGATAGATGAGTGGAAAGGAAGTGGACACCCCACTTCAGTAGACTGTAATCTACAATATGTTATGATATGTATATTTGTTTCTAATTGTATGCTCCAAGAGCTGTACTGAAAGAGAATTTTTTTTTTTAACTAAAAAAAAATTTTTTTTTTTTAAACACAATTTGCTAGGTTTTGGCTTATCAAATTTCTTGTCATGGTCCATGGTCTGTGGCGTTGGTAGTCTTGTCTATCCATAACTGTCTGTACTGAGTACTTTCAGTAGATTCAGACACAAATGATCGTCTGTGTCATGGTGTAAAACTGTTCAGCATCTATTCTCTCTGTCTCTTTTCCTCTCCAACTTTCTCATTATCATGATGTTCTCTATTCTCTTCTTCTTATGAGATGAACAAAGAGATAGACTGTCTCCTTCTAATCAGCTCTCTTCATGAGTCAGTTTCTTTGAAGACATCTTCATTACTCATTTTATCTGTCCAGGGTATTCTCATCATGTGTCTATAGCAAACTAGAAAAACAAAAAGGTGATGTCCATTTTCAATGCTTCCATTTCTAATTGCAGGAGGAGAAGCTTAAAGTCATAAAAGACTGTTACGAAATAAAAAAAATTATATTTGAAATATGATTTGTTAAACTGTAAATTATAGTATTAAAAATGCATCATGTATTCCTGTATAATTTATGAGAGAGACAGAAAGCAATAGGCTAGAGGAAATGGTTAGAAATAGATACATTTTGGTTGAATCATCTAAAATTTGTTTATCAGTTCTGTTCAACATTTTTCTAAAATTTACTATCCTAATTATCAAATTTTTCTCTTCTGATACACTCACATTCAACAGTATATATTAGAGCAACAGGAAATAATTACTTCCCCGAAGGGAAAAGTTGTTATATTAACCAACACAGAACAGGCATCATCAGCTGTTTTATGTTTGTAGTGCTTTTTAGGAGTAGATTGGAGCACTTATGGATCTGTCCCGAGGCTATGATGATAATCACCATTAATCACTAATAGAGAATATGCATATTTTCTACTGTCTTTGTTTACTATTCATAAAAAACACACCAAAAAGCAGTGTTGTAAGCCCTATGTATGAATAACTCTCTGTATTAATGAGATTCAACCCCACCAGGACATCCACCGAGCGATAAAAACCCGGTGACACAAAGTGCCACCATGCAGATGAGGATCACCCATTGAGAGGTCCCAGGAATCCTGTTCAATATTGGTTACATTGGAGAGAGTAAAATTCAACTTTATCAGGACATCCATCAAGCGATTAACACCCGGTGACACAAAGTGCCACCATGCAGATGAGGATCACCCAGGAAGATATCCCAGAAACCCCATTCAACCGTTAGGTTATATTAGGGCCCCCAGCTACAGCCGGGGTAGGGCTTTAAAATAATGAAAAATTGTGTCCCATATCAAGACAGTAGATGTAAATAATAACTCACTGCTTGCTTGCTTGCTTGTTGTACCCCACCAGGACATCCCACAAGCGATAAACACCTAGTGACACAAAGTGCCACCATGTGAATGAGGATCACCCGTGGAGAGGTCCCAGAAACCCCTTTCAGCTGTTACGGCCACATTTGTGGCCCAGCTATATTCAGGGCCCTCGGCCAAAGCCAGGGTGGTGCTTAAAATAACATAAAATTGCATCCCACAAAGGGACAATGGTATTCTAATAACTCACTGAAAAAGCTCTGTACCACAGCAAGCACAGGTGTATACCCCTTTCTCTTTGTTTGTCAGCCATTTTCCTGACCCAGCCTGTCAACAAATAAAAGTTTCAATCATATAAATGACTCCACACAAAAAAAATACAATCAGGGCTTTTTTTATGGTAGTATGCAATGGTATGAAAAACAGCACCTTTTCAAGGCAACTTTTTTTTAGAATAACTATAATAGATACTTTGTAGTGAGTACTGGCACTTTGTAGTGAGTACTGGCACTTTGTAGCGAGTACTGGCACTTTGTAGTGAGTACTGGCACTTTGTAGTGAGTACTGGCACTTTGTGGTGAGTACTGGCACTTTGTAGTGAGTACTGGCACTTTGTAGTGAGTACTGGCACTTTGTAGTGAGTACTGGCACTTTGTAGTGAGTACTGGCACTTTGTAGTGAGTACTGGCACTTTGTGGCGAGTACTGGCACTTTGTAGCGAGTACTGGCACTTTGTAGCGAGTACTGGCACTTTGCAGTGAATACTGGCACTTTGTAGCAAGTACTGGCACTTTGTGGTGAGTACTGGCACTTTGTAGCGAGTACTGGCACTTTGTGGTGAGTACTGGCACTTTGTAGCGAGTACTGGCACTTTGTAGTGAGTACTGGCACTTTGTGGTGAGTACTGGCACTTTGTAGCGAGTACTGGCACTTTGTAGTGAGTACTGGCACTTTGTAGTGAGTACTGGCACTTTGTAGTGAGTACTGGCACTTTGTAGTGAGTAGCTCCACTTTTTTTCCCCCCAAAAAATGCTATTAATACAATTATATTAGTTATTGTTTTTTTAGATGTGTAAGTAGCAACTGACCAAACAAGTGAGAAGGCTTGGTTCTCATATGAAAGACCCAGGTTCAGATTCTCAGTAAAGTCATGGATTTTTTCCGTCGGGACCAAAAATATTAAATCCCTGCCTACACTGCAAAAGTGGCAAATACAGGTAGTAATAGGCAGTTTTGTTCCTGAAGTGTGCAATATTTTAGACTGGCTACTAATATATGAGTATATAAGTATTATATAAGTATAAGAGTATATAAGTGTATGTGACCTTTGGCATCAGACAGGGCACCACAGAGAGCAATGTTATTCAGATACAACAGAAACACAGCCAGAGGTCGACCACACAGAACAGGGACCGCAGAAATATCAGAGACACTGAAAAGCACTTTATACAGAAAGGCCTGTTTCAAATATTTCATTCTGCCCTGACTCCGAAAAGCATTCCAGAAGTAGAGAAAAGAAGAAGAATACGATAAGTGTATTATCCCTTTCTTATATTGTACTTATACCGATATAATCCTGTTTAACCCATCTTGTTTACAGCTGGGAGCTGGGTAGTTTGGGAATAATTTTTTTTTCCAACTCATTAACGTGAAGTTCCGATGATTTAAGTCATAAAAAAGACGTGTTTCTATTTGAGTGAGCCTTGCTATGCTGACTTGATACCCAGATCACTTTAAATATTCCAGAAGATAGATAGAAAACACAATAAGATTATCACAATTATTTTAAAAAATGCACTTAAAATAAATGAAACTGAACAATCTATACTCATACAATCTATACAATATTAAACAACCAAAAGTAATTGGAAAGCATATATTCCAATATCAAAATTTAAAAAAACTATATTTATATATCAATATTAGAACCCAGATCATCATCATCAAGGGCCTTGCCAGCTGGCGTACATGTTTATACATCTCCACAGATCTTGTTCTTTGGTGTTCTGGATCAATTCCGCTAATGATATTCCTTCATGCAACTGTCTTAAGCCATCACCATTAATTTGTGTCGATCTGCTTCTGTCTCTTCTACCAGTGATCTTTCTAGACATAATGATATTTTTCAATGCCCCTTTTCTCATCACATGACCAAAGAAATTTTTTTTGTCTCCTTCTCATTGTTGTATATTATGTTTTAATTTATTTAGCTATTTCCAGGTAATTATTGTTAGTTATTCTGGCAGTCCAAGGTATTCAAAATATGCTTCTCAAAAACTACTATAACCCAGATAGGTATTTAACAGTTTATCATTGTTTAAATTACTACTGCTATAGCTTTGTCCCAAATCCATAGGCTCAGAGTGGAGAGCTCCACTACACCTCTATAGGGTCACAAACCAGCAAACTTTGAAAAATCGTTACTGATACTTCATGTCTGTAAAAAAGACTATATTATTTTTAGACATTACTCATTCTTCTGCCTGTTCTCTCACTGGCTCTGTGTTCACTGTATTTCTTCAGTGTGGCTCTCCATGGCTGTTGGTAGCTGGGCAGATGGCCAACCCATCTTATTTGTTACTCTTTAATAAACTGTATCATTTCAGTCCTTGTCTTCTAACTTCCTAATTGTTTTAATTTTATCTTTTTTTGTTACTCTGCTAGCTTTACTAAGACATCACATCTCTGTTATGAGTTTTGAGCTTATTAGTGTAAGGATCAATTTGACTTGTAGCATAGGGTTGGGAAAAAAAAGTTATTTTATTTGCCTTGGCAGTCAAAGATATGCATCTGTTAAAGGTTATTTGTAAAAAAAAAAAAAAAAAAGTAGTGTTAGTTCCCCTAGCACCTCATTTGCTTTAGCACATCTTGAGCTGATTTCTTTACATACTTTTCTTCTAATGTAAAAAAGTTACTGTAGATTAGATCAGATGTTTAAACTCCCTTTTTTTCTATGAGAGGACGAATCAATAGTCACTCGATGCTTGTAAATTTCATATATTTATTTAAAATGTTATCTTTATCTATTCAGTTTTATTCTATACTTCTGGTATAACTTCATAAGTACTCAATTTTTCTCTATAAATAGTTTATAAACAGTCCATTTACTGAATCCATAAACGGAATTGATCGTTCAGATAAGAACATAAATCAGTGTGAGTAAATAATAATAATAAATATTACAATAACGAAATAAGCAACACATCTAATTACTATACTATTCTTTCAGTCTTTGTTAGTGTCATTTATTTTAAATTTAATTTAATTACAATTGCACCCCAAAAAAAAAATGCTCAAATGTTGAATTAACTATTATTAACCTTTTCGGTTCCACTCTTCCTACACACATTGTATTCTTCATCGGCCAGCCTTTTCTTCCATTCTTTGTCTGACAGAATTATTTTGCCTGGTCTTGTTGGATGTGTAGAAGCCGCCTGGTCCGACAAACAAAAGCTTGCAATCAAGATGATACTACGAACACAGAAATATTTATTTCTCATTGTCTTCTATACGTTACATACTAGCTGGGTTGCCAGATAAAAAAAAAAAACATTTCATTTTATGCCAAATCATTACCCAAAATATGCCAGAAAATGCCAAATAAAATGTAACATTGTACTCGCTTCACATGAAAGGCTCTAGATTAAATATTTCACTGTCATCTTCACTGGAACAAGTGGAAGACACAGCGTAAACCTTTTCGGATTTAAAATCTTTTAACATTTTCTCAGCTGGGATGAAGTCTTTGCAACTCAACTATGATGATAGCATATTTCTTGCTCCGAAAATCATCAATAAACCTTATAAGGCCATCCTTAAGTGCAGGCGATATAATATTTTTCATAAGGCAAGAACATTTAGTTATTTGCAACTGTATGTGCTCCAATGTACTCCCCCGACCATGTGCTCTCATGATTTCACTTAGATGATCAATTGTGCGTATTGCAAAAATGGCAGGTCATGCCTACAGCAAGTTGTAGCTCTGCTGCCTTTAACTTTATCAGTACTTTGCCTAGAAGTCATTGTTGTAATCAGCTGTGACTGGCTTTTTGGCGGAGTTTTCATCTAGTTTTTCTGATTTTTCCTGATTTGATATGCTACTAATTCTTGGTGCAACAGTGCACTGACACAGTTTGCAAAATGCTGCCTCTGATCCATCTGAAGATCTTTTAAGCCGTGGATATGCTTTCTTCCAGTTACTATTATACTTGTGATGTCATAAGATGCTTTCCATTTCTTTGGAAGACGTGGCGTTTGGTAAAAGTAAAATCTTTCACAGAACTAGGTCTTTATCCTCTCTATTTTCTGTCCTCAAGTAGTTTCTGAACAGTGTGAATCCCTTGGTATCAGTGTGGGTTTTGGTTTTAAATCCCGCATTTATTTTAGTAGATTAAGATAAATCACAGAGGGCTTTGGTTTATCGAAGTCACGATCCGTTTAGGAAGACAACAAATACAATAAGAAATGGCGCGAATCTCCGTTAGTCAGTAACAGGACATCACAACAAAGTTTAACTGAAATAAAGTCAAACTGAAATAAAGATGTTAACTGTAGGTCTACGTTGCTTTTTAGTAAATCTGCGTGTTTCTAACGGAGGAACCATGAAGCAAATATGAGCACATCTTGATAAGAGAAGCCAGAAAAAAAAAAAAAAACCAAATATGCCAAAATATGTCAGTTCATTTTCACATGTCGTTTAAATTTCAAATATGCCAAATTTATAGAATCTGGCGTCAAAAATGCCAACATGGCAACCCTGCATAAGAGCAAAATCTGCCGGTTTAGCGTTTTTTTTTTTTTAAGACCTTGTCTAATTTAGGGTTAAGTCCACTTTGTTTGGTACTATATGGGAGATTGATTACCAGCAAGGACTCTGATGCGCGAGACAAGGGTTCGACCCCTCGATAAGGTTGGGGATTTTCGGTGGGAGTAGAAATAAAATCCTAACCTGCACAGCCCGTGGCGTCAGCACTAGCCATGCTGCCCTAAATCCGCAAGATCCCTGTCTACACAGCAAAGTGGTGAATAAGTAGTGACCGTTTTATTAAATAGTAGATATTATTTATCAGACTGAGAAAGAGAAGATGAATTTAAAATAATAAAAGAAATTTTAAGGAGACATTAAATAGTTTAACAATATTGTAAGGCAACAGTCATAAAAATATACATGTTCAAGACTTTTTCTCAAAATAACCTAAACTATTTAGGCTTTGTATTGATCTTTTTTTCCTCCTCTCCTTCTCCCCTTTGTTCTTCATATTCTTCTGCTTCTTCTTCGTCTTTTTCTTCTTCTTCTTCCTCTTCTTCTTCTACTTCTTCTTTTTCTTTTTCTTCTTCTTCTTCGTCTTCTTCTTCTTCTTCTTCTTCTTCTTCTTCTTCTTCTTCTTCTTCTTCTTCTTCTTCTTCTTCTTCTTCTTCTTCTTCTTCTTCTTCTTCTTCTTCTTCTTCTTCTTCTGCATTATGTAATATTCATTTTGACGATGGGTATATTTCACACACACACACACACACACACACACACACACACACACACAAGATGTAAGGGTAATATTTTTATACATTTAATTGACTCAGATCTTCAGTTCTGATCAAGGTATTGATTGGATAACAGAAATATAGATACTGTATACAGTCGACATATTGGCGATGCTTAAGGTTGTATTGTTCTATTTTGATCCGTAGCTGAGCATAAAGGAGGCCCCTCTGATGGAGGAAATTAATTGATATTTCTATTAACTCGACGTTTGATACGTTGCATTGTATGATCATAGAAAACGGTGCACCTGTTATTTTCTCAGGATCATATCATTTTCTCAGTATCATTTCTGCTTCTACCTTAATACCTTGCTTACAGTTGTGTCGTTATATTTAACCTTACGACATTCTTGACTAAAATGCATTGTCAAACTCATTCATCATCGTAATTATCGGCAAAACATTATCTATCACACAGCTTGGTGACTCTTTCACTGTCAGTGTCAAATCTTTCCCTGGCCTTGTCATGTCAGAACTGTCTATCTTAACTCTTTTACCATCGGTCAACTTGTCAACTCTTTTACTGAAGTACAATTTCCGAGCTTGTTCACATCGACCAACCTGTCAAGTCCTTCAGTAGCGGTCATCTTCCTAACTCTTTCCTAATCGACTTTCATATTTGCAACTTTGTAAATGTTGGTCGACTTGTACACTTTTTTACTGTGGCGTACTTTTCAAATTTTTTTCCAACAGCCGTCAAATTGCCCTTCTTCTTTTTCCTCTTTCGTTAGCCTGAAATAAGTTGTCTATATCAGCAATTTTGTTTCACTGTCGTTGTTAGTTCATTCAGTGCTCCATAGAGTTGACCTTCCACTGTTATTCTTTCTGGCCAAAAGGTTTGCCTTAATGTGTTAAATTCGGTGCAGTCCTGGAGTACATGCTCTGCTGTCTGGGGCACCTTGCCACAGGTGCACATGGCTGATACGCCTATATTGAATTTTGTGTACATGTGGTTACGTAATCGGTTGTGCCCTATTCTGAGGCGGAGGATAATGACTTGGTCTGGTCTGTCCATAATAAAATATTCTGGGGCTGGTGGTTTCATGACTGACTTAATGATTCTTTTCTTTCGGTGATATGTGACTGGTACATCCGGCTGCACTTTTGTCACACCTTTCCCTGCCAGTTGATCAGCTTTCTCATTTCCAGGCACTCCAGAATGAGACGGTATCCACTGCATTACGACTCTTCGCTGAAGGCTGAGTTGTGTCAGCAGTGTTTGCAATTCTGGTAGTTTCCTAGACTGGAGTGCTTCAAGCACGGATTTTGCATCTGTCAGCATCACCACATACTGTGAGACGAGATTGGTATTTAGCAGTTTCTCTATTGCTATCTTGATAGCCTGAGTTTCTGCATCATAGTTATGGCAGTACTTTCCGGTTGGTACGCTGGACTTATCTCTAGTACCATCTGGGAATTCTATATACACTCCAGCACCACCGTTTCTAGCTGCACTTTGTACGGACCTATCTGTATAGACTCTGACCCATAGTTATTTTGGGTATTCTTTATCAGTAGAACTGAGGGTGGCTATTCTGCGTTGTACACTATCTTGTTCTTTCTTGTCAAATATTCCTTTCACATTTGTCTGGATTTGTACTGTTAGTTTGCATTTTTCTCTCCGTGGGGTTTGTTCTGGAATACTTTTAAGCGGACAACCAATTTCTGGAAGGTCAGTAGTTTTATCTACATATTCTTTTTGCTTGGTGTATAAAGCTGCTTCTTTTTAACTTTCCCAAGGCTAGGTCCTGAAATCTATTTTTCATGGGGTGATCTGGCATACTGAGGAACTTCTCAGCTGGTATTTGCAACTTTATATATTTGCGTTTTCTCAGTGCCTGTATTCTCCCAGCTTTCAAAATGTCTAATATGGGGGTTGATTTCATCCCGCCTGTGATGACTCTGAGCGCTTGATTTTGCACTTTGTCAAACTCCTTTAATGTGGTGCTAGATGTTGAACACCATGCAGTTGACCTATATTCCAAGTTTGGCTGTATGCTCTGCTTGTATACTTTATTATTTTCCTACTGGCCCCCCATGTGGTTCCACTTAGGTTTTTTAAGTATGGCTGTCTTCCTCCTGGCTTTGGTTGCTGCCTTGTTGATATGCTTTCTCCTCCGAGGTACGTTGACCTGTTTTTCAATGTCGGAAATGTTGTTAACTCTTTTACTATCGTACATTTGTCGGGTCCTTCAAAGACTATAAACTTGCCAAACCCCCCCCCCCCCCCAATCGTTGAACACATTTAACCCCCCCCCCGTCCCCCACCATTGAACACATTTCAACCATCCCCCCACCCCATCTTGTCAACGTTTTTACATTCAGCATCAACTCTTTCACCGTTGGACACCTTTCAAAATATTGCACTGACGTAAAATTGTTAGGACTTTCACTATCAATCTGCACCTTTGAGATACCTTATATCACACACAGTACTTCTTAAATCTGTGACTTGTCTTGACAAGCAGGTCACTGAAGTTCATTAATAATTGGTCCACTGTCCTTAGGACATATCAGGTCACTCTATATCTTTCTCCTTTGGGACACCTCAAGTAGTCCAATGAATGGCACACGTCTTTCACGTGCTGCCCCTGACGAGTCAGACACAGAAGACCTTTGGAAAACAAAAGGCGACTTTTAGAAAATACAAGACGACGTTAAAAAACACAAAGCCACTTAAAAAAAAAAACATAAGGCGACTTTTAGGAATCACACGACGATTTTTAGAAAACATAAGACGATTTTATTAAAACACAAGGTAAATTTTAGAAAACACAAGGCTACTTTTAGGAAACAACAGCAACTCTTACAAAACACAGGGCGACTGTTCAAACACAAGAAGATTTTTACAAAACACAACTCGACCTAGTCGCCACATTGTCACTCTTTTACTGACTTATTTTGTTTTACTGGTTATGTCAAGTTTCTTCAGAGCAACCCCACTATCATTTACATACTTTAAATCACTCGATGTCTTTCTCCACTCAACCGTTTTAGGTTGCTTGATGTCTTTTCGTCTTAGTCTATTTGCGCAAACGCCTCTAACCAGCTAGATGTCCCTTCAATTAGCTGTCCAGTCCTCTGTTCCTCTGCTCGTCTGCTTGGTGTGTCATAAATTACTTTGTCTTACTGTACAGTTACATCTTACAAACTAGTCGTCCCTTCAGTGGGCTATTACACCGACTGTTTTCCCTTGTCGTCTGCCTGGTTGTTGCATAAGTGATTTAGATTTTTCACAAAGTAAAAAAGACTAGTCGTTCCTTCAACTAGCTGTCCGACAGACCATTTTCCCAGGTCATCTGTATAGTTGTATCATAAGTAACTGTGCAATTGCAAGTCTTGTCAACTGTTCTTCACGGAGGTTATCGTGCCTGTCCAACCAACTACTCGTGGCTGTATGCTTTTCGATTAACTAAATAGGATGCTTTGAAAAGATAGGTCGAACCATTTAGTCATCACTTCAACAGGGGCTGTGCCCCAACCAGTAGTTGCTGCAGACGGTCCCCAAGAGAAAAAACATCTAGTGACTTGAATAAAGAACTTCTAAAGAACTTCATAAACGACTTATCAAAATCAGTAAGCGAACTTAGACAATGTCTTGTGTAATTTAAAGTGCTCCAAACCAGAAAGTCATCGGCGGATTTACTGTTTACCAAGACATTGAAAGTCTTACAAGAGACATAGTCGGCATTAAAATGTCCAAAGGATAGTGACTGACTTACTAAAAAACTTCGGTAAACGAAAACCAGTGACCAGCTAAAGAGGTACACTGATTGACTTACCAATGAACTTTGGTGAACCAGTTGCAAACACCAGTAACCAAGTTGTGAGGTACATTGTGCGACTTATGGTGTAAATCGGCCCAAAACCTGTGCTCTAACTAGTCGATTCGACCACCTGACCCTCTCTTTAAACATTTGCATCTAACCTTGTTTTATGACACCAACCCAGCTTACTCAGTTTCCTATTTTGTTGTATAACAAGTCATAAACTCATGTACCAAAGAGGCCCTAATACTCCACATTTAACTAGCAGACATATGATGTGCCCTCTCACTGGGCACCCGCACTTAAATTTGTAACATGACACAACCCATTTTCAAAACTTTTCGTTTTTTACCCTATATAAAGTCATAGCACCATACACAGTTACCCTCAATGACCACTAAAACCTCACATGTAACTAGCTGACACGACTAGTTGGCCTTCCTCACTGGCACCGGGCACCTCGCATCACGACACTACACCTGTTCTTTGTCACATTATTTTCTCGTTTTTCTCCTCTATACAAGTCATTGAGCCATATGCATTGGAAGGATATAGGATTTTGGTGGCAGTGAATCCACATCCCTCGATAGAATGACAGAATTGGGAATTAAGACCGACATAGCAAAAAAAAAAAAAAAAAAAAAAAAACGAGACGCACACCAGACGACTTGTTATTCAACATAGAACTGATACTATTAGCCATCGGACGTTAGGGTTCATACTGAGGGGAGGATCTGATCACCAATGGACATGTCCGGAGTGCAATGATGATAACCCAACTAACTAACTAACTAAGCCATATGCAGTGACCCCCAATGATCCCTAAACTCTCGTATGTAAGTAGCTGACATGACAACCTAACCCCTCACTAATCTTCCAGCACCTAACATTGCGACATGTGACCCATCACATTTACCTGAATGTTTAATTTTCCCCCACTAAATTAATCATAGCACCAAATGCAGAGGCCCCTCATTGACCTCTAAACCCTCTCATGTAAGTAGATGATCGCTCACCAATACACTGGCACCTAACACCTCGATGTGACCCCCACCACACTGCCGTCAGTTTATATTTTTTCTCTCAAAGCTATGTAAAATCATAGCACCATATGCCGTGTCCCCCTAATGATCACTAAAATGCCTAGTGTGACTAGTCGAGATGACAACCTGACCCTTCAGTGATCCACTGGCACCTAACATTATGACACAACACCAGCTTTTTTGTCCTAATTTTTCATTGTACTCTATATAAAGGTTTAGCACAATATGTAATGACCTCTCAATGACCCATAAAATTCGTTATGTAGCCAGCTAACACGACAACTTGACTCCCTCATTGAGCCGCAGGCACCCAACACTGTAGCGTAACACCGGCCATTGTGCCATAATAATTTATTTTTCTCTAGATAAAGTCATAGCACCATATTATAGGAGCTCCCAATGACCCCTAAAATCACTCATGTAGTTAGCTCTCTAAACAACTAGACCCCTCAGTGATCCACTTGCACCTAACACTACAAAACGACACTCGCCATGTTACCATAATTTTTCATTTTTATTCTTGTACTAGAAACACAGCCTAATGACGATCTTGCATTAGAGGAAGGGGAGGAGACAACTATTAAGGATAATATACAAATCTACTCCTTAAACCTATTTCTACTCAACAACTTAAAGAACTCCAACAAACATGATCGTGATGAGCCAACCAACACTCAGGCTGCGTTAGTAATAAGACAACAAAGTTTGTTATTTAGGGGCTAAGCCCAAAAATGTATCTTAACCCAGACAGGAACTATTCTGTATAAATTATAATCAGTGGTAACAGTAAAGCTATGCACACTTACTACTAGTTCTAATCCGAATAAAATAACTGGAATTCGGATTATCACATTGAAGAACTGTTTATTTTTACTGAACACAAAACTAACGCGTTTCACAAATAACAATACATTCCACATGCTCGACCAGACCATGTGCTACTTACTCTACTGACAAGGGAAAATGATAATGAACGCATACGCTCAGAAATATATTACATCACTGATGGCGAACAATTGAAACGTTAAGCTTCAACATACCACAAGATTAATAAATCGCTCATAGCGACCAGCAATTAAACTATCACCGAGCGAGGATACACATTGCTACCTAGGTCTGACTCACACAATTTAATTACTGATGGAAATCTTAGTTTAGCACCGAAAATAATCATTGAGACGTACCGAAACCAGTCGATTCAGCGAACGGGAAGCTAAGAGAGCTAAACTTCCTATCCCGTCTTTTTTTTTTTTTATTTTTATTAACTTCTGACCTCTGCTTGCCAAATGTTTCCTGTAAGTACCGCTAAACAAAAATAAATTATAAAGGGCATTTGGCGTCCTGCTACATTAAGGAGGTGGAAATCTCCACCCCCCCCCTCCCCCCAAAGGACAACGTAAAGCTAGTATGCACTACTTACATGAACATAAGTGGAAGCCATATTTGCCCCACAGCATCCCGGTTCATTCAATCGCAAAGTGTAAACGGTATAGGGAAAAGTCAAACATGCAGAAAAAGCGAAATCCCTATTGTGTGAAGGTAATCGAAGTTCCTGCACTTCTAATGGCTTCCTTGGTTCACTCTTATATGCGCAGTAGTGAAGAGTGAAAGGCTCAGTATAGGGTTGTGATGTTAAGCTGTCGTGTGCGGGACGTGACTATTTCTTGGGTTAGTACAGCAACAGATTGCCAAGTATCTGCTCTACACCTACGGAATCCTCCTTGTATAGCAGAGAATGTCCGTGTTCTGCATTTGCTTTTACATGAGTGCCGAACAATCTGCACCCGGCAATCTTGTGCGGGACTTCTAGGGACAACATCTGTAGATCATAAGATGGCAAGTCACCGACAAATGAGGCGTTTAAATCTCCCTAATTGTCCCACGAATGTCGCCATGTGGTTTCTTTGAGGCTCATTGCGAAGGGCAGAAAAAAAAGGGAGTGGGGGTGGAATCGACATACTGCCTCCAAAAAGCATACCCAAAAAATTGACTAATCAGGGTGTTTCTTTAGAAATCGAAGTGCATCTGCCTCAGAAACGAGGAGCCAAAAGTTTGCGAACAAATATGCCAGATCTGTAAAACAGATGTGCATGCAAAATTCAAGTTCCGAACAAGACAAAAGTCCCGAAGTGGAGAACAACCAGAACTTTCTGCCCGAGTTTACAGCTGGTAAACGTGAAGAAGAAGATGTTCCACGAAACTAATTGATGAGACTAACCCTGAAAATAAATGCCCGAAGAAGTCGAATATGACGACTGAAAGGCACAAATATCGTAGCTATACTGCAAATAGGCACAACGCATTTATATCACTCAGGCGAACTAAGATGAAGATGCAGAAATGGGCTCAGTCAGTATAGAACTGCTGCCTAGGAGTTAGCCCAGATGGTAATGCACATATGCAGTGCTTCCAAATGTCATAACATATCGTCAGTGAATACAAACGAATACCAGAGCATATTGCTGTTACAATTATATGTGTGTAATTTGAAGAAAAAAAACATCAGATGCGCATCGAGCGGCATTTTATCCCCTTTAGAAAAAAAATCGACCCTCAGCTCGATCCAGCCTTAAATGGGATGTGTAATATATAAAAGCTCTGGGAAGCAAAGGCGGCGCACCAAGCGGGGTTTCCCTCCCCCCTTTCAGAAATGACTTTGGCTCTCAGCTCGATCCAGCCTTAAATGGGATGTGTACCATGTAAAAGCTATGGAAAGTGAAGGTAATAACCGTGATGCTGACGACATCTCCCACCGGATGCTGCTTGATCTATAACATATAGTTCTAGCACTATATACACCGCCCGTGTGTCTCCGGGGCTCTCACGGACAGCAAAGAATAGTAACACTGCGCCCTACCATCCATGTCGTAAGAGGCGACTAAGGGTAGGGTTGGGCAGACAAAAACTAACCAACCATGGAAAAGTCAAAAAGAGGCATGCGAAAGCGAAGCATAGAACGACTTGCCGTGGGTTGGTTGGGGACCTGCCTATACGCCACTGGGGGTTAGAAAGGCAGAAGAAGACAACTATATACACAATACGTGGAAAAGTAAAGGACCCTTTCCCACGCCTTTCAGGTGTATTGGGTATATAGGGCTAGACCTATATTTTATAGACCAACGGCACAAGATGAGTGATGTGGTCAGCATAACACCGGCCGCATTTACTTCCCAGGACTACACCTGGTACGCACTTAAGGTTGGCTCGACCTGGGAGCCACGGTCATTTTTGAAAAAAGTCCGGCTCCTCTAGGGAGCGAGCCCAGGACCTTCCGACCCACAGCTAGCCTATAGCCGCTACACCACGGTGACTCCCAAGAATGGAAAAGGGTCCTTTTGATTGATATACAAAAACAGACGTGATCCGACACTGGTGTTTGTGTGGGACGGCAAAACATAACGGCTTACGTGAATCGGGATACTTGTTACTTATCCGTACTCTGTGCTCTGTACTCAAATGCAGCACCAACCTCAGTGTCTCTACGCTTACCGTACCCAGTAGGGGTTGATTGGCATATCTTCTTTCTTTGCCCAGCAGCTGGTTTCTGCATGTTTGTTCTTCTTGAATACCTATTTCCAGCAGGCGGTTCATTGTTCCTGACTCCTTCATCTAAAAGTCTCTAGAGCGCGGTGCATTCAATCTGTCTGCCCCGTTCATACCATACTTCCCATCCTTTTTAGGACGAAATTTTTCATAATTTGAAGCCCTACTCTGGCTCTTGCCAGTGACCGCAATATAGCCTAGCCATAAATATGGCCTAAAGGCTGAACGCGGTTTCTGGGACCTCTCCACGGTGATCCTCATCCACATGGTGGCACATTGTATCATCGGGTGTTTATCGCTTGTGTGATGTCCTGGTGGGGTAGAAAGTCAGTCAGTCAGTCCCGTCCATACTTCTCCCTTTACCCACCACTGCAGACAATGTAAGTAACGTAAATAACCTTTTCTACGCCTTATGGCCTTATTTAGGGCTAGACCAATATTTTATAGATCAATCGGTACTTGGCAGCTGATGTGGTCAGCATCACACCGACCGCCTTTACTTCCCAGGACTGAACATGATACCCACTCAAGCTGGGTCGACCTGGAAGCGAAGGTCATTTTTGAAAGACATTCCGGCAACGTCAAAACTCGAACCCATGACCTTCCGATCGGCAGGCAAGCATGTAGCCCCTACATCACGGCGACTTCCTGCCATCAGTGCATAGTGATGATGATGGGTGGTATGCAGCTGTGCATGGTGGGAGAGGGTAGGTCGAATGACCTGTTTCACCTGATGGCGTATTAGTCAAAACTTTCATATGTCATTGTTTGACCTCAGTTGCTTTCAAACACTCTCTCGCCCGAGTGTACACTGACTTAATCTCTTGGTGTCAATCTCCTGCTTGTATAATTATCATTGCCTATCTTTTTCTCATAAATTAATCCAATGAAATGTGACCAGGAAGTTAACAAGGGGTGAAAGGGGAACAACATACACACGAAAGATATATCGGATGTTTTGACCGGAGCCTTTTTCGACACAAATCACGACAGAAACATAAGGGCAGAGTAATCATTGCTACCAGTTCCCCAACCAGGGAGTAACGTGAATAACTATAAAATATTGAAAGAGAAAAAAAGGAAATGTGGAACCACTCGCTGCCTTTAACATTTCTATCTCAAGCAAGTTCTCCGTAAACAGTATTTGACTTAGCTTGTTAGATCGTTGAAAAAAATAAATTATATATATATTCTTTTGTCTTCCACTTAGGCTGTTCTCCTGCCTTCGTCTATGACAGAAAGACAAACCCGCCAGCTAAATTCCTTTGTAAATTACCAGTTCTGTATTGCCCGCGATATAATATGTAGGTCGACTGACAAAGTCCAATGGCTCGACGGCGGCGTGCTGGTTGGCGCTGTGCCAGGGTTAAACAAGCGAGATAGCACAGGCTCAGCCATAAATCGACTTTAGCGGTTGGGATACAATGAAGCTATCGACTTTCCGCGTGCGTTGCTGTGCCTTGGGAGTTTAGGCAAAGCAGTGCCTGAAATCTGAACCAGCGGGTGACAACGGTTGCCTATTGTTTAGCCGGAGGTTTGGCTTGGCACTGCTGCCAGACGGGGCCTATTGCTTGTCGAACTATCTCACGCATGTGTAGATAGACTGCGACGCGTTTGCTGTTTTACTGCGCTAGGCTAAACAGTATTTAAAAATGCCTAGCGTTGGTATCTAATCATTCTACCAGGACTCAAACTCCAAATAAAGGTTCGCTGCAGCGAGTCTGAAAAACTCTTTATCTCTCACCCTAGTTTAACACTCTTAGGCATCTATTGATCCATCATTGGATATTTTCTGATATTTTCTCCACTTGCACCGTTATTTTTGTGGTTTTCATAAAAGTGGATTTTTTTATATGGTTGAAATAGTTTACCCGCCTTCCACACCTCTCCCTTTTTTCCTTCCCTCCACTGTCATTAATAATCTGTTATGTCGGTCATTCCAGTACCTTTGCATTTGATTGTTTTATATTTCCATTCCATACATGTTCATCTACATATCCGGAAAGATATCGAAGCAACGAGAAGTAGATATAGTAAGCCTCACATTATGACGATCACACAAGAAGATGAACGTTGCCTCTAAAAACTTTCGTAAACACATGATGTTACAAACAGAATACACATATTCTACACGTCCGCAACCCCAGCCAGGGTTGTCTCAACGCATGAGCCCTATGATCGCTGGCATGGCGCTCCCACCAACATAAGGACCCTTTGTGTCATGTGACTTGCTATAAATAAAAGTTTCTTTCCCATGAGTGGTTATCATGGGGGCTCTAGTACACTAGTTTGCCCAAGGCCCCCAACATAGGGGCCCTATGTTAATTTGTGTCGTTAGTTAGTTAGTTAGTTAGTTGGGTTATCGTCATTGCACTCCGGACATGTCCATAGGTGCTCAGATCCTCCCCTCAGTATGAACCCCAACGTCCGATGGCTAATAGTACCAGTTCTATGTTGATTAACAAGTCTTCTGACGTGTCCGGTGTGCGTCTCGTTTTTTGCTGTGCCGATCTTAATTCCCAAGTCTGCCATTCTGGCGAGTGATGTGGATTCACTGCCACCAAAGTCCTCTATCCTTCCCATTTCTCTGAGGGCATTGATAATATCAGCATGATCCATAGGCCGACCGTCGGTAGTGATAGCGGATCCAGCCAACCTGTCAGCTCTTTCATTTCCATCGACGCCTGCGTGTCCCGGAACAAAAATAAAGGTGACGCCACGCACAGTGGACTTCTGTAATGATTCAAGCCATTGTCTTCGCACTGAACCTGCCTGAACCTTCCGGATCATACTCATTGAATCACTGAGTATACATATGCGGGTGTATTTTTGTGTTTCAAGCCAGGCAAACGCTTGCGTCACTGCCATCACCTCCATCGTCATGCTGCTGGTTGTCATGGAGAAGGCACCGTTGGCTTCTTTGACTGTTCTGCCCGCTGAGCGTGCTGTAAATGCCCATGCGCTTCTTCTTTGGCTAATAACGGCTCCGTCTGTGTAGATTAGTGAATCTGCTTCGTCTGAATTTTCACCGATGAGAGCGTTGACCTCTGCATTAACAGCAACAGGATTCTCGTGTGACTTGCTATGAATAAAAGTTTCTTTACTGTGAGTGGTTGTCATAGCGGGTCCCCATGAAACTAGTTCGCCCAGGGCCCCATTCTGCAGCTAAGACACTTCGTTTCCAGGGCGGTGTTTATCAATAAATATGTAATAATAAATCGTCATGATAAAGCTGACTTAATGATTGGTCATTTTCTCAAAGTCTAGCCGAATTCAAGCCGATCTGGTCTTAGTCATGTCTTGTTCTTCAGTTTAGTTATAACCATCTCCGAACATTGAACATGGCATCTGTAATTTGCCCTGTTGGGATTTACATCCTGTTTCCTTAAGCTAGCGTCAAGCCTGGAGCGGGGAAACCGTTAAAATTGCGATGAAATTAAAGTCTGCAGTCTGCGTCCGTATGCTTCTTCTCCACCCACGGACTTTGGTTTTGATTCAGAACTTGAGTTTTGCGTGCACATCAGTGAAGATCTTTATTATTTGTATACAGACTGTTCCTTGGCTCTCACGTAGATGCACTTCGACTTTAACGGAAACACCCCTAAATGGCAGCCTCCTGCGACATGCTTATTAAGGAACAGTGGGTCTTCTCTGTGTGCTCCAAAATGGAGCACAGGAACTCACCTGGGGATTTATGTCACTCAACCTGACTGTCGTATGGCAGTTTTGTCGCGCACCTTACTTATAGGATATTTTCACAAATCCCTCAGGTGCTCTGAGACAGGAGTGTTTTGAATGGTGGCTCTCGTTCGTCTAGAGGCCTAACCCTCGGTTCAAACTTTCCATTCAACCTGTCTCAGGGATGAGGTGACACGAGCTCTGACTCCACAGGGTTATTATGAACACTTGGGTACCTCTCGGCCAGACGTCCCCACCACTGTTTGCTCCCAGACTGGAACAATGCAAGTCCAGTCGAACAAATAATCAACAGCGAATTTGACAAGACAACACTGCCTCTCTGAATAAGACAATGAATTTCAATAACACGAAACTTTTCTACCAACCAGAAGACTGATGAACTATAATACGGTTGTAATCAATTCACTATAACAAAGTTGATGAAAAGCATCGTGAAGAATTAAAAAGGAACGATCAAAACTTTGAAAATCTAACACAAGAGAAAGAGTTTTTCTACATAGACATATAGACTTTCTGGTTCATCATGGCGGAGGAGAAGATTTGATTACGAAGGCCCATTTAGAGTCGAGCCATCTTATTTCAATCACTTCAACTTATCTGATTGGATCTCGTAGCTCCTCAGGGTGCCAGAATGGAGTTACACACCATCGTACTTTACTGCACGACTTCACAGGAACGAAGCTGCCTCTCAGGATGCCGGAAAGGAATTTCTCACTGCCGTACCTCACAGCACGACTTTACAGGAATGAAGCAGCTTCTCAAGATGCCGAAATAGAGTTTCACACTGCCGTGTTTCACAACACGACTTCACAGGAACGAATCAGCTTCTGGCGTTCATCAAGGACAATCAACTCGATATCAGAAGACGTCGATTCAAGTATCGTCCACACATTCAACACAGCAATTCACCACACGTCAATTGCTTATTGGGTGGTGGCAGATGGAACCACTCTACCAGACACGGACACTTGTTGGATCTTCAGAAATCCTGAAAAACGCAAAGCAACAGCCATGAGCGAACCGTACTCAACGCACCTATTTAATCAAGGTCCTTACTTCCTCCCAATGCTCAGATATACTTAAGGTTATTCCAAACCATGAAGGTTGGTTACCTCTATCTTGGAATCCATTTAGCTTCCTAAAGTGAGCATCAGATCATTAACTCGAATAGTTCCTGGATTCAGTTCTGTAGCAAAGGTTAGACAGATCTCCATTATTTACCCTTCCTTCTAACGTACCCTTTCCACTAATAGGGAAAATAAGGGATAGGCGATGAAGTCAAAACCAAGACCGACTGAAATATGTTCTGAAAACAATACGACAGTCGAAGCTTGTTGTGGTTACGAAGTCACCTAGCAACAGCGGATAAGACGTCATGTCTGCCCAGAAGCTTCTTGTCATTCACAACAGTTTAGCGACTTACCAAGTTCTGATACCGAATAACAGCAAATAACTAATAATACAAAGTTATCAATACCACAAACCCACTCCAGATATGTAGATTGATTGATCTGAAGAGGTTTAGAAGGCCATTTCGAAGAATTCTGCGAGAAATGTCAGCCGAAAGTGCATTCCGATCCGGAGCTCCCTTTTCCGTCTTCCATAGCAAGAATCGTAGGCAAACAGATTCGCATTATCCAACTGCTGACCTTACTTACCTACAACACAGACACTAAGAGCACCAATATTCAAATAAAAGCCTCTATGAAAACTCACCCATGATAAATGAAAAAGAGAATGAAGAATCTTGTCTTTTTAACGGTCAATTGGCGAGACACAATGAACGCGACTGCCTCCAAGACCGGACCATAGAGAAGTGACGCAAACAAACACGTTCCCTAACTACAGCAGTTAGCGTACGAATCCCGCTCACTAATGCAGTGCAGTGGTCAGACAATTTATTTAGAATAAGCGTAGAAAATGTGTCCTAATGTGTAATTCGACACTAAAAGCTTAAAAGAGTCAATATCATAGGGATTTATAGAGATTTTTCCTAACAGGACTCCCCCACAACAAACGAACTATATAACTATGCTTGGCCTATACTAATTCATAGTTACGATGACGAGTTTGGGGGTGTTCAGCCTGTGGACCTTCCTACTGCGGCAGATGTGTGGATGCTGTCATGCGACACCTACCTACCAGTTTATTCTTCTTCTTCTCTTCTTCACTTCCTCTTTTACCGCTGTGGGTGTCGAGGGAGATATAAGGTTCTGTTTCTAAATCTTCTGGCTGCCTCGACCATAGGCTCATCGTGCTGTTGTAGAGTTTCTCTGATGTTATCCCTCCATCTTGTTCTTGGTCTAACTCGTGCTCTACGTCCTTCTTCTCTTTCCATGTATGCTTTGTATGGTATGGTGTCAAAAGGCATTCTCTCTAAGTGGGCAAACCATTTCACTTGCTGTCTTATTAGGTTAGGGTTCTGCGTGGTGGTGGTAGTGAGTGGGGACGGTCAGATTATACGGTACTAGACTTGAATATTTTGAAGAAAAAAAAAAAAATGAAAATCGATAAGTAGGTCAAGTGAGGTTCTGAAGTGTTTTGAGTGTTGGTGACGTTGGTAGGGTTCTGGGTGGTCAGTGGTGGTGGGCAAGGTTTGTTGTAGGGTTCTGGGTGTCAGTGGTGGTGGGCAAGGTTTTTGGCAGGACTATAGACTTTTATACATGAATTATGTAACTCGATAAGTAAGTCCAGCGGGGTGGACAGTGATAGGGGCATGACTTGTAGTCAAATACTTAGCCCCCTGGAGCCTGGACCCTAAATGGCTTTATACAGTCAGAACATTGAGTTCTTAGAAGAAAATACCCCAAAGAAGTCGAAACCTTCAATGGCTTCATAAAGTTGGAACTTTATTTGCGGTATAGAGGAACATACAGTTAATATAGAATATATACTAGAAGGCACATTTAAAGGTATTATAGAGGAACATACAGTTAATATAGAATATATAGAATGTATAGTAGAAGGCACATTTAAAAGTATTATAGAGGAACATACAGTTAATATAGAATATATAGTAGAAGGCACATTTAAAAGTATTATAGAGGAAAATACGATTGTATAGCTCATATAAGGAAACTGGATTTGTTAGGTAAGAGTTCTGAATGGCCATAGAGGTCAGTAGTGGTTTGGTAGTCAAAGTATGCAGTGTTAGATTTGATATGGGAAGATATGATAGTCGAGGTTCAGTGGGAGTGTTTTGTGGTCAGTAATGGGGTATAACTTGTGTATAATAAAATACTTTCAAATCAATGAATGTGGTACTAGATTTGAATGTAGACAATATTGAAAGTCGATAGGGGGGTCAGTGGGATGTTTGGTGAGTCAACGAGGACTCCCTCAAGATGATGGACTCCTACAAGATAGCATACCAGTTGACAGGTATAGCAAAGTATTTTGCTACCAATGAAGCTTTAATATTTGGTAATAAAAGGTCGGTATAACCCTTGTGTGTTTAATTCACTGTACATGTGGTGTTAATCAGGAGCGTAGGGTTCTTTTATACCAGTGGTCCTCAACTTCGGGAACGCATGAAGAAGTACGAACGAACGAACGAACGAACTTTACATACATACATACATACATACATACATACATACATACATACATACATACATACATACATACATACATACATACATACATACATACATACATACATACATACATACATACATACATACATACATACATACATACATACATACATACATACATACATACATACATACATACATACATACATACATACATACATACATACATACATACATACATACATACATACATACATACATACATACATACATACATACATACATACATACATACATACATACATACATACATACATACATACATACATACATACATACATACATACATACATACATACATACATACATACATACATACATACATACATACATACATACATACATACATACATACATACATACATACATACATACATACATACATACATACATACATACATACATACATACATACATACATACATACATACATACATACATACATACATACATACATACATACATACATACATACATACATACATACATACATACATACATACATACATACATACATACATACATACATACATACATACATACATACATACATACATACATACATACATACATACATACATACATACATACATACATACATACATACATACATACATACATACATACATACATACATACATACATACATACATACATACATACATACATACATACATACATACATACATACATACATACATACATACATACATACATACATACATACATACATACATACATACATACATACATACATACATACATACATACATACATACATACATACATACATACATACATACATACATACATACATATACATACATACATACATACATACATACATACATACATACATACATACATACATACATACATACATACATACATACATACATACATACATACATACATACATACATACATACATACATACATACATACATACATACATACATACATACATACATACATACATACATACATACATACATACATACATACATACATACATACATACATACATACATACATACATACATACATACATACATACATACATACATACATACATACATACATACATACATACATACATACATACATACATACATACATACATACATACATACATAACATACATACATACATACATACATACATACATACATACATACATACATACATACATACATACATACATACATACATACATACATACATACATACATACATACATACATACATACATACATACATACATACATACATACATACATACATACATACATACATACATACATACATACATACATACATACATACATACATACATACATACATACATACATACATACATACATACATACATACATACATACATACATACATACATACATACATACATACATACATACATACATACATACATACATACATACATACATACATACATACATACATACATACATACATACATACATACATACATACATACATACATACATACATACATACATACATACATACATACATACATACATACATACATACATACATACATACATACATACATACATACATACATACATACATACATACATACATACATACATACATACATACATACATACATACATACATACATACATACATACATACATACATACATACATACATACATACATACATACATACATACATACATACATACATACATACATACATACATACATACATACATACATACATACATACATACATACATACATACATACATACATACATACATACATACATACATACATACATACATACATACATACATACATACATACATACATACATACATACATACATATACATACATACATACATACATACATACATACATACATACATACATACATACATACATACATACATACATACATACATACATACATACATACATACATACATACATACATACATACATACATACATACATACATACATACATACATACATACATACATACATACATACATACATACATTACATACATACATACATACATACATACATACATACATACATACATACATACATACATACATACATACATACATACATACATACATACATACATACATACATACATACATACATACATACATACATACATACATACATACATACATACATACATACATACATACATACATACATACATACATACATACATACATACATACATACATACATACATACATACATAACATACATACATACATACATACATACATACATACATACATACATACATACATACATACATACATACATACATACATACATACATACATACATACATACATACATACATACATACATACATACATACATACATACATACATACATACATACATACATACATACATACATACATACATACATACATACATACATACATACATACATACATACATACATACATACATACATACATACATACATACATACATACATACATACATACATACATACATACATACATACATACATACATACATACATACATACATACATACATACATACATACATACATACATACATACATACATACATACATACATACATACATACATACATACATACATACATACATACATACATACATACATACATACATACATACATACATACATACATACATACATACATACATACATACATACATACATACATACATACATACATACATACATACATACATACATACATACATACATACATACATACATACATACATACATACATACATACATACATACATACATACATACATACATACATACATACATACATACATACATACATACATACATACATACATACATACATACATACATACATACATACATACATACATACATACATACATACATACATACATACATACATACATACATACATACATACATACATACATACATACATACATACATACATACATACATACATACATACATACATACATACATACATACATACATACATACATACATACATACATACATACATACATACATACATACATACATACATACATACATACATACATACATACATACATACATACATACATACATACATACATACATACATACATACATACATACATACATACATACATACATACATACATACATACATACATACATACATACATACATACATACATACATACATACATACATACATACATACATACATACATACATACATACATACATACATACATACATACATACATACATACATACATACATACATACATACATACATACATACATACATACATACATACATACATACATACATACATACATACATACATACATACATACATACATACATACATACATACATACATACATACATACATACATACATACATACATACATACATACATACATACATACATACATACATACATACATACATACATACATACATACATACATACATACATACATACATACATACATACATACATACATACATACATACATACATACATACATACATACATACATACATACATACATACATACATACATACATACATACATACATACATACATACATACATACATACATACATACATACATACATACATACATACATACATACATACATACATACATACATACATACATACATACATACATACATACATACATACATACATACATACATACATACATACATACATACATACATACATACATACATACATACATACATACATACATACATACATACATACATACATACATACATACATACATACATACATACATACATACATACATACATACATACATACATACATACATACATACATACATACATACATACATACATACATACATACATACATACATACATACATACATACATACATACATACATACATACATACATACATACATACATACTGTCGTGAAATGATAGCCATTACGCATCGGTCTGTAAGGCTGATAACCTGTCTTACCTGTAATCTGCACAAAATTCAAACTTGGACTCGCCCAGAAATATATAGTCCCTTATATCTATATATATAGGCCTGTATTGGACAACATTATTATGTCTGCCTTTTCTGGTTACTTTAACTAAACTCCACTTTTAAATGTATATCTCTTAGAGATATATTTAGGGAGTTATTTGAGGTTTCTTGGAAACCGATTTACTCCTTGCCCCAGTATACAAGGAACTTCTTTTGTACCAACGCCTGAAGTGTCTAAGCGACGCTATTCTCCTTGCCAGCTTCTCAAGAGTCCAGATGTGTTAATCTGTGCCTGTATAACTTTCACTTTTCAAGGCAATCTGGAAATGTCTCAGTTTTTACATATGCTTGGGTAAGTTAATTATAGTTTACGAGTACCTAGAATGATGTCTGTAAAGTAGTCACTGCTGTAGAGAAATCAGTATCGGCTGTGTTATCTCACTTAGTTCGACCGTTCTTGATCGCTAGAGAAGCGGATTCGAACGTAGATCTTCCACTGTACAGACTAAATAGTTTATGCCCTCAAAAACCACCCATATTGATAAACATTTAATGCCCTTACAATTGTGTACGTTTTAAACTACTTACAGGATCTGTACATACGAAATGGGGACAGAATTGGGTCAGGGCTTTGTTAATCAAAGTATGTGTGTGCTTGACCCAGATCAATGAGTGCTGGGGCGGTTGGGAAAGCTAGGGAATGCAGGTACTGACGGTAAATATTGGTGTTTGTGTGCAGAGTGAGGGGGATAGGGAGAGTGATATATGTGTTAGACCACTTTATCTATCTCCACTGTATATCTGACTTGCCTTCTCTTGCACTAAACAGACAGATAAATATAGGAGACTTATGTCTTTTGGTCTGGAGAGGCAATCTGAGGAATGAAACAGGAGAACAGGGAGGAGTCAGCAGATGGGGGGTTGATGACTGATGCTTGCTCTGTCTTTCCTGTCAAGATGTTACCCTCTTGATGATGACTAATGTTGAGTTATTTTCTTGACAGGATGTATATTTTCTGAAGAGCTGGCAGAAGATTCACAGTCTCACCAACATCCACCAACCATCCAACTACCAGAACCAACTTGTTGCCCACCAGATAACACCTGTGAAGGTTCCTGACATCTCCAAAATGTGGGAGATTGTGCCGCAAACAGCTACCAGTGCTAGAGCTTAATGTGGCTCAAAGACATTGTGTGTCCTTACTGGTGATAGAGACTTGCTAGATACCAGTACAGTTGCTGTACAGTGAAGTACTCTTACTACTTGATCCAGTGGAGCAGAATTCCCAGAGTCAAAGACAGTCGAATCATCCAGAGCTGAGGGAGGCATCATAGACAGAAAGAGGCTAAGTGCAGTTTGACACCTCATATGTTTTATTCCTCACAGCTCCTAGATTGTCCAGTGATGATAAGATGTCATCTCCAAGACCTTCTGTCTGTGTAGTATAGTTGTGATTTGGACATGATATCCTGAGATCTGGCATTTGTCTCACTTTTATATATCTAATTTATATTGATTACATACATTCATTTTCATGGCTGACTTAGGTGTCTCTATTTCACCTTTTTGAGTGTTTAGCAGTTGTGTATGTATGTGTATCTTCATTATATGTGTTAACATGGTTATGATAATGAACTATCATAACCTGGGGGCTTTCTTTAGTAAGTAGTGGGGGTGTCCAGCCAAGTGTGCCTAGAAATATTATATATATATACTGACATATTTTGTAGTGCCAATACTTGAGTTGCCCTACTCCAGAGATAAGTTGATCGTATATTGGCCACGGGGAATCCCTTAGACCAATACGAGCCAAACGACTCAACATAATTATCTCTGAGTGCTGCTGGTTCTGAAGGAGAAATCCTTACATTAGGCACGCGACAGGAGTGATATGTGACACATACATACATACATACATACATACATACATACATACATACATACATACATACATACATACATACATACATACATACATACATACATACATACATACATACATACATACATACATACATACATACATACATACATACATACATACATACATACATACATACACTCATACACACGCTCTAAAACACACACGCATACAATCCAGACACATTCAGACACACACACACACATGCAGTCACGGGCACACATACGGGGACACATACACACACGCAGGCAGGGAAACAGACACACACATTGACATACGCAACACCCACACATACAAAGATATACACACACAGACACGCACAGTCAGACATACGCACACAGAGGCATAACCCGACACAAGCAGAGACACGCAGACATAATATAATAGACACACCGATAGAGACTCACACATACACACAAAGCCACGCACAGCCACAGACAGACACATATACACATGCAGCCATACACACCTACAGACACAAAATGGCACACACACACACTGACACAAAGAGACGGACACAAACACATACTAACACACCCACAGACGCACAAATACTCGCACAGACACACACATGCCAAGGGGTATCAAACAGTTTTGAAACTGATTTCGCTATACTTTAATAACTTGAATGTTCTACATCAGCAATCATAATAACAAAGCAGCCTAGCCAGTATTATGTGGAGACTGATCTCCGTTCCGCCTTGTCCTAAATCGAACCACAAATAGCAGGTACCATGAAGACAAAACAGTGTTAATTATCATATTGATATTTGGACACTATCTGTTGGTTAGTGCCTTTTGTTGCAAATTTTTCACTGACACACACTTTTTAACTCTGTCCCCCTTTTCTCACATACATAAACTTGTCGACTCTTTCTTTCACTATGGGGTATATTTAAAAATTTTTTTTTTCACAGACGTATGTAGAAACGTCAGGTACTCTTGTCAAACTGTTCAATGCCCAGATCTGTCATTGTTGGTCAGTGTGTCACCATTTTTTTTACTGTCTGATATCTTTTCTATTTTTTTTTTTTCCACTGGTAAACGTTTTAACATTTTTCTCACTGACGGACATTCGCATCTTTTTTTTACGTAGGTCAACTTGTCAACTTTTTTTCAATGACGTACACTTTTCAACTTTTTTTTCTCCTAGAGTTCTGTCAATTCTTTCCCTTTTTTATAATAATGGGGTTAAATCCGCCGCCCATTTCAATGGAGTTCAAGCTATCATGTATGCTCATGACCTGTTACTGCTCAGATCAGAGGAGTATATTGTCACAGACAAGACTTCAAGAATGCCTCAGAAATCTGGAGAAGATGTCCAATAATGGTCATCATAATCATGTAGCAGGTCCTTTGCAGAACGTCGCTCTCATCACAGTCTGCCTGAAAGAAACCCCGTCTCTCCGGTTCTCCCGCCTCATGTACTTTCACACTCAAGGAGTCACTTATATCCTGTGCCCTTCTTCATGTCGGTCGGCCCCTGCCCCTCCTTCCTGGTACCATTCCTTCTGCTATAATGTTTTCCAATCCGTCGTGGCGCTTGATATGACCAAAATATTTCAGCTTCCGAGACATGATGTGTTTATGAGCCAATCTTCCTTGATGTTCAGATCTTTCAAGATGTCAGTATTTCTTCTCTTCTTTGTCCAAGATATTCTGAGAATCTTTCTATAGCATTTCAGCTCAAAAGCCCCTGTTCTCTTCCTTAAGGACTGAGAGAAAGTCCACGACTCCCATCCGTTTGTAGCCAAAGGGAAGATGCATGCTCTCAAAATTCTAATTTTGATCTCCTTGCTGGTACTTGACTGAAAAAAGGACCACAACCACACACACTATTTGCAGTATGTCCATCATATCCAAGAAAGCTTTACTTACTTACGCAGTTAGGCGTTGAATGCCCATCGTACCTAGGAGTAACATTTGACTCAAGATTCACATGGAATTAAAAAGAAAAGAATTGAAGCAAGGGACTCGAAAAAACTCGAACTCATGATCTCCGTGATGTGAAAGAAGGAGAGATACGAGGCGTTTTCCAAAAGCCACTACTTGAAAGAATAACCCATGTACGGCCAACTGCAAAATCCTCAGAGGTGTAGACTGAAAAGATAATTGTTCATCCAGAATACAAATGACAAGCTTGCTATCGTCAAACTCCGTTCCATGGTAATATAAAAGTAAAAAGTAAAGATCCCTTTCACACCTTTAGGCGTATCGGGCATATGGGAAGAGCGCCCATATTTTCACAGACCATCAGCACTCGATGGGTAATGAGCGTTACGTCGGCTGTCTTTACTTTCCCAGGACAGCCCATCCTGGTACCCATTTGAGGCTGGGTCGACCTGCGACGTCCCATACCACGATACAATTCCACGCAGCCCGCAGTGGGTTTCGATCGCGGTACGTTGGATTACGAGTCAGGCTCGCAACGCCTTAGCCACAGATGCCGCTATGGTATCATATGATAACCCCGAACTCCGTTCCATGGTATCAAATGCCAAGCTTGCTAACCTCAAACTCCGTTCCATGGTTTCAACCCCCCCCCCCCCCCACCCTTTTTACTATTGA
Organism: Candidula unifasciata; assembly: GCA_905116865.2. Taxonomy (NCBI): domain Eukaryota; kingdom Metazoa; phylum Mollusca; class Gastropoda; order Stylommatophora; family Geomitridae; genus Candidula; species Candidula unifasciata. Next base: position 263,024 of record CAJHNH020003446.1, on the reverse strand, counting down.
GAACCTTGTGAGATTGGAATCCTCCCCAAGTATACGCAGATGTCGCGGCTCTATCAAAAACCACCAAGCAATATGTTTTCAAATAGAGGCAAGCGCTTTCTTTGCGAGCCAGAAAAATGCGACTGTTCATTGAATTCGCAAACACCGTCCTTGGTATCTGGAGACTAGTGGCACGGAGTTGTCACGATTGTTACCGAATCATCATTGACACATGATTCTTGACAAAAATCATATAACACCTATAAGATTAACAATTTGAAATTTTGACATAAATAAGATGACACCTCTAGTAATTAAAGTGAGTTCAATGTAATAGAATGACGTAAACATTCTAGAGCTTTCCAGAAATTTAACCAATGAAATTGCGGGGAACATGTGACATACCGAGAGTAGATACCCTACACGACCGACTTTATTAATAGGCCAACTAGGTCAACGGGGATTCCCGTTCTTGTGCAAGTAAGGAGTCCCTCTGTGTTCACAGTTTGGTACTTAATTTATAACTTACCCCTGACGTCACGACTACGTCACTGGAGACAATCCCAATAAATTCTAGGGTTTTCTGGTTGTAGTTTCTCGCGATTTATCTACAGCCAAGTTTAGGGATAGGGTTATGGTTAGGGTTAGGGTTAGTGTTAGGATTAGAATACACTAGATAAACACTAAAAAAAAAAACACACACACCCAACAACAGCACACTTGCACCCCTTGAAATAATGGACTGTCACGTCAGCTGTGGATTTCCCACGGGGATTTCATGTTTCGGGTACATTGTAAATTAAGAACCCACAGTTTTCATCGAGGAGATGTATATACAAACTGAACAACAGTTTCGTTTAATTGCGACATATTTTATAGAATCATTTGTCATTGAAGGGAAATAAGTGTGCTATTAAAATATAACAATAAAGGCTCTTACAGACAAACAAAAATGCTTTTGCTACAGTCAACATGAACATAAACATCAGTAATGTGTAGATATAAACTGGAAGTTATTCCAGCAAAAGTAAAGAAATATTATTGCTAACTCTTTGATTCTGAGAGGGTATTGCATTAGAGGACTCTGGGAAGGGGCGCCGGGGGAGGGGGGGGGGGGGGGAGGGTGTGTGACATTTGTACTTTATCAAATTTAGCACATGAAAATACTGCTGTGAAACATACGCATATCATACATAACATAAATGATTGATGGTTATCATTACTATTAGGAGACTACTAGTTAGTTGCGTATCCTTTACAGGACGTTGCAGAACCAGCCCTAACAGTGCCTGGCTGTTGTGTGGTTTCTCTAGGCAATTTACATCCAGTAGTTTGCCATTGCTTACTGGACGGTCGGCTTTCTTGATACCACTGTCGAAACCAACACAAGGCGCGTGGCCCGCAGCTGGGATCGAACCTGGCATCCCGGCATTACGAAGCGAAGCGTTCGCATCGACTTAGCCACAGAGCCGACAGGAGACTACTACAGCATATAATTATACTGTTACTAAATTATTAGTAAACAAGCACAGTCAATATGAAATTGATATGTGCAATAATTTGTCACCCAGAGCAGTTTTCTTAACAGTACTTATACCACTACTAAATATTTATCCTCAAGGTACAAACAGCACAAACAGATTTGTCCAGTTTCATCTTGTTGGATGAAATCAGTTCCTTATCATTGCGAATTTTTTGTTAACTGTGTAAAAAGTATGCATATTTCGGAATACTGCATGCAACAACGCGTAGAAGAAGAAGAAGAAGAAGAAGAAGAAGAAGAAGAAGAAGAAGAAGAAGAAGAAGAAGAAGAAGAAGAAGAAGAAGAAGAAGAAGAAGAAGAAGAAGAAGAAGAAGAAGAAGAAGAAGAAGAAGAAGAAAGATGAGGAAGAAGAAGAAGAAGAAGAAGAAGAAGAAGAAGAAGAAGAAGAAGAAGAAGAAGAAGAAGAAGAAGAAGAAGAAGAAGAAGAAGAAGAAGAAGAAGAAGAAGAAGAAAGATGAGGAAGAGAAAGAAGAAGAAAAAGAAGAAATAAGAAAGAAGAAGAAGAAGAAGAAGAAGAAGAAGAAGAAGAAGAAGAAGAAGAAGAAGAAGAAGAAGAAGAAGAAGAAGAAGAAGAAGAAGAAGAAGAAGAAAGAAAAAGGTGAAGAAGAAGAAAAAAGAAGAAAGAAGAAAGAAAGAAAGAAAGAAAGAAAGAAAGAAAGAAAGAAAGAAAGAAAGAAAGAAAGAAAAAGAAAGAAAGAAAGAAGAAAGAAAGAAAGAAAGAAAAGAAAGAAAGAAAGAAAGAAAGAAAGAAAGAAAGAAAGAAAGAAAGAAAGAAAAAGAAAGAAGAAGAAGAAGAAGAAGAAGAAGAAGAAGAAGAAGAAGAAGAAGAAGAAGAAGAAGAAGAAGAAGAAGAAGAAGAAGAAGAAGAAGAAGAAGAAGAAGAAGAAGAAAAAGAAGAAGAAGAAGAAGTAGTAGAAGAAGAAGAAGAAGAAGAAGAAGAAGAAGAAGAAGAAGAAGAAAGAAGAAGAAGAAGAAGAAGAAAAAGAAGAAGAAGAAGAAGAAGAAGAAGAAGAAGAAGAAGAAAGAAGAAAAGAAGAAGAAGAAGAAGAAGAAGAAGAAGAGAAGAAGAAGAAGAAGAAGAAGAAGAAGAAGAAGAAGAAGAAGAAGAAGAAGAAGAAGAAGAAGAAGAAGAAGAAGAAGAAGAAGAAGAAGAAGAAGAAGAAAAAGAAGAAGAAGAAGAAGTAGAAGAAGAAGAAGAAGAAGAAGAAAGTATCATGAATGATATATTATTTTAAAGGTAAGTGAAGCACATTAAAACAGACCAAAAAACTGCAAATGTTGTGCAACATACACATATCAAACACAAAAATTGCCAAAATAGATACCGGGTCTCGTTGTTCAAAACAGTGTCTGGAACAAAACTAAAGCCCAGAAGTAGATGAACAACCAGAAGTTTAAGCCAGAGTTTACCGCCAGTGATCACGAAGCAGAAGATGATTCACAAAAATGAACACAGACCATACAACTGCAAATATGCATAAGAAGTAGATAACCAACCAGATGTTTCTGCCAGAGTTTACAGCGAGTGTTCACGAAGCAGAAGATGATTCACAAAAAAGAACACGAATGGTTGAGGATTAATATTAGTGCATGTCGTAAGAGTCGACTCATTGTGACTTCCTTCTAAACCGGAATGCATCTGCCTGAGAGGCAAGGAACCAGCGGTCTGCATACAAATTAGTCAGGTTTAAATAACATGTGCAGATGTACATAAACAACCAGAAATTTCTGCTAAAGTTTACAGCCAGTGAATGCGAAGAAAAAGGTGCACAGAAATGAGCACAAATAAGTAAGTAAAGGACCCTTTCCACGCCTTTAGGTGTATAGGGCATATAGGGCTAGACCTATATTTTTATAGACCAACGGCACAAGATGGGTGATGTGGTCAGCATCCCGGGATTGCACCCGGTACCCACTCAAGGCTGGGTCGACCTGGGAGCCAAGGTCATTTTTGAAGAAAAGTCCGTCTCCACCAGGGAGCGAACCCACGACCTTCCGATCCGCGGCGCGCGTCTAGCCGCTCTGCCACGGCGACTCCCGAGCACAAATGGTTGAGGATTAATATTAGTGTACTTCTACAACATATAATTATACTGTTAGTCAACAATTGAAGAAAGAAAGAAAGAAGAAGAGGCAAAGAATGACTTGCTGTGAAAGGTTAATTAGTAAATGTTGTTTTTATGCACTTACTCAGAGCTCCGAAATATCTTGACACAATTTATCCACAGTGTAGTTGCACCATTTATGCACAGTCAATATGAAAGCAATAGTTGTCTTCCAACACAAGATAGTTTGCACCTGACAACTGTCGATACTCTCCAGATCTGGCTTCTAAATTACCTGTTTGTATTTCTCCCAAAAGTAAAATTTCCACATTCAAAGTAGAAAAAGAATAAACTGTCAGTTCCAAAAAATCCAAACTACTGACTAGACACAGTATCACACACATCGCAACACGACTGTTTCCAGTGAATTTCAATTTAAATTCAAATTGCTGTAATCTAACAGCAAAGTTTGAAAATCTTGTATATCCACTTCCTAATATCCGCTTGTGAATTTGTAATACGAATACATTCAGAACACAGAACTTTGTAAGCACATTAAAATGTCCCACAATGCAACACATGGAAAGGGCTTTCACTAACCATTTTTCGAGGGACTCCTTGCCAAAATGTCACGTGATTAGTCGGAAGGACATATAAATAGCTCCAGATGGGCGTGATTCTATATAACAAACAGACGCCTTTTGAATATAGCTCAGTTCGATCAGAAAACACTCTGAGGCTGACTCAGGCCGGGTAGGGCGGGCCTGAAAACTCAGACTGCGGGACAGAAATTTGAAGAAGAAGGCTAGCAGTTCGTTGAGGGGTTTAAACCAGGGACGCTCAACGAATAAGAAGAGCAGGAAGAAAGAAAACCAACCTTTACTGAAGCATGCTACACCATGATTGATTTAGGATCATGCGAGATGGGACGGTTGAACACTTATATAATTGTTAATTCTGCTTTGTTGTGAAGGGGCATTTTGCACTTAAATTAGCATTGTATAAGAAGAGTGTTAGGTTTTTCCCGTGAATTGTTCATTAATTTAATTAAAGTGGATGTTATTCATAATTGGATATTTGGTGAGGAGTGTCGCGTGCAGGTCGTGCACTAAAACACACCAATATTGACCAGGCAAATAAGACGTCATAAACGTTACGTATTGTTGTTAGGTGATTGAATCTAGGGATTTGGCAGTCGAGAAGTCCAAGGAGGAGGACGCTGATGTCCTAGTGTGGCTCATCCTAAGGGAAGATCTACCCCGAGGTCCCAACGGAGAAATTCAGCCTGGTCGCTGGGACGTTACTGCCATTTCAACAGGAAGCAGGATAATTTAACTTTGATGCTTTAGCGGGACTGCTGGATAATGTATTGGGTTTGTATATTAACTTGTTGGGGAAACCGGTAATGTTTCAAGGTCGAGCGGTTGACCTATAGAGATATGGTGGAGTAAAAGTATCTATCATTAGATATGGAATCTAATCTTCATCGAGAGTGAGTGTGAGGATGTTCAGAGTGATTTGCTATTTGAACTTGTCAGAGAGTTCTTTTGCATTTATTCATGGTTGCTTGCAATGTTAACAAAGAAGTCTTAATGCACCTTCAGTTAGACTTAATCCCTAGTGTTCTTCAGTCGGAAGAATTAACGCAATTGAATTGGATTGTTGCTGGTGTATAGTTGTCTACAGAGTTCCAAACTGATCCTGTTAATCTATGCCGTACTGTTTCCCTAAACTTGGTTTGGCAGAATAAATTAATTTATGTTCAAGTTGTGTTGATTCGTTGCCTTCAATTATGATCATATTTTCATGCAATCATTCTAACCCCTCTCACACGTCACAAATGATAATAGACTTTGTAAAACAGTTTTTGAATGTAGTGGAGTTTGTGATTTCGGTTCAAATGATTTGTAGTGGAGTTAGTGTTTTCAGTTCGAATTATTTATTTATTTGTTTCATTTTTATCATTTGTTACTGTAGTATGTACTTGATGGGATACAGCGAAATATGTCAGGCAATAAAAAAAGTATAATCGTTTCTATTGTTTGCCTCTTCTTTGTTCAAATGCACGATGGATAAACATTGCTTTGAATTTCTGACATAACCACATTAAGTGTGGGTAAACACGTCAATGTTAGCCAGCTAGATTATTTGTGTCTAAACACTTAGGCACACAAGTGGTGGTCAGCTAGATTGTTTGTGGATAAACACATCAGTGTTAGCCAGCATAAGACAACTAGATTACTTGTGGATAAACAAATGAGTGTTAGCCATCCTAAGACAGCTAGGTTATTTGTGCCTACACACTTGAGCACATAAGCGGTAGTTAACTTGATTATTTGTGGGTAAACACATCAGTGTTAGCCAGCTAGGTTAGTCAAGTCTACTGTCACATATCACTCCTGTCACGTGCCTGATCTAAGGATTTCTCCTTCAGAACCAACAGCACTCAGAAATAATTAGAGAAGTACCTCACCATAAAGGACACAGCAACTGGATAGGCACACAGCAATTTCTCCTACGAGTAATTCGCAGCACTGTCCCTGAGCTACACACATGCTCTGGCACTGTATGATGTTTGGGGTCTATAGCACCCCATCTTGAGGAGGACAGTCTTCTCAATTGGTAGTTGGGTGATAACAGGTAGGTAATAGGTTGATTGATTGATGGTTGGTTGGTGGGTGTTGGTTGGACTGTGATTCTTCTGCCCGCTCTTCACAAAGGTTTCACCCCAAGCATAGGAAAAGTCCTAGGCGTCACAGACCGCCTTTTTAAAATGAATTATACAGGCGTCGATGGGTACGTCTGAGTTCCAGGAGAGCCGGCAGAATAATACCGCTAAATTTCAATTCAGGCTTTGGTAAGAAGTTGTTCCTTGTATACCTGAGCAAGGAGTAAATCGGTTTCTAAGAAACCTCAAATAACTCCAGTAATATTTATCCAATAGTTGCACATTTGAAAGTGACGATAAGTCAAAGCAACTAGAAGATGTAGACATTATAATTTTGTCCCGATAAAGGCATATATCGATATAAGGGACTATATACCTTTCCGGACAAGTCCAAGTTTGAATGTTGTCTCGACCCCAGGTAAGACAGGTCTAGACATTTTAGGGGGTGATGCGTAATGGCTTATCATTCCACGACATCTACACAGACACACAAGCGGCAGTCACCTATATTATTTGTTGGTAAACACGCCAATGTCAGCCAGACTAAGCCAGATAGGTTATCCGTGTCTAAATATTTAGACACACAAGCGGTAGTCAGTTATAGCTATAGTATATGTGGGTAAACCCACCAGTGTTCGCCAGCCTTAGACAGCTAGGTTATTTATGTCTACACACTTAGGCACTCAAGCGGTAGCCAATTATAGTTATAGTATTCGTGGGTAAACATACCAGTGTTAGCCAGCCTAAGACAGCTAAGTTTTTCACGTCTACACACCTAGGCACTCAAGCGACAGTCAGTTATATTGTTTGTGGGTAAACATACCAGTGTTAGCCAGCCTAAGACAGCTAAGTTATTCACGTCTACACACCTAGGCACTCAAGCGACAGTCAGTTTTATTGTTTGTGGGTAAACAAATCAGTGTTCGCCAGCCTTAGACAGCTAGGTTGTTAGCGTCTACACACTTAGGCACACAAGCGGTAGTCAGTTATATTGTTTGTGGGTAAACAGATCAGTGTTCGCCATCCTTAGACAGCTAGGTTGTTCGCGTCTACACACTTAGGCACACAAGCGGTAGTCAGTTATATTGTTTGTGGGTAAACAGATCAGCGTTCGCCAGCCTTAGACAGCTAGGTTGTTAGCGTCTACACACTTAGGCACACAAGCGGTTATAGAAGTTATGGCTAAACACACCAGTGTTAGCCAGCCTAAGACAAATAGGTTATTCATGTCTACACACTTAGGCACATCAACGGTAGCCGGCTATATTGTGTTTACGTATATGCTAGTTATCTAGATTATTTGTGTATGCACACCAAGGCACATCAGTAGTAGAGACTCTGTTCCAGAACATAATTCGTGCAAGCTGTGCAACTTAATTCGTCCTTACAAGTTTTTGGAAACCCAGATGTCCGAGAAGCGAAACTCGAAACAACTGTTCCCACGTGAGTAAATCCAAAATAGATTAATTTCTTTCGGAAACCGGGTATGCTGGCCTGAAGGTCATAAATATTGCAGCCTAACTGTCAATCACAACACAGTCTGTTAATGCTTTTTTAAGAGTCAATACAGAAAAAGACGAATATGTTATTTTTTAGGGGGATCAAATGACACATGTTCTATTTTTAAGTATTTTTTTTTTTTACAGATTTCATACTATTTTAAATATGCGCATATATATATTTTTTGTCAGTAAGTATATAATAATTACTATTATTGCACAATTAAACTAGGATTAATCTCCTTGGGCTTCACAATAATTTTATAGGCGCGGGTACTCGTGGGGTTTATGCCTTGTTTAATTGTGCACTACTAATACTAACATTGTTATTTTAATAACTGTTCCTATTATTCTTATTTGTATTTTTGCGCAATTTAAAAGTGCTACAGACTCCTTCCTCCTAGACACTTATAGTGGGGGGGGGGGGGGGGGGGGCCTGAACAGCCTAGTGTTTTCTCCGTGGCAGCGCGCATGTACTCTAGCATCCTCCAAGTGTGGGTAGAGATCAGCATGTCGCTCTTTAGCCTAAGCATATATTATTGTCCATGCATGCGTGTCGATCGATGCCTAAGGACTTGGGATTAACCCAAAAAAGTCACTGTAGCACTGTTTCTGGTCGGGGGGGGGGGGGGGGGGGAAGATGATGAAAAAGGGGAGTGGTGCTCTTCAACGTTTACCTTATTCGCCATGCAGGATGTTTGTTTGTTTTAGTATCCAGAAGCCATGAGTTGTTAAGCCTTAGGCTCAGTATTATGGATATCGCAACCTTTCGGCCTTGATTCCATTGTAAATCTGGGAGAAAATGTGGCTTTCCTGCCTACCCCCGGGATTGAACCCGGACCACAAGGAGTTCGTCACCCGGTCTCTGCGCAATCCGGTTTAGCCAACTACCCTAGAGAGCCGGGCATCGCCATGCGGGATAGGTGAAAAGTCGAAAAAAATGATGTTTCTTCGTCCACTTCTAGACTTAAGTCTTGTACCAGAACCCAAGTGTTGCGTGCACATCCGTTTTACAGAATTTGGCTTATTTGCAAGCATATTTGTGTTCCTTACCTCTCAGGCTTATGCACTCCGAATTTGAAGGACACAACTAGTAACTCTGTTTATACGACATGCTTTGGGTTTTCCTGACAATGGGACACTGGAGCCCAAGTATGATATGAAACCCAGTACAAAACATGATATTTCTCATAAAATATTCAGCTGCATAGACAAAATATCCACGTAAAGGACAACACTGCTGCTATTCGGCCCAACGGTGACGGATTTGTTTTTGACACCAGTTTGTTTTTGTTTACTATCCTACTACAAGTGTAACACAATGAAACATTGCGAGACTGAAAAACACAATGGAAACAAAGGACAGATAACGGTTTATTATTCGCCGTCTGTTCCCACGTGACGCTGCCCGCATCACAGGAGATTAGAAAACAAACGTCCCCTTTCCACGCCTTTAGGCGTTTTGGGCATATAGGGCTAGGCTTATATTTTACTGACCAATCAACATTTGGTGGGTGATGTGGTCAGCATCACTATGACATTATGACATCACTAGGACAATGACACTATGACATTATGACATCACTAGGACAATGACACTATGACATTATGACATCACTAGGACAATGACACTATGACATTATGACATCACTAGGACAATGACACTATGACATTATGACATCACTAGGACAATGACGCTATGACATTATGACATCACTAGGACAATGACGCTATGACATTATGACATCACTAGGACAATGACACTATGACATTATGACATCACTAGGACAATGACACTATGACATTATGACATCACTAGGACAATGACACTATGACATTATGACATCACTAGGACAATGACGCTATGACATTATGACATCACTAGGACAATGACGCTATGACATTATGACATCACTAGGACAATGACACTATGACATTATGACATCACTAGGACAATGACACTATGACATTATGACATCACTAGGACAATGACACTATGACATTATGACATCACTAGGACAATGACACTATGACATTATGACATCACTAGGACAATGACACTATGACATTATGCCATCACTAGGACAATGACACTATGACATTATGACATCACTAGGACAATGACGCTATGACATTATGACATCACTAGGACAATGACACTATGACATTATGACATCACTAGGACAATGACACTATGACATTATGACATCACTAGGACAATGACGCTATGACATTATGACATCACTAGGACAATGACACTATGACATTATGACATCACTAGGACAATGACACTATGACATTATGACATCACTAGGACAATGACACTATGACATTATGACATCACTAGGACAATGACGCTATGACATTATGACATCACTAGGACAATGACACTATGACATTATGACATCACTAGGACAATGACACTATGACATTATGACATCACTAGGACAATGACACTATGACATTATGACATCACTAGGACAATGACACTATGACATTATGACATCACTAGGACAATGACACTATGACATAAAGGACTCATTTCCACGCCTTTAGGCGTACTAGGCATATAGGGCTGGACCTATTTTTATTGACCAGTCTACACTTGGTGGGTGATGTGGTCAACATCACGCCGACCGCCTTAACTTCCCAGGACTGAACCTGGTACCCATTTAAATTTGCGTCGACCTGGTAGCCGAGGTCAGTTTTGAAAAAAAAGTTCGGCTCCGTCAGGACTCGAACCGATCATCTTCCGATCCGCAGGCGAGCGTTTAACCACTACGCCACGGCGGCGACTCCCACGGGGTATTAGAGATACGTTAGAAATTATAATGCGAGATGTACAGGAACCTGGGGGTTTCCCGCGGGCCTTGAATGGAACTTGTAGAGAATCTGCTTTACGATGATGAGTTGGAAGAAAGGATGGCATTCTGTGGGAGTGATCTGTGACCTAGATTTAGACGATGCTGATGACACAGAAACAACGACGATGTCTGCAACAACGACAAAGACCTCTAACTTAACCGATGTACAGGAACCTGAAGGATTTCCCGCGGGCCTTGAATTGAACTTTTAAAGAAGCTGCTTTACGATGATGAGTTGGAAGAAAGTATGGCATTCTGTGGGAGTGATCTGTGACCTATATTAAGACGATGCTGATGACACAGAAACAAAGACGATGTCTGCAACAACGACAAAGACCTCTGACTAAATAAGAATGAGATTCGTATCATGGTTGAAAAGAAACATTTAGTGATGTCGGCGCAGGTATCTACTAGAGATGCAGTGACCAAAAACATTGACATAAAAAAGCCGTTGAAATTCATCGACCTACCTCTAACTCATGGGCAAATGTCGTCTGTATTTTTTTAGAATAATTTGATAAGTGTGTATATAAGTCAACCGTACACTAATTTTACTAAAGGGGAATTTCAGGTCATATATTCAGAACCCTGTTTAACGAGAAATGTGTTCAAATGTCCAGCGCTTGTCTTTTGTTCGACGGAATTATCGACGGCAAGAGAAAAACGTTTGTTGTTAACATAATTTCTCGAAAAAAAGGTCTGACTCAGCAAGAATGCCAACGAGCCAGTGCACTTATAAACCAATTGACACCGGTATTAAGACATCAAAACATAAGAATGAGCGACAAGAAACAGATTATAAACAGCTTATTCACACCAATAATGTGCTACAAGTGCCAGACTTGGAGATTATCAAAAGCTAACCTATGAAAAATTAACATCTGTGAAATGAGATGCTTGAGAAAAGCAGCCAATTTAACCCTCCGAGACAAATTTAGGAATGATATTATCAGACAGACTGTAAGAACAATTTATATAAGTTAGTTGCGTATCCTTTAAAGGACGTTGCAGAACCAACCCTATCATTTATTGGCTGTTGTGGTTTTTCTATGCAAATTTTACGTTCAGTAGTTTGCCATTGCTTTTGAACGGTCAGCTCTCGATACCACCGTCAAAACCATCATCATCATCATGTGCCCTGCCAGCTGGCGTAGGCGCTCATGCATCTCCACGCATGCATCATGCCTGTCGAAACTAGCACAGGACAAATCGTCCGCAGCAGGGATGGCACCCGGCACCCTGGCATTACGAAGCGCGTTCGCAACGTCTAAGCCACAGAAGCCGATGCAGGATCAATACCAGGCAGCAAATTCACTGAAAAACAGAAGATCACATGGTTTGATCAATTATTCAGAATGCAGCCCCAACAACCACCAAGGCAGGTGCTACACGTGAAGAAATCTGAAGTGAAAGCAAGAGGTCGCCCTAGGAGAAGATGGATCGATGTCATTAAAGAGCTTCTACATCGACACACAAGGACAGTAGCCATTGCTGCCCATCAATTTGACCACTTCTCAAATTTCAAGTTTGCATCCTGGATAGCAAACCCACAGGGAAAATTCTACACATCGTCGTCAACCTGCAAGGAAGTTACACCTGGGACACATGCAACAGCTACACTGAATAAGCTTATGCTTCTGGTGTACCCTGTCGCATTTCGTGGTCGAGGGTATCTAGAGCGCAAACCATTCCTTTAAACCCAAATGCCCAGAAATGAACAGCACTTTGATGTTCACTTTTAGGAATATTTCTGGACTTGTGAGTCTTTTAGGAGAGAAGTCGCTGCTGGCTGAAGCATGGAACTGCTTTGTATGCCTAGGTAATCAAATTATCTACAGACTACTGTCCTGCTGATGTCCAAGCTCTGGTGTTGGCACCTCCAGGAGCTGGCAGCTGGAATTACCCGGAGATGTTGTCTGACTTCTTAAATGAGGCGTGGTGTGCATTTTATGAAGTTTTCTTGCCAACAGGAACGGATCATATGTAGAGCGACCCGTTTGCCATGAAGTTGGAACGGTGACAGACAAACTGATAACTTGAAAGCGCAGCTCGAGAATTAACGAGGGGCAGTGGAGTTAAGCAGTCAATACGGTACATGACGATTAATTCAATCAGCCCTGTACCAGAGCACAATGTATCGGCTCTGCTTTCATAGAAATCTTCAGGTTCTGCTTTTGCATTTGCTTGGGGTCGACCGAGGAGTCAGTGAAATTAATCCGCCTGTAGAATCTCGAAATGAAACTCTAGAGTTTAAACCAGTCATCTCCCTCCCCCCCCCCCCATTTTTCTAAGAGTTCGTCAATTAATCTAACAATGCCTAATTCAAATACAACCCACAAGGGGCATATGGCACGGAAAAGAAAGGGAAAGGGGGGGGGGGTGGGGGTTGTAGGAGACAGACGAGGTCCAAACAAGACAATGGTCAGTTTGGCACCGTGACATTGACAAAAGTATATATCAGAATGGCTGACAGTTCATAAAGCAAAAATAACTACTTATACCGCACGTCATGTACTAGTTGCAACACAAGTAGTAGTACTGAAAGAAAATGTTAGGTCGCATGCAATGTCTGCAATGTCATGTACTAGTAGCAGCACAAGTAGCAGTACTGAAAGAGAATGTTAGGTCACATACAATGACTGCAATGTCATGTACTAGTAGCAGCACAAGTGGTAGTACTAAAAGAGAATGTTAGGTCACATACAATGACTGCAATGTCATGTAATAGTAGCAGCACAAGTAGTAGTACTAAAAGAGAATGTTAGGTCACAAACAATGACTGCAATGTCATGTACTAGTAGCAGCACAAGTGGTAGTACTAAAAGAGAATGTTAGGTCACATACAATGACTGCAATGTCATGTACTAGTAGCAACACAAGTGGTAGTACTAAAAGAGAATGTTAGGTCACATACAATGACTGCAATGTAATGTACTAGTAGCAGCACAAGTAGTAGTACTAAAAGAGAATGTTAGGTCGCATACAATGACTGCAATGTCATGTACTAGTAGCAGCACAAGTGGTAGTACTAAAAGAGAGTGTTAGGTCGTATGCAATGACTGCAATGTCATGTACTAGTAGCAGCACAAGTGGTAGTACTAAAAGAGAATGTTAGGTCGCATGCAATGACTGCAATGTCATGTACTAGTGGCAACGCAAGTCGTAGTACTAAAAGAGAATGTTAGGTCACATACAATGACTGCAATGTCTAGTGCTGCCTGTACTGGCCTGTCGCCAATTGCAATGGCCAGCTCCCTTTGCCATAATTTTCATTTTTGTCCGCACCACCCGCAGTACCTGCACTACCTGCGGAACCCATACCACTAGCAACACAGGTACGAGCCGCTGCCCCCCCCCCCGCAAATCCCACATCACGTGCGATATCTGTACCACCCACGCCACTGCGGCACCACACTGAATATGGTACCCACACCACTCCGCGTCAACGGCATCACCCGCTACTTCTGAGGTACCATCGACTCATAATAACATCATAGACTATAATACACCAACTATTAGCAGACACCTGCGACATGCTTGACCAGCCATATATCAGACCATACTTAGCATTAGAGAGGCTCATCCACAATATTTGACTGCAACATGGGCACAAACAACATATGCTAGCAACAATAATACAAATACGACATGCTTAACCCCCATATATCAGACCACCCAAAAATCGCACCCGAGCTACCGCTAAAACCATGATCCACCAGCACCTAATCCCGAGAAACCACACCCACCCCTTTGCCGTAATTATCCCATTTTATCATATGTCGTGACCCAATACTGACCCTTAAATTCCCCCCCCCCCCCCCCCCCCCCCCCAGCTGACACATCAGCTTGAAGACTCAACTCCACAACTTTCTGTTTTGTCTTTAAAGAATAAGTTAAAGTTTAGAGCCATGTGTCGAAATTTGTTTCCCTTTTAAAATATACATGACACAGCGCTGCCGGCCATTGCAGACAGTGACGGGCTATTGCAGGCAGCACCAGGCACTGCAGGCTATCTAACATTTCCATTTAGTACTGCTAGCACAGCCGCAGTAGCAACAGCAGACAAAGAAGGGGAACAAGAAGAAGAAAAAGAAGCAGAAGAAGAAGAAGAAGAAGAAGAAGAAGAAGAAGAAGAAGAAGAAGAAGAAGAAGAAGAAGAAGAAGAAGAAGAAGAAAAAGAAGAAGAAGAAGAAGAAGAAGAAGAAGAAGAAGAAGAAGAAGAAGAAAAAGAAGAAAAAGAAAAAGAAGAAGAAGAAGAAGTAGAAGCAGGCGAAGTAGCAGAAGAAGAAGAAGAAGAAGAAGAAGAAGAAGAAGAAGAAGAAGAAGAAGAAGAAGAAGAAGAAGAAGAAGAAGAAGAAGAAGAACAAGAACAAGAACAAGAAGGACAAGAACAATAAGACATCAGTACTGATACATACTAGAGGCAACATTGCAGATATAGTTCATTCATTTAAAGCCAACGAAAGAAGAAGAGTATATATGATTTCACACTTTGTAGTGTTATTCCACCAAGAGAGATTGAATTACTGTTTACCTGGTTTATTCTTCTTATCTTTATCTTTCCTCTAAGGATTAATATACCTAACTGCTGTGATCTCTCATCAAGTATGTTTTCGCGAGGGAGATAGGAAGGGTGAAGTCATCAGCATCGGTCCAGATCATCAAGCTTGTCTGTTCGGGTACACTTATTAAACTGTCGAGTAATCTTGGTTTTAATATTCTTCTTCTTCAGCATTCCGAGCCCTTGAGGTTCATTACTGCAGATATCACCCACCTCCACTCATTTCTCTGGTTAGCCTTCTTTTTTTCAGTTGGTAACACCGAGTGTTTGCAGGTCTGTCTAGATATTATCTCTCCATCGTCTTCTTGGTCTGCCTCGTGGTCTACGACCATTCATCTTCCTGGTGTATACAGTTTTTTTTTACTTCTCTGTCATTCTTTCAATATGCCCCAACCATTTCAGTCTATTAGCTCTCATGATGTCAGTTATCAGTGGTGATTTAAACAGATTATGAATTTCGTTGTTGCTTCTCACTCTCCATTCACCTCTTTATGCATCTTTGATGGGTTCAAAGATTCGTCGTAAGACTGTTTTCGAAAACCTGTAATAAGGCTTCATCTCTTTTAGTTGTGCTCCAAGTTTCAGAGCCATATAACACGACTGGGCTTTCAACGTTTTATATATTGTCGAACAAAATTATGTAAATAACCAACGCTCATCTAACATAAACATGTAGATTATTCTTGCTAACAAAATAAAGATAATATTAATGTGGTATTATGTAAGATTATATAACACATCTTCTCTTCAACACACTACTAAATATTCTTCAAAACACGCTTTATTACAAAATATCTAATTAGCCCGCGCATGGCAGACGTCTTTAGCAGACGGTACAAAATCCCAGCTGACGTGATTTACGGCTGTAAAGTGCCAAGACGAAACATGTACATGAAATAGCAGTGCCATTACAGAGCGTTCTCTGACAACGCTTCTTTACGCAAACACTAATTTGGCCTGCTGTGTCAACTGTTTCTTATTCATATGCAAGCGCATAATGTTATACGCATTTCCCATCTCTAATATATTTCTCTCTGAATATTTCCCTGTCCCGAACATTTCGCTGAGATCAGGTCTAAAATAGTCAGCATTTCTAGCAGGCGACATCATATACAATGCCCGGATGTGGCAAAAATGTTTGGTCGGTTGGTCTACTGTCGGTACAAAATAGTCCGCCATTGCGGAGCTGTAACGCTGTAGCCGGAATCAGCCGTTGCAGACGATCGGCGTAAATGACGTTCTTTTATCTCGAAATCTAGTCTAGATCATCACAAATAAGTTGTTTTATTGATAGGAGATTTCAAGGAAATGAAAAATCTGAATTCTTTAAAGAAACGCACGTTGATTTAAGTGTTGTGTGTTCAAAATAAACAGAAATTAGTCTTGACTGCTATTCTTGTCGATGACTCCTAGGTAAGTTTCCCCACTACGTCCTTCTTCGTAAGAGCTCTATGTCTCTAGTGACTATACTGTGTGCGCCAATTCTCTGATTACTTCAGAAAAGCAGGGTTCTGTTTGTTAAAATTTTGTATGAATGTGGTTTGGAGTGTGTTTAACGTATATAGTATGTTATTATTCGCCTTAGATGGGATTTGGAGAACTTGTTTGCCCGCAAAATCTAGTTTCCTGGCGGTGACCTACTTGTGCCAAGTTGGTGACCCCGGGTCGGGGGTTAAAAAAAACCCTTTTAAATCTCTTGATTAGATCTAATCAGGGTTCTAGTTTAAAAGGAAAAATAAATTGTACACTGCCGTGAAATAGTTTAGCACAGTAGGTGGATTTAAAAGGCTGTAAATATAACTATATTTAAAAAAGTTCCTGTTGAATAGTTCACTTTTTAAAGTGATAAAAGTTCCATTCTTTTATAAGCCCATTAGTTTCCATTGAGACCCTTTAAATTTTAAAGTGAAATGTTTAGTAGAGACCTTTAAATTTGCTGTCCATCGCATTTCTTAGAACCTTTGTTAGGTTGGGTCTGCAGATGTGATAAAGTGAAAGCAGAGTATTAGTTAATGTTGGGTAAACCAAATTATGATTGGGTCTTTGTATTATTGTGTTTCTCAAGTCAAGCCATGTACTCTCCATTGAAAAAAGAAAATGGAGACATATTCAATAGGTCAGGTCATTTCTCTGCAGTAAAGGTGAAATGTTGGATCAGTCAGATAATTTCTCTACAGTGGAGGTGGAGAAATGTTGGATCAGTCAATTCATTTCTCTGCAGTGAACATGGAGACATGTTGGATCAGTCAGATAATTTCTCTACCGTGGAGGTGGAGACATGTTGGATCAGTCAGGTAATTTCGCTACAGTAGAGGTGGAGACATGTTGGATCAGTCAGGTAATTTCTCTACAGCGGTGGTGGAGACATGTTGGATCAGTCAGATAATTTCTCTTTAGTGAAGGTGGAGACATGTTGGTTCAGTCATATAATTTCTCTACAGTGAAGATGGAGACATGTTGGATCAGTCATATAATTTCTCTTTAGTGAAGGTGGAGACATGTTGGTTCAGTCAAATAATTTCTCTACAGTGAAGGTGGAGACATGTTGGTTCAGCCAAATAATTTCTCTACAGTGAAGATGGAGACATGTTGGATCAGTCAGATAATTTCTCGGCTCTCCTGTCAAATCCGAACGAAGAATAAAAAGCCTTGGACGACTTAGTCAGAGTTCTCTCCCTTGTCTGCACTGCAAAAAGTGATCGGAAAAGCCAACGAAACAAACGACACACTTACCTATCATCATACGGTTGCGTGTAGGGCTGCGTACGGTTGCGTGAGGCATCGTGAAGGGATGCGTAGTCATCATACGGTTGCGTGCAGGGGTGCGTACGGTTGCGTGAGGCATCGTGAAGGGATGCGTAGTCATCATACGGTTGCGTGTAGGGATGCGTAGTGTTTGGGTTTGAGTTAGGGGTAGGGTTAGAGTTAGGGGTAGGGTTAGAGTTAGGGGTAGGGTTAGAGTTAGGGGTAGGGTTAGAGTTAGGGGTAGGGTTAGGGTTAGGGTTTAGAGTTAGGGGTAGAGTTAGGGGTAGGGTTAGGGGTGGGGTTAGGGTAGGGTTAGGGTTAGATGTGAAAATTTTGACGTAGGATTTCGAAATACTGGCCGACAATCTGATGTTTGTGGGAGTGGCGCCACTGAAACTCTGCCAAATATGACGCCAATAGCGTGCGGCTGGTGCCCCAATCGTTGGCAAAATGTGCGTTTGACCAGCATCCAGAGGCCCTAGATTGTTTGTGTGTGTATGGGACTGTGCGCGATTATAGGGAACTCCGGCGTCAAAATTGTCAAATCTAACGCTAAACCTAACCCTACCGCTAACCCTAATCCTAATCCTACTCCCTAGCCCTAACCCCTACCCCTAACCACGCAAATTTATCGATCATTAAAGCATACAAATCGGCAAAAACCAACAAACAAAATACACCCAAAAAAAACCAGAATTGTCCTGCAGCGTCGAAAAAAAACCCAGATCTGGGGGAAACAACCAAGCATTGACAGCCCTGATGTCGACGTGACTGTCTTCTTTGTTTCGTTGGCTTTTCCGATCACTGTTTGCAGTGCGGCCAAGGGAGAGAACTCTGACTAAGTCGTCCAAGGCTTTTTAGTCTTCGTCCGGATTTGACAGGAGTACCAATTTCTCTTTAGTGAAGGTGGAGACATGTTGGTTCAGTCAAATAATTTCTCTACAGTGAAGGTGGAGACATGTTGGATCAGTCATATAATTTCTCTTTAGTGAAGGTGGAGACATGTTGGTTCAGTCAAATAATTTCTCTACAGTGAAGATGGAGACATGTTGGTTCAGTCAGATAATTTCTCTACAGTGGAGGTGGAGACATGTTTGATCAGTCAGATAATTTCTCTACAGTGGAGGTGGAGACATGTTGGTTCAGTCAAATAATTTCTCTACAGTGAAGATTGAGACATGTTGGATAAGTCTGATAATTTCTCTACAGTGGAGGTAGAGACATGTTGGTTCAGTCAAATAATTTCTCTACAGTGAAGATGGAGACATGTTGGTTCAGTCATATAATTTCTCTACAGTGAAGGTGGAGACATGTTGGTTCAGTCAGATAATTTCTCTACAGTGAAGATGGAGACATGTTTGATCAGTCAGATAATTTCTCTACAGTGGAGGTGGAGACATGTTGGTTCAGTCAGATAATTTCTCTACAGTGAAGATGGAGACATGTTGGATCAGTTAGATAATTTCTCTACAGTGAAGATGGAGACATGTTGGATCAGTCAGATAATTTCTCTACAGTGGAGGTGGAGATATGGTTCAGTCAAATAATTTCTCTACAGTGGAGGTGGAGACATGGTTCAGTCAAATAATTTCTCTACAGTGGAGGTGGAGACATGGTTCAGTCAAATAATTTCTCTACAGTGAAGATGGAGACATGTTGGATCAGTCAGATAATTTCTCTACAGTGGAGGTGGAGACATGTTGAATCAGTCAGATAAAGACAGCAGTGCTGTAAAGTAGTACTGTCTGTAGTCTTTATCACCCTTCTTGCTCCTGCCGGTAATGTAAAACTGCCTGTCTGTAGACACTGTCAGCATTCTTACTCCTGCTGAATGTAATACTGTCTGTTTGTAGACACTGTCAGCTTTCTTACTCCTGCTGAATGTAATACTGTCTGTTTGTAGACACTGTCAGCTTTCTTAATCCTGCTGTAATGTAATCATGTCTATTTGTAGACACTGTTGGCTTTCTCACTACTGCTGAATGTAATACTGTCTGTTTGTAGACACTGTCAGATTTCTTACTCCTGTTGTAATGTAAAAGTCTGTCTGTAGACACTGTCAGCATTCTTACTCCTGCTGATTGTAATACTGTCTGTCTATAGACACTGTTAGCCTTCTTACTCCTGTTGTAATGTAATACTGTCTGTCTTTCTTACTCCTGCTGTAATGTAATACTGTCTGTCTGTAGACACTGACAGCTTTCTTACTCCTGCTATAATGTAATACAGTCTGTCTGTAGACACTGACAGCTTTCTTACTCCTGCTGTAATGTAATACTGTCTGTCTGTCTGTAGACACTATCAGAATTCTTACTCCTGCTGTAATGTAATACTTTCTGTCTGTAGACACTGTCAGCATTCTTACTCCTGCTGTAATGTAATACTGTCTGTCTGTAGACACTATCAGCATTCTTACTCCTGCTGTAATGTAATACTTTCTGTCTGTAGACACTGTCAACATTCTTACTCCTGCTGTAATGTAATACCATCTGTCTGTGGACACTATCAGCCTTCTTACTCCTGCAGTAATGTAATACCGTCTGTCTGTAGACACTCAGCTTTCTTACTCCTGCAGTAATGCCATACCATCTGTCTGTAGACACTGTCAGCTTTCTTACTCCTGCAGTAATGTAATACTGTCTGTCTTTAGACACTGTCAGCTTTCTTACTCCTGCAGTAATGTAATGCTGTCTGTCTTTAGACACTGTCAGCCTTCTTACTCCTGCAGTAATGTAATACCGTCTGTCTGTAGACACTGTAAGCTTTCTTACTCCTGCAGTAATGTAATACCGTCTGTCTGTAGACACTGTAAGCTTTCTTACTTCTGCTGTAATGTAATACCATCTGTCTGTGGACACTGTCAGCTTTCTTACTCCTGCAGTAATACAATACTGTCTGTCTGTAGACACTGTCAGCTTTCTTACTCCTGCTGTAATGTAATACTGTCTGTCTGTAGACAGTGTAAGCTTCTTTACTCCTGCAGTAATGTAATACTGTCTGTCTGTAGACACTGTCAGCCTTCTTACTTCTGCTGTAATGTAATACTGTCTGTCTGTAGACACTGACTGCCTTCTTACTCCTGCTGTAATGTAATACTGTCTGTCTGAGGACACTGTCAGCTTTCTTACTCCTGCAGTAATGTAATACTGTCTGTCTGTAGACACTGTCAGCTTTCTTACTCCTACTGTAATGTAATACTGTTTGTCTGTAGACACTGACAGCCTTCTTACTCCTGCTGTAATGTAATGCTGTCTGTCTGTAGACACTGTAAGCACTCTTACTCCTGCTGTAATGTAATACTGTCTGTCTGTAGACGCTGTAAGCTTTCTTACTCCTGCAGTAATGCAATACCGTTTGTCTGTAGACACTGTCAGCTTTCTTACTCCTGCAGTAATGTAATACCATCTGTCTGTTGACACTGTCAGCTTTCTTACTCCTGCAGTAATGTAATACAGTCTGTCTGTAGACACTGTAAGCTTTCTTAATCCTGCTGTATTGAATACTGTGTGTCTGTAGACACTGTCTGCTTTCTTACTCCTGCAGTAATGCAATACTGTCTGTCTATAGACACTGTCAGCTTTCTTATTCCTGCAGTAATGCAATACTGTCTGTCTGTAGACACTGTCAGCTTTCTTACTCCTACAGTAATGTAATACTGTCTGTCTGTAGACACTCAGCTTTCTTACTCCTGCTGTAATGTAATACTGTCTGTCTGTAGACACTGTAAGCTTTCTTACCCCTGTTGTAATGTAATACTGTTTGTCTGTAGAAACTGACAGCCTTCTTACTCCTGCTGTAATGTAATACTGTCTGTCTGAGGACACTGTAAGCTTTCAACCCCTGTTGTAATGTAATACTGTTTGTCTGTAGACACTGACAGCCTTCTTACTCCTGCTGTAATGTAATACTGTCTGTTTGTAGACACTGTAAGCTTTCTTACTCCTGCTGTAATGTAATACTGTCTGTCTGTAGACACTAAGCTTTCTTACTCCTGCTGTAATGTAATACTGTCTGTCTGTAGAATGTGTCAGCCTTCTTACTCCTGGTTTAATATAATACTTTCTGAGCCCGTAGACACTGGCAGCCTTGTTACTCCTGCTGTAATGTAATACTGTCTGTCTGTAGACACTGTAAGCATTTTTACTCCTGCTGTTATGTAATAATGTCTGTCTGTAGACAGTGTAAGCTTTCTTACTCCTGCTGTAATATAATACTTTCTGTCTGTAGACACTGTCAGCTTTTTTACTCCTGCTGTAATGTAACACTGTCTGCCTGTAGACACTAAGCTTTCTTACTCCTTCTGTAATGTTGTAATACTGTCTATCTGTTGACACTGTAAGCTTTCTTACTCCTGCTGTAATGTAATACTGTCTGTCTGTAGACACTCAGCTTTCTTACTCCTGCAGTAATGTAATACTGTGTCTGTAGACCCTGTCAGCATTCTTACTCCTGCTGTAATGTAATACTTTCTGTCTGTAGACACTGTCAGCTTTCTTACTCCTGCTGTAATGTAATACTTTCTGTCTGTAGACACTGTCAGCCTTCTTACTCCTGGTATAATATTGTACTTTCTGAGCCCGTAGACAAAGTCAGCATTCTTACTCCTGCTGCAGTGTAATACTGTGTGTAGTTACTGTCAGCCTTCTTACCAATCCTGTTATGTAGGACTGTTCTTTTTATTCACCCTTAAAGTTTTTTTTTTGTGGCTAACTTTTTAAAATTTATTCAACCACCATAGTGTTAATAAGTTGTGTTTATTTTTACCATAAAAACACACATATGTGCCACTATTGATCTGTACCAGTAATAAAACTATTTGTTGTAAAAGTCAGACTGTCACATAGCATTTGAATGGTAGTAAAATACAAATTCACACCACTTGCTGTCTTATAAATATTGATTAATTTTATATCCTTTTAGAGGGGATCAGTTGGGTTATTTGAATCACATTTATTTTGTAGAGTTAGTTTATATTAGCCTAAAGAGTTGAGACTCTTGAATAAAAACATTTGATGAATAATCTATACGGTTAAAGAAAATATTAGATAAATAATTTGTCAGGTTGAATGTGTTGTCAAATCATATCTTAGCTTGAAGTGTTGAGTCATAGTCAAGTTTGGTTGAATCATGTCAGGATTAATCAGATCCTTTGTTAGCCTAAAGAGTTATTGAATCATGTGTCAGGTTACATTAAGTTCAATCATATGTCAGTTTAAAGAAAAGTTTAGATGAGTCATGTTTAGCTGAAAGTTAGTTGAAATACCTGCCAGGTAAAAGAAAGGATTAGACAAATCATATGTGAGCGTAAATTTAGTTGAATCATGTCTCATTTTAAACAAAAAATTAGTTGAATCATATGACAGTTTAGAGAAAAGATTAGACACATCAACTCTTAGGTTGAAGAAAAAATTTCATGAATCATATAACAGTTGAAAGAAAAGATTAGATGCTTCATCTTTTGGATTGAAGAAAAGATTACATGTATCATGTAACAGTTTTAAGAAAAGATTAGATGCATCATGTGTAAAGAAAAATATTTAGTAAATCATATGTCACTTTGAAGAAAAGAATGGCTGAATCACTTATCAGTTCAAAGAAAAGATTAGTAGAATCATGTGTTAAAGGTGAATCATGTGTTAGTTTAAGGTGAATGAATGAATGAATTTCTACCCCACCAGGACATCACACAAGCGATAAACACCCGATGACACAAAGTGCCACCATGTGGATGAGGATCGCCGTGGAGAGGTCCCAGAAACCGCGTTCAGACAATTGGCCATATTTATGGCCTGCCGATATTGCGGCCCCTGGCAAAAGCCAGAGTGGGGCTTCAAATAACAAAAAATTACGTCCTAAAAAGGACATATGAGTATTAATGTGACTAGTTTAAGGTGAATCATATGTCACTTTAGAGAAAAGATTAGCTGAATCAATTATGAGTTCAAAGAAAGGATTAGATGAGCCAATCTGTCAGTTTGAAGAGTTAGTAAAATCTCACATCATCATCTTATTTGAACAAATGTATATCTTATCCTTTCTTTGTCTTCCTGATCCTTTTTCCTTTCTTTTCTGGATCCACATTCAGTACTTTTTATTAGCATAAGATGTTTTTATTGTGTCTGAGAGTTTGCTCATATGTCTTGCCTTTAGTATCTTAATCTGTTTCATACTTTTGGTAATTTGTATATGGTATAAACAGTTTATTGATTTCTTTTAGTCATTTGTGTTTTGTTTATTTCTATGCAGATAATGCATATTCATTTTTATGTTAAGGAAATTATTTTTTAACTCTGTTTGGGAAAAGGGGGGGGGGGGGGGGGGGGGGGGGGGGGGTGATGGGTTTTCAAGATAAAGATTTTAACTGTTTGGAACTTCATAAACATTTAAGAATTCTGGGTTCTCATTGGGGAGACCCAGGTTAAATCCATGGTAAGGTGATCCATTTTTGTATTTGGTGCAGAAGTATCATCCTAATCTGCAGTCTGTGGTAACTACTAGCTGCAGGGCCCATAACCGTCATGTGACCGTTTACTTCAGATCACTGATTAGTTACCTTGATTTTGAGCGGCACAGTGTCAGCAATTTCCAGATTGACTTTGCTATATCTGGGTTCATTGCATATTATTTCTGATAATAGCACTTGTCTGATAATCCAGTCTGTTGCAAGTAAGAATAATCCAGGTGATAAAATACAGGTGATAAAAGATCCCGTTGTTGCAACTCTGTTTTTATTTTAGATGTATCAATTAGTTTTCCTTATGAAGAACTCTGCATATCATTTCTTTATATAGTATCTGAGAATTAAATAATGACTAATTTTATTGGGAGACCAAGACCATAATGCATGGAGCAAAGCAGTGTATTTAAACATTCATCTGTGATCCGACATAATTAGAATCCTCTATTTTGTTTAGCTAGTGTGATGTAGATGATTATGGAGCAAAGCAGTGTATTTAAACATTCATCTGTGATCCGACATAATTAGAATCCTCTATTTTTTTTAGCTAGTGTGATGTAGATGATTATGGAGCAAAGCAGTGCATTTAAACATTCATCTGTGATCCGACCAAAAAAAATCCTCCATTTGTTTAGCTAGTGAGATGTAGGGGGTTATGGATGCAGCATTGAGTGAAGAGCAAACATTTAATTCTATTTCATACTCAGAAAATGGGCTTTTGAGACAGTTGAAATGACAAGTATGTATGTGGAGGTAAATGTTTGTCTCAGATTCATTAGGGTGTATTTGTGATTAAACAAAACAATGGCACTGAAGATGAAGATGAGCAGAATGTCAGGATTCTATTTGTAATGTCAAAATTAACAAGTGTTTACTTTAGGTGATTTGTTTGTTTGTTTTTGGTAAGATTGTTTCTTTTTCGTATTTCATTTTATGCAAATGCTGATTATTGTTCTTATTTATTCTTAAACAGGAAATCGAATAGAATGGATTTCCAGAATCATTGGCTTGATTATATAGTAGAGGGGCAGGCAGTACGGGAGTGGTGCAGATGGTTGAAGGCAGGTGCAGGCAAAGCTATGTGTATATACTGTAACGTATCAGTGAGGTTGGGGGTCAACCCTGTGATGGCTTTCAAGAAACATGCCTTGTCACGAAGACACAGACAAAATAGGAAGAAGGTTCAGCTGGGCTTAAAGAAAACAGCAGGTATGTAGAGAAGGTAGCACCATGTAGATTAATGAATGCATGGGAATGAGACAAACAGGTTGCAGTGAAACTGTCTGTCTTTTTAAAAAGAAGTGGATTTAAAAGTGCTTTAATTGAAAAATTGATTACCTCTTATCTGCCTTTGTTTTTAATCCGCTGACAGTCTTTTTCTTCTATGGTAGCCTCTCCTTGTGTTATCTTTTCCTTATATAATATATCTTGTGTCAAACCTACACAGACTAGACAATATACAGAACACTGGTCTCAGAATCAGCACTGGAGGTATGAGAAGCACACCAGTCAATGAGCTGGAGGCTTCTGGTCTCCAGAGCTTGAGCCTTCGAAGGGAAGAACAGCTGCTTTCCCTAACAGAAAAAATGTAAATGCATGAACAACAACCCCATGCACAGAATAGTGAACAACTGAACTAAAAGCTGAATGAAAAGACAAAGCTTTCACCATGTATCAAAATTGTACGACGCAAAGAGCAGTGACATCTTTTCTAAAGACCCTTCAACGTGGGAAATGATCCAGGCATACATACAGCATAGACCTACAGCCTAACTATACAATCACAACAATTCCTGGCATAGACAGAAAGGCTGAAGAATGGGACCTAGTACTGCATGCAAAGACCCTTGATCATGTCTACAACTCTTATCCAAAACCCGAATGGACACACGAATATATCGATGGATCACTGGAGGGAGCAGACAAAAATGGAGTAGCTGGATCTGTCATCATGCTGCAAGATGAGAACACAGTAAAAACGTCATTCGCCCCCAGAAGACTCTCAAAAAACTTCAGAGCAGAGCAGCAAGCAATTATTGATTCAGCCATATTGCTTGAGAAAAGGAAGATTAAAAACAGCAAAATTGTTTTCCTTTGTAACTACATGTCAGTTCTCTAGGTGACTCAGAGGGATCTATGAGACAACATGGAGAGAGAACTGACCCATCAGCTGAACAAGCTTGCAGAAAACAATCAAATCGTTCTCCACTGGATCCCAGCACACTGCGGCAGTCCAGGAAATGAGAGCAGACAGACATTTTGCACTGCATTTCTTTGTTAGTTTTTCCTTAAGTTATTATACCTTGTGTCTGTGTGTTTTTATTGTAAGCTTTCCCCGTATGTATTTATCTTGTGACTGCGTTTTTTGTGTGTGTTAGCTTTTCCTAAAGTTGTTATACCTTGTGTCTGTGAGTTCTTGTTTTTTTAAAAAGATTTTCCTTAATTATACCTTTTGTCTGTGTACTCTCTCCCTTTGATAGCTTTTCCTTTATTATGCCTTGTGTCTGTTATATAGTTTTGCTTTGTTAGCTTCCTTGTTTCTGTGTACTTTTGTTGTTAGCTTTTCTTTATGTAGTTATACTTGTGTCTGTAAGTTCTCTTTGTTAGCTTTTCCTTATGTAATTATACCTTGTGTCTGTGAGTTTTCATTGTAAGCTTTTCCTTATGTAATTATACCTTGGGTCTGTGAGTTTTCTTTGTTAGCTTTTCCTTATGTAATTATACGTTGTGTCTGTGAGTTTTCTTTATTAGCTTTTCTTTATGTAATTATACCTTGTTTCTGTGAGTTTTCTTTGTTAGCTTTTCCTTGTGTAATTTTACCTTGTGTTTGAGTTTTCTTTGTTGGCTTTTCCTTGTGTAATTATACCTTGTTTCTGTGAGTTTTCTTGGTTAGCTTTTCCTTATGTAATTATAGCTTGTGTCTGTGTGCATTATTTGTCAGCTTTTCCTTATGTAGTTATACCTTGTATCTGTGAGTTTTCTTTTTTAGTTTTTTGGGTGTAATTATACCATGTGTCTGTGTGCTTTTTTGTCTGCTTTTCTAAAGGTTAATACTTTCTGTTTCTTTAAATGTGTTTTTATTTGCTTTTCCATATGTAGTTATATTTTGTGTGTGTTTTTTTTTATTTATTAGCTTGTCAGTGGGTAATTATACTATATGTTTGTTTTTTGTCATCATCATTATCAGTTTTCCACATTTGCTGCTTAACTTCGGGAAAACAGTACTAGGTCACATTCGCCAGCCTTTCTGTCTATGCCTGGAATTGTTGTTGTGACTGTATAGTTAAGCTGTAGGTCTATGCTGTATGCCCGGATCATTTCCCACATTGAAGGGTCTTTAGAAAGGATGTCACTGTTTTTTGCCTAGTACAATTTTGATACATGGTGAAAGCTTTGTCTTTTCAGTGTGTTTTTAGTTCAGTTGTTCGCTTTTCTGTGCATGGGGTTGTTGCTCAAGCATTAAAATTGTTCTGTTAGGGTAAGCAGCTTTTCTTCCCTTCAAAGGTTCAATCTCTGGAGGCTAGAAGCCTCCAGCTCATTGACTGGTGTGCTTCTCATACCTCCAGTGATGATTCTGAGAGCAGTGTTCTGTATATTGTCTAGTTTGTGTAGGTTTGTAAAGTAAAGGACCCTTTCCATGCCATAAGGCGTATGGGGCATATAGGGCTAGACCTATATTTTTATAGACCAGTTGGCACAAGATGGGTGGTGTGTGTAGGTTTGACACAAGGTATCATTATGGATGGGTAGCAGTGGCTACTGTCATTTTGTGTCGATGTTGAAAATCTTTGTCATCGGTCCAAATTATCCTTGGGGGATCTCTTACATTCAACAGATCCTTTCAGATGTGACACCTTTGTTGAAGGTAGTTGTGGCTGAATTCAAATGAGAATACCAAACCATTTGAAACAAACCATCTGTTTTGAGGTCATTCATTTATGGCACTTGTTTACCTTCCCAGGAACATATGATGGCCCAGTTAGACCAAGCATTCCTGTGTGGGTTCCGGGGTCATATTTTGGGGTAAAAGAAAAAAGGGGCTTAATGTCTCCCTATCAGGCATGTCATAAAAGCTTACTAATTTGGGATTTGACCTCTAAAGTCAGAGCGTATCTGGCGGAACGATGAGAAACCAACAGTCGGCGTACAAGTAAGCTGGATCTGTAATACGTACTTGCACACACAGTTCAAGTTCTGGAACACAACTGAAGTCCAGAAGTTGGCAAACTACTAGTTTAGAGCCGGTGAATGTAAAGAAGAATAAGCTTAAAAATGGTACGAGGAAATGAATATTGAGAAGCAAAAATGACCAATGTTGAATATGAATTAAGAATTTACATCACAGCACTAGGAGCACTCCCATAAGCGCTCCGTTCCCTATCTTCAACAGCAGGTGAAGAGTTCAATTCTGATAACATCAGTAACTGTCTGATTGTACATCCTTCTCGCCCTTTCCCTGAGTGTTGAGCATCGACCAGATCCCCTGGTAACTCCTTGCAGCGCAATTCTCCTTAGACTGTAATGATCTATCTGTGCCTCCACACTGTTCACTCGCTCCCAAAGGACCCTCATACATCAATGGCTAGCATGATATTAATTAACCACACCCTCTTCAAATGTTGTTTGGTCTAAAATTATAGGGCTGATAATCTGCAGTAAAACCTCATTAACACAAACTTCCTTAAGAATAACACTTGTTTAACATGAAGCAAGTTTTAGTTCCAGCAGGAATATATTATCATTAGACCACAGTTAGAACATATTTTCTAAAATACAAAGTCTTGATTTTGCAGAATTAGATTGTTACTAATTATTTTCCCTTTTCGTTATTTTTTTGGGGTGGTCTTTTCATTTTGCATTTCTAAGTTAACGCCTTTACATAGTACAGAACAGCTTTATGCCAAAGCTAATGGTGCTGTTAGGTGAGCGCACAAATAGGGAGCTGGTTCCGAACAACAGTAGGAGTCCATCAGGGCTGCCTCCTCTCTTTTAATATCTTCTTAGAAAGAATTATGACTAATGCCCTAGAAAAACATAATAGTATAGGACGAACTGTAACAAACTTGAGGTTTGCAGATGACATCGATGGGTTGGCCAGGAGAGTACTTTAGCTAGTCTAACTCGTAAACTTGCTTGATAAAACATCGACTAAGTATAGCATGGATATAAATGCGAAAAAGACTAAAGTCTGGCTCTCTAGCGTAGTTGGCTAAACCGGATTGCACGGAGACCGGGTGACGAACTCCTTGTGGTCCGGGTTCAATCCCAGGGGTAGACAGGAAAGCCACATTTTCTCCCAGTGGAATCAAGGCCGAAAGGTTGCGATATCCATGATACCGAGCCTAAGGGTTAACAACTCATGGCTTCTGGATACTAAAACAAACAAACAAACGAAAAAGACTAAAGTAATGACTAATAACTTCACCAATCTACGTAAAAGGTCACACATTTGAACAAGTCAATCATTTCAAATATTTTGGATCCCTTTTAAAGTGACCTAGTGTCAAGACCAGAAATAATGTCTAGTAATGCCCAAACAACATCAGTCCTTGCCAAACAGCAAAAAATTATGGAGATCCACAAACACCTTATGTAATACTAAGCCACAACTGTTGAGAGCACTAGCTATATGTACATTTACATATGGTTGTGAAACATGTACCTTAACAGCTGAACTCGAAAAGAAGATACAAGCATTGGGAATGAGATCTTTCAGACAAATTCTTGGCATATCATACAGAGACCACATACGAAATGGCAAAGTTTGCTGTATGATTCCCAGCACATTGGCAACTAAAGTTCCCTTTTCATGCCTTTCGGCGCATCCGGCATATGGGCAGAGCGTCCCATATTTTTACAGACCATCAGCACTCTGTGGGTAATGTGGTCAGCATTACGCCGGCTGTCTTTACTTTCCCAGGACAGCCCATCCTGGTACCCATTTTAGGCTGGGTCGACCTGCGACGTCCCCATACCACGACAAAAATACCACGCAGCCTGCAGTGGGTTTCGATCGCGGTATGCTGGCTTACGAGTCGGACTCGCAACGCCTTAGCCACGGCTATTGGCAACTATGAGCCTATTTTAACTACAATGTAAAGACAGAAAATGCAAGAGTAGGGACATGTGATAAGTATTAACAGCTTTCAAAAAAAATACTACAGGGTTCAGTAGAGGGGAAGAGGATAAGAGGCAGACCAAGAAAGACATGGATAGAAAACTTGACTGTCTAAACAAGCCTTAGGCATAAAACCAGGAAGTTCATTGCATCTGAGCATCAAAAGTGGAGGGAGCTTATTAAACAGTCAACAGCAACTGGTGACCCAACGACACGCGTTATGGGATGATGATGATGAAATAATACTTAGCGTGGTTTTATTTAATAAGTATTTTAATATAGTGTTTTCTTTCAATGTCAGATGTTGAAATTTTTTTTTGTACTGCAACTTTTATTTGCTTTTATTGCCTCATATATTTTAAATAACTCTTTGTCTTGACAGGCTTTGCTACCAAGCAGCTGAAGCCGAAACAGGCCAAAGATACTTGTAATGTTCTGTATCCGGGGATGAACTTCAACTGCTCAGTGAATTTATTGCCTCTGGGTATGCTGCATCAAGTGAGTCCTTGTGTATGTTATTTTGGTTTTGTATGCACTGATCTTTAAACAGTTACCACATTATTTTCCAGGAAACTCGACTTGGAAGCCAAAAATGAGTCCTTGAGGAAGAAAATAGTGGATCCTGGGCCAAATTGTTGTAGAAAAGTTCTCAGAATACCATGGACGAAGAAAAAGAGTAATACTGACATACGGCAGATTTAAAAAAAAATAATAGCAGACAGCATGGTACAAGAAACAGGGGCACAGGATATAAGTGATACCTTAGGTAGAAAGTGCACAGGGTGAGAGATCAAGTTTCTTCCAGGCAGACAATGATGAGAGCGATGGTTCTAAAAAAGAACCTGTTACATGAGGATTATCACTGTATAAACAGAGGCCTACTCCTCCTCCTCTTCTTCTTCTTCTTCTTCTTCTTCTTCTTCTTCTTCTTCTTCTTCTTCTTCTTCTTCTTCTTCTTCTTCTTCTTCTTCTTCTTCTTCTTCTTCCTCCTCCTCCTCCTCCTCCTCCTCCTTCTCATCTTCTTCTTCTTCCTCCTCCTCCTCTTCCCCCCCCCCCCTCCCCCACGGACCACAATTTCATTCATGTTAGCCTAGTGTTCTTCTTAAGTGAATTCTTGTTATTGAGGTTTTACTCTAGTAAGTTTAGTTTCTTAATCAATTTAACACAATTTTACCTCTTCTGGGTGTCTCAAGTATTTCGTTTCTAATGTTATTTGAATTGTAAAATATGACAGTGAACATTGGAGAAGAACTAAAGACGTGGAACAAATGTTACACGTATTTGAAAACAAATACCTGAGGAGAATGTTGAACATAAAATGTGTTGAATCCAAAAGGGGGGTGGGGGTGAAGAAGACAAAAGAAGATGGCACTATATTGGACACATCCTGAGAAGAAACGAGTAGAGAATCAGCAAACAGGCACTAAAATGGGAAATAAAGGATTGAATAAGCGAGGATATTCACAAGAAACCCTAAAATGAACATTGATGAGAGAGGTCAAAGTTGCTATGCTGGTTTCCATCGGTGATATGGAAGGGATTGCACAGAATAGAAGGGAACAGAGGAATAGATTCCAAGCACTGTGAGCTAGGTGGTTTTCCTTGGTACAGGACCGGAGCAACTATGGGGTGACCCATTTGCTATAAGGCTGACATATAATTGTATAACAGGACAGTGGTGATTTTCTTAGTTGTTACTAAATCTGATTATAATGTTGTAGTTTGTAATTTATTCTTGACTCTTTTTTTCTCCCCTTCATCTCAGACTTCCAACCAAGCAAGCAATTCAGATTTAGTTTCACTGCTGCAGTTGTTGGTCAGACCTGGTAGGTCACTGTACATTGTGTTATGACGTTGCAGGATTCAGTGTGTGGGCAGGGCAGACAAACTTTTGAATTAGATGAGTTTTGATCAAGTGCAGTAGGAACGTTAAGTCACATTGAGAAGTGCTTTGAGGTACTGCATGAAATGGTTTGGAACGCTAGTTGGAGTTTGGTGGAGGCAGAGGCCGTGGATGTTTCAAAAGATACAGTCAGTGTTGAGTTATACCGTACATTTCAATGTATAAGTCGATCTCATGCTTTTTAGCTGCAAATTCTTTGTTAGGCCTATACCTGTCTGTCGAGTATATCCACCATATATATAAGTTGACCCCTAGTTTTGGAAAGATTTCTTTTAAGGTTTAAAACTCGACTTGTGTGCTCAACTTATGGTATGTGCCAAAGGGTTCAGTAAGTGTTGGAATAAATGTGTGCAGGAGTTAAAAAAATTGTTGATTTCATTTATTTAAAAAGTTAAATGTGAAGAATTGTGTTGGGACAAAACATATTTTAGGAGAGCTCATTTAGTACTAGAAAATCTGTGGTAGTCAGAAGAAATTTAATCAAGCACCAAATTCCCAAGTCGACCCAGCCTTAAATGGGTACCGGGTGAAGTCCCAGGAAGTAAAGGCGGTTGGTGGGAGGTAGATCACATCACCCAATAAGTAATTATTGGTCTATAAAATATAAGACTAAGCACTTCTTCTTCTTCTTCTTGACGTCCTCTTTTACCGCTTCGGGTGTCAATTGAGATATAATGTCCTGCTTCTTGCTCTTCTGGCTGCTTCGACCATAGACATATCGTAGTGCTATAGAGTTTCTTTAATATTATTAGATATCTTCTTCCCATCTTGTTCATTGTCTACCTCCTGCTCTACCTCTTAACCCTGATATCAAGTCTGTACTGCTGTCTGTAGCAGAAAGATGGAGATCAGAGTTCAAACTTTATAGCACGGGTCAGTTCATAGTTGCTCCATTCCTCTGCTAGCGAAAAGCACACAGTGTCCATCACTGGCCCTTGTGAAAACAGTTGACACAGAGAGTCTCAACAAAGCCGATAGCATACATACACATTAACTAGATAACGCTGCTGTCAGAAATGCCAACACAAACATGCCAACATGTGAAATACATTTCATCGTCGTTGGAAGCAGCAGTTACCATATTTCAGTAGTTGCACACATAATTAATTGCATAAGGCACCACCAGCTGTCTGGCAACAAGCTCGCCATTTTCTGAATCTGCAGTGCACAACACAGACCATGTTAGGACCAGCTGAAAATCATTCCAAATGAAATCCACAATGTCGCTCTATGCACTCAACTTAGTAGCTGGCCGGCGGAGCTATATCTTTTTATTCCACATATGGAAGAAAATGCAACAGCTAACTATTGTCAGAAGCAGAAGCTTTCCACCACAGAAAACAGTAAGCCTGCCTAGTCAATGTGTTGACAGGAAGTCAGCAGAAAGATGGGGATCATCTGAAATGGCAACTGATACACTACAAACAGATTAACTGGTGCTTGTGCAGAATAGAGCAGATTGAATGATGTGAGTGATTCACTAAGTTTAGCTTTAGGAGAGCTAAAAATTTTTAGTGGATCAAAACAGGAAGTCAAGGTGTCTGCACATGCACACACACATCCACATACCTTTTTTTGTGTACAAGCTATTTTATTATTGTGATTTATCCTGGCTTTAATCTTTTTCTTTTAGTGTAGATTATTTTGTTTTATAACATTTCACCATCTTTATGTGAACGATGTGCTTTAAAAAAGTTTTTTTTTTCTCCAGATTTAAAAGCTTTCATTGATGTGTACATTTGTTCCCACTGTGGCGGGGAATTTGCTTCTAAGCCAAAACTTCAAAATCACCAGAGAAATTGTCTCCTGAGATCAGCAGAGCTTCAACTGGCTACGCCCATGGAAATTGCTCAGTGGCATTATCAATATGGCTGTCTGACCCCACCTCGCTCTTCTGCTGCGCTGCAAAACAGCTCACGACTGGGTGACTTTAGGAGTCCTAGCACCACAAGGGAGCCGGTGACTTATCCCAACATTTGGCAGTCTAAAGAAAGTTTTATTACCGCCCTGGGACTGCTACCTAAAAAGAAGGCAGCACAAGTCTGTAGCCAAAGAAGGAATACGCAGTGTGAGAGTATTGACTTGGATGATGATATTCCCTTGTCCCCTACATTACCTCGAACTCCAAAACTTCTCATATCTCACTTAAGTCGTGACGGAAGTGAAAAGTGTGGGGATAATTCTCCATCTCGTGTCAAAAAGTCACTGTTCTCGTCACAGCCTAGCCAGACTGACGAAGAGGTCAGCAGCAAGAAAAACGATAACACAGAAGGAGACAAAAGTGAAGAGAGAAGTAAAATATCACATGCAAAATCGTTATACAGCCTGGATTTGACCTCTCCGCTGGGTCAGTTTGTTATTAAGCACATTAAGGGAGATCCTAATCTCCATGTCCTGTCAGATGTGGAGAGCCATTGCTTGACCTCGACACCAACAGTGATCACACCGGCTATCAAGTTGAGAGACAGGCACGTAACATATCCTATAACGTTTAAAGGCTTTTCAGGGAAAACCAACTCTTCCCACATACACCTGTACAAATTTACCCGCAGGCAGAAAGTGGAATTTCTTCATCGTGTTAACACAGGACTGGACAAAAGCAGCAGGGCGTTGCTGAGGACAATGAAAAAGTGTCAGGTGATACTGGCTCATCTGACCAAGGCTGATCTAAAGAGGTGGATGGTGTCCAGCCTTGATGTCACAGTGGACTTGGAACCTCTGTCAGCAGCGGAAATATTCTTCTGGACATCTCCCAATAAGGTTGCAGATACAAACTGCAACAGTCTAGCAGTGTTTCCTCGTGGGCTGAGTTTCTCATCTCCAGATGTGAACAATGTTCTGGGCCTAAAAACATGCCGGGATGGTAGGCTGTGTAGGAGGTACCACCTTTCTGTGGCGAATTATGTTTCTGAAGAGGCATGTGCTGAAGAGACAGAAAATAGAAGAGCTGTCTATAAAAGCTTGCTGTCAGACACTGGGATGTCAGAACCTGCAAGTGCTCCACCGTCTGTGTCAGCTCTAAGGCTGGCTTTAACCTCTCCTCCTTTATATATAATGCCTGAAAGGCAAGTACATTCTTCACTAGGTTCTGCAGATTCAGAAGTTCTAATGGGCAGTGTTTGTACATCATCCCGATCACCAGCCTCCTCATCTTCAGTAGATAAGAGCAGTATCAAGGAGGAAACCCAGCACTGCATTCTTTTATCTGTTGATACAGGCTCTGACCATCCAATGGGTGCAGTGGTTAGTGAATTTACAATAGAACCGGGACTGTTGAGCGGCAGTTCGAACCCAGTGTCGGGAGATCAAACTGACAATCTGGTGACACTAAGGTCTCTTCTATCAGCTGCTAATTGTACTTACATACGGACTGCTTTGGAGGGGGAAACTATACAGAATTCAGCAGCTAACTATCAGAAAGTAGGTAAAGGTTCACTTAAATGTACTCAAGCAGAACAAAGAACTGCTGACAGAAACCTGTTGGTGAATAGCAAATTTCCCCTGAAACCAGTTGTTATACAACAGTCTTCTATGATCAGTGCAACAAAGAAGCGTGGTTTAAAGACCACTGATTCTGTAAAAGCAAAGAAAAGAAAAGTGAGCACCCCACCATCTGTAATTGAACATTCACAGAAACATGGTCATTCTCTTTTAGCAACTGCTAGAAAAACAGGACAGGATGTTTCTCAGCGAAAATCAGGAAACAAATACATCTCTCCTGCAGCAGATAGAACAGCAGCTGGCTGTGCAGCCATATGTGTTGATTCAAGATTATCCATGCATTCTACATACTCTGGTTCTGAGAAACACATCAATCCTCCACAGTTTTTGAAGGTTGAAAGCACCCAGAACCAGCTAGAGCCTTTTAACTGTGATGCTTTAAATCAAGGAGTTGGTCAGCAAATCAAGCAACAAGAAAATGGTCAATGTTCAGGCTGTTACAGAAGACAAATCACTGTTGCTTCTTTCTTGAATGGTAATGTAGAAAACTGCCACAGATGTATTGTGTGCCAGCACACAGTTACAGACAGATCTCTGCATGAAAAGAAGCTACATCATTCTCTGCAAGTAACAAATGGAAAGCGAATACGTTCTTCAAAGCTCGATAAACATACTGCAAAAGATACAGAGACAAATCTTACTATTAAGAAGCCTAGATATATTTCTCCCTTGTGTGTTGGGGATGGAATCGAGAGGACGAACAGAATTGAAAGTAAAAGTGCAGTTAATAGCAGTATTAGCAAGGTTGTTAAAGTAACAAAGAAATCTTACCTTCCTGTAAATGCATCATTAGAAATGTCATCTGAAAAAAATGCTTCACCTCACAGGCTCAGAATTGTTTCCAACTCCTTGCCATCTTCCCCTCAACTGCGACAGTCATCCCTTATCAATACAATTTCAATACCTCGCAAGGCAGAGGTCAGGAAAAGCATGTTGTCATCATTTCTGCTGAAATCTAAGTGAGCAAATACTTGAACATTGGTTATGAGTAACATGTTTCTCTTGAGAGGCTCAGATTTGTTTCACACTCTTTGCTGTCATCACCATAATTTTCTTAGTCATGCATAGTCAGTAGTTTTGGTTCTTCACAAGGCGGAGGTCAGGAAAAGCATGTTGTCATCATTTCTGCTGAAATCTAAGTGAGCAAATACTTGAACATTGGTTATGAGTAACATGTTTCTCTTGAGAGGCTCAGATTTGTTTCACACTCTTTGCTGTCATCACCATAATTTTCTTAGTCATGCATAGTCAGTAGTTTTGGTTCTTCACAAGGCAAAGGTCAGGAAAAGCATGTTGTCATCATTTCTGCTGAAATCTAAGTGAGCAAATACTTGAACATTGGTTATGAGTAACATGTTTCTCTTGAGAGGCTCAGATTTGTTTCATACTCTTTGCTGTCATCACCTTAATTTTTTTAGTCATGCATAGTCAGTAGTTTTAGTTCTTCACAAGGCGGAGGTCAGGAAAAGCATGTTGTAATCATTTCTGCTGAAATCTAAGTGAGCAAATACTTGAACATTGGTTATGAGTAACATGTTTCTCTTGAGAGGCTCAGATTTGTTTCATACTCTTTGCTGTCATCACCATAATTTTTTTTAGTAATGCATGGTCAGTAGTTTTAGTTCTTCACAAGGCGGAGGTCAGGAAAAGCATGTTGTCATCATTTTTGCTGAAATCATTAACCCTTTTAGTCTCAAACAATGCATGATGTGTTACTGACTAGTCCCGACATATCTGAAACATCACATTAAGTGTATTCATGTATTTAAATTTTGGTAAGAGTAAACTAAATAAATCTGGCAACCACAGGGGTATCTTTAATATATTTTTCATGGCCACAACAAAGCAAGTGGTAGAGTTTTTATGGCAGTATTTAAAGAAGAAAGTAATGATTTTTGTACAAAACCTTAAGGGACCAAAGGAGTTAAGTGAGAAAATATGTGACTATTCACACAGTTGATGTTAGGATGATCTTTCTACTTTTGATGTTCACGGACTGTAAACTCTGGCTGGTGGAAATTTCTGGTT
The DNA here is from genome assembly GCA_905116865.2 of Candidula unifasciata. Lineage (NCBI taxonomy): Eukaryota > Metazoa > Mollusca > Gastropoda > Stylommatophora > Geomitridae > Candidula > Candidula unifasciata. The sequence goes on along the minus strand of CAJHNH020003446.1, from coordinate 225,113 downwards.
GTTTATCCACTTCTGGATTTTAGTCTTGTTCCAGATTTGAGTTTTTAGTTAAACAAAGGTTTTACATATCCAGCTTATTTGTTTGCAGAGGATTGGTTCCTGGCTTCTCCCCAAAAAATAATAGGGCCCCGGAACACACATGGGGATTATGATGATTATGAAGAAGGGAATACTACCCCCCCCCCCCCCCCCCCCCCCATACATTAGAAGCAAACAAATGTTAGAGATCAACGTTTTGCTGAGTAGTAAAGTCGGCTGGCATAATGCTGACCATGTCACCCATCCAGGGTTAAAAGGTCAATAAAAATCTGAGTTTAGCCTCATATATCTGATGCGCCCTCTGCTGTGTGAAAAGACATTTTGTTTTATTTGAGATTGCCCATCTTCGTTTTGGATGGATCATTACGTCAGCGCATGCCTGCATATGGACATCACCTACCCACATGGTGTAGAAACCATCAGGTACCTAACTTAGGTAAAACATGTGACTAAGAGCCCACTCATAAAGTGATTTAATTATCTGATGGTCCACTGTAATAATTTAGCATATTTATACTGTTTTAAATTTGTCATGCCATATGTAAATTACTATATTTCGGTTTTACTTGCTTTGTGAATTTTTATTCTTTGACGTGTTATGGTTTTAATTCTGCCATCGCAAAATATTGTATGTTCATGCCATTTTAAATATGCTTTATAATTTTTTGGTTTACTTTCCTTCACATTGAAGGATTTTATGCTGATCTCGAACTTAGACCCTTGTAGCAGGTCAGAAGATTTTGGGTTCGGATCTGCAGCACATTGGAGTTTCAGTATTGATTGAGGACTGCCGGGTCAACAACCACCTAAAATGGTTATCAGGAAATGCCATAGGAAGTAAAGCTGGCCAGCATGATGTTGAACACACAACTGATTGACTGCCGAGGGGTCTATAAAGTGTGGGTTTGGCTCTATTTGTCCAGTGTGAAAGTAAGCACTGGATTTCTTTTGTGATTGTTTGTGTTTATTCAGTGGATCATCATGGCACAGGGTTTGAACCCGGAACTCCAGCACTCGAGGCGGATGTCATACCTCGAGACCTTTCAGTCTCCTAGAGTAAACTAAAGTAAAGGACCCTTTTCCACGCCTTTAGACGTATGGGGCACATAGGGCTAGACTTATATTTTATAGACCACTTGGCACAAGATGGGTGATGTGGTCAGCACACGGCGGCCGCCTTTACTTCCCAGGACTGCACCCAGTACCCACTCAAGGCTGGGTCGACCTGGAAGCCAAGGTCATTTTTGAAAAAAGTCCAGCTCCGCCAGGGAGCGAACCCACAACCTTCCGATCCACGGTATGTGTCTAGCCGCTCCGCCACGGTGACTCCCCAGTCTGCTAGAATTAAGATTATCTCAGATGATGGACAGATGTGTCATCATCTTCTAATTTTTAATTGATGTATTAGCAGATGTTAATGGATCCGTCATGGCTGGTTGTATAGTTGAGTTAACACAGTCCAGGACGTGCATTTGTAATCATTTCTTCTGATGTTGGTTTGTTTGCCATTTGAGAAAATTTTCTTCAATGGAATCAGTAACATTAGTGACACTTGTCTCTCATACTAGGGGTAACACAGTGATAGACCTAGAGGTTTGGAACAAGTAATGGAGGGGACAAATAATGAGAGAGGGGGAGAAAGAGAGAGAGAGAGAGAGGAAGACCTTGAGGTTTGTAACAAGTAATGGAGGGGACAAGAATGAGAGAGGGGGGAGAGAGAAAGAAAAGACCTCGAGGTTTGTAACAACTACTAATGGAGGGGACAAGAATGAGAGAGAGGGAGAAAGAGAGAAGAGGGGATACCTAGAGGTTTGTAACAACTTATGGAGGGGACAAGAATGAGAGAGGGGGAGAAAGAGAAGAGAGGATACCTAGAGGTTTGTAACAAGTAATGGAGGGGACAAGAATGAGAGAGGGGGAGAAAGAGAGAAGAGAGGATACCTTGAGGTTTGTAACAAGTAATGGAGGGGACAAGAATGAGAGAGGGGGAGAAAGAGAGGATACCTAGAGGTTTGTAACAACTTATGGAGGGGATAAGAATGAGAGAGGGGGAGAAGAGAGGATACCTAGAGGTTTGTAACAAGTCATGGAGGGGACAAGAATGAGAGAGGGGGGGGGGAAAGAGAAGATACCTAGAGGTTTGTAACAAGTAATGGAGGGGACAAGAATGAGAGAGGGGGAGAAAGAGAAGATACCTAGAGGTTTGTAACAAGTAATGGAGGGGACAAGAATGAGAGAGGGAGAGAAAGAGAAGAGAGGAGACCTTGAGGTTTGTAACAAGTAATGGAGGGGACAAGAATGAGAGAGGGGGAGAAAGAGAGAAGAGAGGATACCTAGAGGTTTGTAACAAGTAATGGAGGGGACAAGAATGAGAGAGGGGGAGAAAGAGAAGATACCTAGAGGTTTGTAACAAGTAATGGAGGGGACAAGAATGAGAGAGGGGGAGAAAGTGAAGATACATAGAGGTTTGTAACAAGTAATGGAGGGGACAAGAATGAGAGAGGGGGAGAAGAGAGGAGACCTTAAGGTTTGTAACAAGTAATGGAGGGGACAAGAATGAGAGAGGGGGAGAAAGAGAAGATGCCTAGAGGTTTGTAACAAGTAATGGAGGGGACAAGAATAAGAGAGGGGGAGAAAGAGAAGAGAGGAGACCTTGAGGTTTGTAACAAGTAATGGAGGGGACAAGAATGAGAGAGGGGGAGAAAGAGAGGAGACCTTAAGGTTTGTAACAACTAATGGAGGGGACAAGAATGAGAAAGGGGGAAAGAGAGAAGAGAGGAAACCTTGAGGTTTGTAACAACTAATCAAGGGGACAAGAATGAGAGAGGAGGACTGTACAGTTATTTATTGTTCAACTATTTATATCCATTTTCCTGTGCCTTTTTTGGCAAAGTGTTTCCATGGCTCATTCATTATCTTGACCAGGAGTGTACCCCTTTTACCACCTAGAGTCATTTAGATATTTATAACATCATTGTTGAATGAAGAATCAACATCACAGTATTCTGGACACTCCCATAAGCGTTCCATCCCTATCTTCAGCAGCAGGCAGAGAGTTCCAATTCCGATGGTACCAGTAACTGTCTAATTGTACATCCGCTTGCTGTATTTAGTTAACATAAAATTGTGGTTGCCTTAGCCGGGCCAGAGACAATAATTTCCTCAGGTCTTATATGGCATACGCCGGTGTGATGTTGACCACATTGATTACCCACCGAATGCCGAACTGATCTCTAGAAGTAAAGGTCTTGCCCAATGTGCCAAATACGCCTGAAGGTGTAGAAGAGGGATCTTTACTTCTTAAACTATATGGCATATGGGCTGACATTACCCACCCCCCAGATCTTGATTTTATCTTTGATACGTCTAGCATATCCCATCCCCCCCTTCCCCCTATATGTTAAACTGTTACACATGAGTCTTGCCTTGCACAAAAACAGCAGTTGGAAATCTGTGATGTTGAATGGTGGTGATTTATTTGGTCTTATGTGAGATTTATTAAGAAAAATGTTTTTTATGCTTTCCCGCAAACTTAACTCTTTGAGTCCCAGGGGGTTTAGCATCACAGGCCCAAGGGGTAGTGAAGGGAGACATAAAATTGGCATATCATGCATTCATTAGGTAGGAACCTATGAACGTATGATGCGTTCCTTGGGACTCAAAGAGTTAAATACATTTTTTAAAATGTCATTTCCAGATCTGATAGCTTTGAGAATGACAGTCTCAGCTGACTGGCCTGAAACTTGCTGTAGATGTTCTTGAGCATCTGATGCAGGGTGAACTAAGATAAATGCGGTACAGTGAATGTACTGCGAGGAGTTAACAGAGAATGTGGCCGACGCTCAACACTCAGGGGAAGGGTGAGACGGATATACAGTCAGACAGCTACTGGTGCCATCAGGATTGAAACTCTTCACTTGCTGCTGAAGATGGGGGCGGAGCACTTATGGAAGTGTCCCAGGTGCTGTGATGTCGATTCTTAATCCAACAGTGAATGTAACATGTTTTTTCCTCTTTCTTCCTGCAAAGTTTTATAGTTAATTAGGCACATGACTGCATTATTGGAAAACTAAATTTAAAAGAAAAAATCCCACCAAAAACAAAAGTGTTTAAACATTTAAAAAAAAATCCTTGTTCAAGCTCTAGAACATCCTATTATAAATAGGTGCCAGATTTTATTGTTTAAAATGACTTGTTTGATGAGATATTGTCTTTAAAATATATAAGCTATTTTGAGTATATTGGCAGCCATTTTAGAACCTAATTTGAATAAAAATTGTCAGTTTCTCCACAAGTCATTTGCAACCTCCTAGAGTCCGCCTGTTTGGTTAAAATTAATCATAAGGCAGTAAGTCACTTTAGATTTGCTGAGAGGTCTTCTGTCTAAAATAGCATTGAACATCACCGTAATTGTTTCCCTTGGTGAGTGATTGTATCAAAGTTTTTAGTGAAACAAAATCAACTTGGCAGCTCTAAATGCACAGGAAGATAACATAACAGTTAGGAGTTCATAGAGGCAACCCACTTGATGGTCTGATCTCCGCAAACAAAACCGAACACAAAGAAGAAGATGAAGAAGGAAAAAAGGAAGGTAGTATTTATTAGAGCCCTAACCACCATTTTGTTTAAGTGTTCCCGGTGCGAGAAGGTTAGGAGGGCTAAATTTACAGTGTTAAGTGTAAACAGATTATGCCATTACGGTCCTTCTAAAAACTGAAGGAATGTTTTGAACTTGAAACTTTGAGTGTAGCCATAGAAGTTGAAAAAGGACGAAAGGAATGAACATAAATAACACAGCAAACAGTGCTGAATTTAATATATCAGTAATGTTGATCATAAAACCTGTGATATGTTCAATCAGAGACATTTTAATGCGCTAATTTTGGGAAGATAATTAACAAGCATCCTCCTCTACTTTTGATCAAATTTGCATAATTTTTATATTTAAAATGTTATACTTCAAAATGTACAGAGATTGTCATTGCCAAGTGCCTGGGGAGGCATAGTACTTCAGAAATTGAGGAATTTCTCATGCTCTTTCTCAAAAGTCATTATTTTAGAGTCCTGTGACATTTAGTTGTGTGTGGTTTAGAGGTTAGGGAAATCACTTTACAGAGAGAACAAACCAACAGTAAGCAACCACAGACCCTATCAGCAGATTCAACAGAAAGCAACATACAACAATTTGCCGTCTACACTCAGGACACTGCAGGCTCACAAGCATAAAATAAAGACTGTAAGGTCCCCACACACGGCCAGTCAGACAGGACCACAAACACCTGATCATATCCTGCAGACCTGCCCACTCTACCTTTAGCTTTGGAAAGAAACCTGGCTACGAGATCCAAATGTTTAGAGCAAGATGTGGGGAACCATGAAGGACCTGCAGCTGACATGTGAGTTCATAGAGGCAGCCCACCTAATGATCTGGCCTGAGCATAGGAAACCCAACACAAAGAAGAAAAATTGACAGTCCTTAGATTGACCTGAATGCAGTTTTCAAAAAGGGTTTTGCTTGCGGTACTGAAATGACACCATGTAAAAGATAGAGTCTTACCAGGTGTTATTCTGCACTGCAGCCCAACTCCATTGTGGATGGAACAGATTAATTAATTCAGATAATATAGCTTTCTGATTTTACCTTACGTGGTGTTTTCATTTCTGACTTGCTGTCATCTCTGTGTCTTTTTTCCATATTGGGCCAAATATATTCTGGCTACTGCAAAATTGTTTAAACCCAAAAATAAATGCTTAATGGTTTATTTAAAATGTTTTTAAAGGCAATTTTTTTGCTTTTTTTTTCATCCATTTATACATATTTTAAAGTTATTATCAATACACATAATTTTTATTACATGTTTTGATGATTATTATATAAAGTCGCTTTTAAGAATAACTGCAGATTGTATTGTTTGTCTGCACCCCAGATTGTTTGGCTTCTGTCACAACAGTTGATTTATTGAGGCCCCGTAGGAATTACTTTATTTGTTATGAGCAAAGAATCCATACAGTAGAAAGGGGGGGGGGGGGGTGGGGGGGGGGGGGTGAGCAGAGGTGCTGAGGGGACCTTTAGATTGCAACTGTTAGCTTCGTTGGCTATACTGAAGTAGGGGACTGAGCACCCATGGGATTGATTGTCCAAAGTGCAGTGATGTCCATTCTGGATTCTTCATTCACTTTGTTTATATTTCTGTAGTCTTTTAAGGTTCCCAGATCCTTTTTAAAAACGTCTTGTCTAGGGTTGATAAATTATACATCCATTCTGTGATTTCACATTCTAAATAAAACACTCACGACCGTAGTGGACCAAATCAAATATTGTGTAACAACTGCCTGATTTGAAAGCAAACACCATTCTTTAATTCTTTGTTGCAGCTTTGATAATAAAAGTGTACATACCTTATCAAAAAAAAAAAAAACTTAATGATCTCTGTAGTTTCATATTTACAAACACTTCCTTATAAGCCTCTTTCAGTTTTCACTCATAATACACACAACATATTTTTTTTGGGGGGGGGGGGGGGTTTACCCTCGATCTTCAAGTACATCAGCAATCCTTTGAACCTGGAGAAGCCTTCCACCTATAAATGAACATCCTATGATCTGGTTTTCTGTTTTCCTAAGGGCCTTTCTTTGGTCTACCCGGGAGGCCAGGAAAGCTGTTATGCTGTAGGCTAGACCTGCAGGTGGGTTCAAATCCTAATGTAGCCAAACTTTGTTCTTTCTTCAAAATGACCTTGGCTCCCAGGATGACACACAAATGGGTACCTTGAAAGTAAAGGTGGCCGGTGTGATGTTGACCACATCGCCTACTGAGATTGGTGTATAAAATATAGGTCTAGCCCTATAAGCCCAGTACAGCTGAAGATATGGAAAAGGGTCTTTTACTGGAAGCCTGTATCATCACAATACCATAACCGTTAATTTTCTGATATTCTCAGAACGAACACACTTTATATTTACCGGGTTAACACACGGGCTTGTATGTCATGTCCCTAAATAAAGTGTATACAGAAGGTAAAACAACACTAACAACGGGATGAAGAGGGAATGCATTCACTGAAACCTGCTAGCAACTGGCTTCTCTGTTAACAAGCCTTTATCTTACACAAAAATAGACAGGCAAGCCTTGAGGCTGTAGAATATATATATATATATATGTGAGAGGAAGTCAGTAAGTAAGTCACACATGGTTATTGGATGACAGGAAAATGTAGTTGGTGGTTTCTAAAGGTGTCATTAGGTGACAGCAACATCCAACTTTATGTCTCCGTTCCTTAGGTGGTGCTAGGGGTTGCATGCACATTCACAACGCAGAAACAAAATGGTGGTTGGGGGGGGGGGGGGGAATGGCAAAAGAGCTCCCTGAAAAGAACATTCATAAGGAAATGCTTCCTGTTTATGCTGATAAATGTTTATCAATGCTTCAAAATGAAATTTGAAGAAAACGTCCAGGCTTGCTGACTAGTGGAGTACTGGTCCTACACGACAATGCCAGACCATATATGGCTCGGTTAACTCAGGGGATAATTAACCATCTAGGGTGGGAACTTTTGGAACATCCATCTTACAGCCCCAACTTAGCCCCTTTTTGGTCCACTGACAACCCTTGTTGGCGGGAGTCATTTAACAAATAACACAGATTGAATTTGAAGTGAAAATGTGGTTTAGAAAACAGAGCACAAAAACAATGGGACAAGTGCATCATGCTGGTGGAAATTTAAAAAATAAAATGACAGTGCATGTGCAAAAATAACACGGTTTTTAAATTATCGTTCTTACTTAATTTTTGGTTTTTGTTTTGAGCAACCCATTTTTGACTTCTTATTGACTTCTCATAATAAACAGACATGTATTGCTTGGCGCTCATAGAAAGAAGCAGAAAAATAAAAGGATGCACTGGACAACATAAAAAATCAAAAGCTGTAGTTACTATGCAACTGAACCTGTCACCTCCAAATGGCGACAGTGCCTTGCTGCAAAAGCAAGTGAACTAAGACGTCTGACCAATTTGGTTGTCTGTCTGTATTATGTATAACTTTTGTCTTAGACAAGGTGTCTAAATATTGTCACTCTTCTTTGGAATCTTTCTTCCTTTACTGCACAGAAAACAGATTTCATTAACATTCAGGCAATATCCAGATGGATAATTTAACAAGACGGTACACGTAAAGGTAATCTCCCCATGCCCTGCCCATATACAAACTAGCTCACTTCTAATTGGTAGTTCCTGAACCTGTCACCTTGGCACAAAGTTACGGGGTTGTTCCACAATTCTCTGGATATGGCGTGTTGTATATTTTAGCGCACCAGAGCTTTTAATGCTCCAAAAACATCGAGAAACTGGCCCTAACACAACCCTCCTAGAGAGTGCAGCAACCTTTGTCATAGGCATTCTCTTTCTCTGAATGAAAATGTAAATGCAAGACAACACAGAAAGCAAACAAGAGCGGGACACATCTGTAACCTTCAGGAAAGTCCACCTGCCCAACACACTTGTGAATGAAAAGTGACCTACTTTGAGGAGATTTATGTGAACCTGACCTAACAAGACACATCAGACACAGTAGGTAAAAAGACTCCTTTTATCACTGGGGCATCGGCCATACAGCGCTAAACCTTTTTCTTTAAACACTAATAAGCACTCAATGCCAGGTCTTCATTATGCCGACCATCTTTACTTGCCAGGACACTACCTGGTACCCAGAAGAGCTGGAACCTGAGGGCTCAGCATTTCCTCAACAGACGCTCTATTTTTCATTTACAAAATTTAAGAAAAAAATAAAAATTAAAAACAGACATTATTATTTCACGTTATATTAATTTGTCATTAAGCAAATAATAATTATGCAGTGCAGACGACTTAAGGTGATTTTCAGTTGTGGCCAATTTCAGTTGTGGCCAATTTCAGTTGTGGCCAATTTCAGTTGTGGCCAATTTCAGTTGTGGCCAATTTTCAGTTGTGGCCAATTTCAGTTGTGGCCAATTTCAGTTGTGGCCAATTTCAGTTGTGGCCAATTTCAGTTGTGGCCAATTTCAGTTGTGGCCAATTTCAGTTGTGGCCAATTTCAGTTGTGAAGAATAGTGTTTATTCCTAATAGTTTTTTTTCTTTTCTGAATAACAGAAATTTTTATAAGAAGCATTTCTTGGGCGCTCGATGAGTTCTCCTTATCAGGTCTGCACCGTATTTGTTCTCTAAACATCATATTATTTCTAATATATTATATTTATTTGTCATTAAGCATATAATAATTGTTAATATTGCATACTTAAACAAAGCTGGACCCCCCCCCCCCCCCACCCCCAACAGGGTGAAGCTTTAAATGGAATGCATTCCCTAGGGCCTACAAAGATGTATCAGGAGACTCCTGCTGTGATGCTATGACATATATCACTGAGGTTTACAGGAAAATTGGACATCAAATGAACTTCAAAAAGCTATTTGGCTTGAAGGAAATCCCCTAAATGCTATTTTTAGTTTATGTATTCACATACTGACATCCTGAGCATTTGCACAGACGTGAAACAGCCAATAGTATTAACTATGTGTCTCATAAACAGGTTACTATATACAAGTAGGAAAAGTGACATTTAAGGGGAATTAGACCCAACTGATGTCCGCCTGTGGATCGGAAGGTCTTGGGTTCGCTTTCTGGCGGAGCCAGACTTTTTTTCAAAATTGACCTTGACTCCCAGGTCGACCAAGCTTTGAGTGGGTACCAGGTGCAGTCATGAGAAGTAAAGGCGGCCGGCCTGATGCTGACCACATCACCCATCTTGGTCTATAAAAATATAGGTCTAGCCCTGTATCCCCAATACGCCTAAAGGCGTGGGAAAGAGACTTTTTTTTTAACTTAGCTCCAACTGGAGTGTTGATTCTAAGGCTTTTCAGGGCGAAATGGTTAATTATCTGAAAAATAGATAAGAAAATAACTTTTGGCCAAAAAGGTTGATTTTTCAAATATACTTCAAAATACTGGCTTCAACATGTTTCTATTCCAAAGTATATAATATTAGCAACAGCCCTAGGGTTAAAAAAAATACAACTATGAGACCGGTGGAGTTAATGTACTGAATTGGTCTGAATGAGTAAGATCGGACACCCGTGTGTATTGTTGCGCACGTAAAAAATCCCTCGGCAGTTTGAAATAAAGTGTAGCCTAACAGCGCTGCAGGGGCAAAATTTGGAGTTTAACATCTGTCCAAAGTAAATCAGGATCCTCGCTGGTGCTACAGAGTTCGTGCACTGCTCTGAGATTCTTTGGACTCGGCTTGAATTAGAAAACAGGGCACTTATGGGTTATAACTCTTGTGCCATGATGTTGATCTTTTGTTCCAACCAAATCTTTGATCAAACTATTAACTCACTTAAACCACACAACAACCTTTGATCAAACTATTAACTCATTTAAACCACACAACAACCTTTGATCAAACTATTAACTCACTTAAACCACACAACAACCTTTGATCAAACTATTAACTCACTGAAACCACACAACAACCATTAATCAAACTATTAACTCAAACCAAACCTTTCATCAAACTATTAACTCACCTAAACCACACAACAACCTTTGATCAAACTATTAACTCACTGAAACCACACAACCTTTGATCAAACTATTAACTCACTGAAACCACACAACAACCTTTGATCAAACTATTAACTCACTTAAACCAGACAACAACCTTTGATCAAACTATTAACTCACTGAAACCGCACAACAACCTTTGATCAAACTATTAACTCACTTAAACCACACAACAACCTTTGATCTAACTATTAACTCACTTAAACCACACAACAACCTTTGATCAAACTATTAACTCACTGAAACCACACAACAACCTTTGATCAAACTATTAACTCACTGAAACCACACAACAACCTTTGATCAAACTATTAACTCACTTAAACCACACAACAACCTTTGATCAAACTATTAACTCACTGAAACCACACAACAACCTTTGATCAAACTATTAACTCACTTAAACCACACAACAACCTTTGATCAAACTATTAACTCACTTAAACCGCACAACAACCTATGATCAAACTCAAAGATACATGAGGACGTTTGATTAAAAAGTTGCCTGAGGAAATTTTACGAAACTGATAACGTTCTCCAAAGACAAAAAAGACAATTAATAATGCAAACATGGGTTATCACACAGCATGAAAGCAGTCTATCCTGATAGTCAAACAACAAGCGGAAATATTAACAGGTTTCATGTCAGCAGACATTTTGTGGATGTAAGCTAGTGTACCGCTGATATCCAGTTCTTAGATACATCTATTAACTTTTTATTTTACACAATTTAACCCTCTGGAGACGACACGGCCGAAATATCGGCCTGACACAAAGTAGCCAAAAGGACCACTGGACTGATCGGTCGGCTTATACAAGCCTTGAGATTGGCTGGTAGGTTCTCATACCAGCTAATCAGATTGCTTCTCGCATTTCTTGCACATGTGGGCTGTTCACTGAGAAGGTTTGATGTGTTCCGTAATTTTACATCATTTTTTTTTCAAGGGTTACCAGTGCCCAACAGTGGCAAAAGGAACTTTTGCGTCATAGCAGCTGAAACATAGCTGGAGGCAGAAAAATGAGTAGGACCATGTGCCAGAAGTATCTGAAGGGTCCCCAAGGTCCTTACTTCCCAAAACACAAGTTTTAGGACTTATTCAAGCTTCATCCATCAAAAAAAATTCACCCAAATATTTTAGGTTAGTCATGTTTGTTCCCAAGTTTAAAAAAAAAATGCTTGCATAAATTATGCAGATCAGAAGTTAATTTGAATTAATGTTGAGATTTCAGTTTGATTAATAAATATTCTGTTAGCTCATTCAATTTCCTACATGAATATATATAGTTTTGTATATATTAATTAAACGCTTTTTTTTTATAATTGTTTGTGTATAAACTATGAGAATCCCCACCTGAAGGCTTCGCCTTTTTGGCACTGAAACTCCAAAAAGGCTCCATCTCCAGAGGGTTAAATAGGTTCTTTCAGCCAAGCTGTGAAAAATGCAACAAATGAAACAGTAGAAAAGGTCTGTTCACTGAAACAATCCTTATTTGTGATCTTTGCTTTGATAGTTCCTAGTGATATACCAGCATAAATCCATCTATGCTATAAGTATCCTAGTGATAAACTAGCACAATTCCATCCGTGCTATAGCAGTTCCTAGTGATATACCAGCATAAATCCATCTATGCTATAAGCATCCTAGTGATAAACTAGCATAATTCCATCCGTGCTATAGCAGTTCCTAGTGATATACCAGCAAAAATCAATCTATGCTATAAGCATCCTAGTGATAAACTAGCATAATTCCATCCGTGCTACAGCAGTTCCTAGTGATATACCAGCATAAATCCATCTATGCTATAAGCATCCTAGTGATAAACTAGCATAATTCCATCCGTGCTATAGCAGTTCCTAGTGATATACCAGCATAAATCCATCTATGCTATAGCAGTTCCTAGTGATATACCAGCATAAATCCATCTATGCTATAGCAGTTCCTAGTGTACCAGCATAATTCCATTCAGGCTATAGCAGTTCCTAGTGTACCAGCATAATTCCATTCAGGCTATAGCAGTTCCTAGTGATATACCAGCATAAATCCATCCGTGCTATAGCAGTTCCTAGTGATATACCAGCATAAATCCATCTGTGCTATAGCAGTTCCTAGTGTACCAGCATAATTCCATTCAGGCTATAGCAGTTCCTAGTGATATACCAGCATAAATCCATTCAGGCTATGGCAGTTCCTAGTGATATACCAGCATAAATCCATCTGTGCTATAGCAGTTCCTAGTGATATACCAGCATAAATCTATCTGTGCTATAGCAGTTCCTAGTGTACCAGCATAAATCTATCCAGGCTATGACAGTTCCTAGTGATATACTAGCATAAATCTATCCAGGCTATAACAGTTCATAGTGATTTACCAGCATAAATCTATTCAGGCTATGACAGTTCCTAGTGATATACCAGCATAAATCTATCCAGGCTATGACAGTTCCTAGTGATATACCAGCATAAATCTATCCAGGCTATGACAGTTCCTAGTGATATACCAGCATAAATCCATTCAGGCTATAGCAGTTCCTAGTGTACCAGCATAAATCTATCTGTGCTATAGCAGTTCCTAGTGTACCAGCATAAATCTATCCAGGCTATGACAGTTCCTAGTGATATACTAGCATAAATCTATCCAGGCTATAACAGTTCATAGTGATATACTAGCATAAATCTATCCAGGCTATGACAGTTCCTAGTGATATACAAGCATAAATCTATCCATACTATGACAGTTCCTAGTGATATACCAGCATAAATCTATCCAGGCTATGACAGTTCCTAGTGATATACCAGCATAAGTCTATCCAGGCTATGACAGTTCCTAGTGATATACAAGTATTCTCGGCTACTGATGAGTACATGATATATTATTATCAAGCTCTCTTGTTGACAAATTGCTATGAGAGTAGTTGAGATAATATCATTGTATCTTCTGTTGTTGAAGAATCTGTGCTATGATAATAGCACAGTATCTTCTGTTGTTATATGTCCATATTATCAGGGCCTCTTCTCACTGATGTACGTTCACATTATGATATTATCAGGGCCTCTTCTCACTGATGTGTGTTCATATTATGATATTATCAGGGCCTCTTTTACAGACATATTTTGTCCAGTGTTTGTTTTTGTAAAAAACCATTTCCACGCCTTGATACGTATTGAGCATATACGGCTAGACCTATATTTTGCAGACCAGTCGGCACTCGGTAGATAATGTGCTCCACATCACACCGGCCGCCTTTACCTCCCAGGCCTTTACCTGGTACCCATTCAAGACAAGGGCACCCTGGGAGTCATGATCATTTGTTTTTACAATTATCCTGTTATGGAATTTTTACGTATTTTTTTTTTTGCTGCTTATGAGAAGTTGTCTGTTTATATTAGACCATGTTAAAAATGATAATCTTTGGAAGTAGGTTATAAATATGAAATAATTACACATATTTTATTTTTGAGGAAGTGAGAAAAGAAAAAAGAAAAAAAAAGGGGGTGGGGGTGGGGCTGTATCTTACGAGTGAGAGGAAACAAGCACTGCAATTCCTGTCGAAATAGTATCATGAACCAAAAACCAGTCATCTGAAGACATGATGAAAACTAGGATAGATCTGTTACATCTTCTGGGTATGAGGCAAAACAAAAGCAAACCTTTGAAAATTTAAAAAACGTTACAGAGCAAGCAAAAACAAAAACTAGAATGACTGTACATGAGCAAACTAGAATGACTGTAAATTAACAAACCAGAATGATTGTACATAAACAATCTAGAACGATTGTACATGAACAAACTAGAATGATTGTACACAAACGAACTAGAAAGATTGTACATAAACGAACTAGAAAGACTGTACACAAACGAACTAGAAAGATTGTACATAAACAAACTAGATTGACTGTCTCTGAACAAACATTACCCAAAATTATTTACATAATTAAAAAAAAAACATGTCTTATTTTTGAAGGTTTGCCACGGACTCCATTCTTTTTAATAGTCATAATGAAGAACTTGTTCTAATTTATAAATGTTAGAATCACATACATACAAAGGACACCATTATAAAGTGGGCGTTTTTCTTTTCTCTTCTGGTGTAAATAATATCCTGATACACAGAAGAGAATCATGGACAGTTGGTAGATCATTGAACAATTATTTGGAAGCTGCAGAGATATTGTTTTCTAGACAAATGATGAGATTACCCTGGACAGATAAAAAGAGCAATGAAGATGTCTTGATAAAAACTGACTCACGAAGAGAATTGATTGCCCACATCAGAAAGAAACAATCTACATTCATAGACTATGTCAAGAGAAGGATAAAACTGGAGTGCATCGTGACATCGTAAATAAGGCAAGAATCCAGGCAAGAGTATGTGTCTAATTTTATACGAAAACGCCGCTGGAACTATGTTGGCCACGCCCTTAGAATGGATAAATCAAGACTTCCTTACCAAGCCCTCATTTGGACACCACAGGGGAAAAGATCTCGTGGAAGACCAAGGGAAACCCTAAGTAGAACTATCATCAGGGAAGGCTCACTCATGGGCCACTCAAACATCCAAGACCTACAACTGATTGCAACAAACCGCCATGCATGGAGAGTCATGACCTCTGCCCTATGTGCCGCACTTGACACAAGAGGAAAGACTAACTAACTAACATCGTGACAGTAGGAAAGTTGGAGGGGAAGAGAGGCAGAGGGAGACTAAGAGAACAGATGCTCGACAGTTTTACATCATCGCATGGAAGATCATCTGTATAAGAGTTGACTGAAAGTACACAAGACAGAAGGTTGTGGATAGACATAACTACCTACCCGACAAGGCATGGACTTTAAGAATAAGAAGATATCATGGACACCTTACATTTGTTCTGTGGATTACTACAAGGAAAAGGCTGGTCTGGAAGATAAAAACAAAAGAACACATTTTAGTCACTTTGTTGCTTTGTAAAAAAATTATGATGTGCTGCTGCTATTTTGATTTTTGCCCTAAAACAGGGAAGGCTTTTGCAACCCTTAGGCGAAACCTGGTCCAAAAAAGGCAACATAAGTAGCCCAAAGATCAGCAGCCTTTTTTATTATATTAATTCTATTCGGGATGGGGGAGAGGGGGGGGGGTAAGGGACTCTGGCCTGCGACAACCCCTTTTTCCAACATTTTGGCCCCAGGAACAAACTTAGCTGAATGACCCTGCCCTAGAAAGGTACAATGCTATCATAATTCTGCATGCTAAATTCTGACTCTTTTCAAAATTAAGTTTGTTGCTTGATCCACAGTTAATTTTCTAAAAAGAATGTTGAATGCTGAATTAAGAATCGACATCACAGCACTCACAACACCCCCAAAAGCGCTCCATCCCCATTTTCAGCAGCAAGTGAAGAGTTAAAATCCCGATGGTACCAGTAACTATCTGATTGTATATCTGCATCGTCTTTCCCCTGAGTGTTGAGCATCGGCTAGATCCCCTTGTAAATCATCCCAGTGCCATTCTCCCCAAACCGTTATGAACTATCTGTACCTCGGTACTGTTCACTCGCTCCCAAAAAGCCTTCACAACATCCAGCTTGTCATTAATCAATTCACCACAAAGTGGTGCAGAGCTGGCCAGTTTATCTGCCTGCTCATTTATCAACACACCATCTAAAAAGACAAATGGAATAGCATAAAAATGATTTACTATTTTAGTATCTGCAAACAGGTTTGAAAACAGTAACTGCTAACACCAAGAATGGAATTCAGTGGACCCCTACAAAACAGCTTCATGACCTGGACTTCGCTGATGATATTTCTCTTCTGTCCCATTCACGGAATCAGATGCAAGATAAATTAAATATACTTGATGCGAGATCACAGCAGCTTGGTCTGAAAATCCATAAAGGAAAGACAAAGATAATGAGAATAAATCAGGCATATAGTAATATGGTTTCTCTTAATGACACCCCACTCCAAGACGTGGAGTCATACAACTATTTGGGCAGTAATGTAGATAAAGATGGAGGAACTGATAAAAATATTAAAATAAGAATACAAAAGGCAAGAGGAGCTTTTCAAAGCATTAGGGGATTTGTGGACTTCAAAAGAAATTAAAAGAAATACTAAACTAAAAATTTATAATTCTAATGTCAAATCAGTACTTTTGTATGGGGCGGAAACATGGAGAACAACTGAGGCAATTACTAATAAATTACAGACATTCATTAACTGGTTGCCTGCGCAGAATAGAGGGAATTAAATGGTATGTTAGAATAACTAATGTAGAACTTTGAGAGAGAGAACTAAACAGGCTCCAGTGGACCAAGAGGTGAGGAAAAGACGCTGGCGTTGGATAGGACACACACTGAGAAAACAGAAGAACAGCACAATTCTTAAAATACATCATCACTATGCTTATTGCATCATTTAATCTAGAGGAATCTCATATTCCAGTATGCAGCCTTATAAATATAACACTTTAAAACTTGTGTTAATTACACATTTAAAACATAATACAACAGAGCAGTCGTGGATAACAAGTCTGAGTTTCATTACAAAATTGTACAGGTGGGTTAAAATATAAAAAAAAAAAAAAAAAAGAAACTATTATTCAAAAATGCACACATTAACAAACACAAAAAATGCACACATTAACAAACACAAAAATGAGTTAGTTATATGATCAGTCAATATCGTGGAGCAAACTTTCTCAATTATTAAGGACATGAAATTTTATTTTGTAATTGTACAGTATATCAGGGATTCTGGTTGAGACAAGTAAAGACGATATGGCAATGACTACATACATTTCAAACAAAGAAAAATCCTGATTTCTGGTACAACAATTAATAAACAAAATCAAAAATTGTCTTACAGAGACACAACTTAAGGCTGCTTGGAGCTCTTTAACATAGATCGTAACAAGAAACTGGCAGTATTACAACTCAAAATAACGGCAAGATAAATTGCAGATCATGATTTACATTTCAAATGATGACCTAACATTAACCGTAAACTGCTTTCCAAAGTACTATAAATGATAAGCTTGAAGTAGCCTCCATATTGCAATAGTAACTATCTTAAAAGACAAAAAACAACCTTGTACAGTATTACAGTAAAACATTAACCTTCATATGCTTTTCTAAGCAGGAAACAACCTAAAATGGCATCCCATAATGGTTTTATCTTGTTTTTCACCTTCTTTAGTGACTTCATTGAAATGTTGGGAGGAGATGTAAAGATTTTCTGTGTGCTCCGTCTAATACGCTGTATAAGTTGATCTTCATTTTTTGTATTAAAGGGCTGTTTTTGATGCCGTCGTTTCATCTTCTGCATGGTCTTCTCCCTGCTTTGTGTCCATTATACTTCCCCACCGTGGCTCTCTGTGGCAGCTAGTACTAGGGCATTCTCGTCAGATTTCCAAACCATCACATTTGTTTCTCTTTAATAAACAATGACTTTTTTCAGTCCTAGTCTTCTTCTAATTTCTTGATTTTAAATAGTTTTTTAAATTTTACTCCAGCAGCTCTTCTAAGACATTTCAACATTGTTGTTGTAATCTTGTGCTCATTAGTTTTAGTAAGGTTCCGTATTTGCCACTTGTGGTGTAAAGTTGGCTAAAACAAGTTATTAAGATTTAGTTTGATATTTTTGTCCCAAATACGACATATCAAGGTTTGGCCAAGAGAAACGTCGGTGCAAGCCAAACTTTACAGGTCGCTGATTAAATTACAAAAGACAGTGAAGTTCATACTAGAGACAAGACTGCAGATATAGATAATCTATTTCAAGCAAACGAAAGTAGAAGAAGAAGTAGTCTGATATTTAGTATGGCAGTAAAATGTTAATTTTAAAATAAATTCCATAACATTATAGTAATAGTGATCTTAACTCTTTCTTCCTGGAAACACTAAAAAAAAAAAAAAAAGTCAGTCATGACCTCACTAGAATTCCAGAAAAAAAATCAGCTGAAACAAATTTATTTTACACATCATTAATAAATTTAGGGAGTCACCTGCAGATCCGAAGGTTGTGGGTTCATCGCATCCTGACAGAGCCAGACTTTTTTTTCTTGAAAAAAATGACCTTGACTCTCAGGTCGTCCCAGCCTTGAATGGGTACCAGGTGCATTCATGGGAAGTAAAGGTGGTCAGTGTGATGCTGACCACATTACCCACCAAGTGCCGATTGGGCTATACAAATATAGGCCTAGCTTTGTATTTCCAATACGGCATGGAAAAGGGACTTCTTTTTTTAAACTAATAAATTTGTTAGTCATATCCTGACATCCTAAATGTTTGTACGGGTGTGAAAACAGCCACTGGCATGAAATATGCCATCTAGTAATGTAGCCAAGTCAGCAACCTGAAATTTATGGGGGATGGGACTCAACCGGAAGTCTAAGTTTTTCAGCTTCTCAGGCCAAAAGGGTTAAAATAAATGTTTAGTAGAATGACACTAACAGTGATCTTCAATTATTTTTCATAGAACGATACTAAGCTGATCTAAACGTATTTTTTTTCCCACAGAATAATTTTAATGTTGATCTTAACATAATTTCCAAAGTATGATACGTAACATTATCTTTAAAAAATATCTTTGAAAGTAAAACAACAGTATTAATCTTAAAATACTTTCCAAAGCAGGAGAGCACCATTAGTCTTATAAAACCTTTCAAAGTAGAATAGGGTGAGTAATCTTAAAAAATCTTCTAAACCAGGACATCTTAATAATGTTAAAATGTCTTCCAAACTAGGACAGTACCGTAACTTATAAAAGACCTCAAGTAGGACAATACCACTCATTTTAAAATACTTTCTAAAAATCAGATGTGCCATTTTTACTCAAATATCTTAAAAGTAGAATAAAATTATTTTAAAATATCTTACAAAACAGGTCAAAATACCTTAAAAGTAGGACAGCATAAATCTTAAAATACCATCCATTCCATGATAAACTAAAACATGTTGAAGCACATCGTAAAGGTTGTGGACTGTTGACTCTGGCAGTGCCGATCTAGATCTAATTTTGGACTTTTCAGTGAAATTAAACAGCCAGCAATGGTAAAACAAGTCAGGGCTGGAATCAATTAAAATTAGGTTCCTGTGTGGGTACCAGGACCCCATTTTGAGATTGAAGAAAAATAAAGATTACTAGTGTTTATTTATGAGCATGTTATAAAAGGTTAACAATTAGGGTCTTGCTAAAACTGAATGTGCTGGGCTGAAAGTTGCAGATACTGCAGCCTAGCTGTAAACAACAACAAACTGTGCCAACTACTTTTTAAGGGCAAATGTTGATGAAGAAGAAGCAAAGTTAAAACAAGTAAATCTGATGAGTATCAAGCACTAAAAGTTGGAGTGTCTGTTGTTCATAGTGGATAAAGAATCTGATGAGTATCAAGCACTAAAGGTTGGAGTGTCTGTTGTTCATAGTGGATAAAGAATCTAACGAGTATCAATCACTAAAGGTTGGAGTGTCTGTTGTAGGTAGTGGATAAAGAATCTGATGAGTATCAAGCACTAAAGGTTGGGGTGTCTTTTGTAGGTAGTGGATAAAGAATCTGATGAGTATCAAGCACTTAAGTTGAAGTGTCTGTTTTAGGTAATGAATAAAGAATCTGAAGAGTATCAAGCACTAAAGTTGAAGTGTCTTTTGTAGGTAGTGGATAAAGAATCTGATGAGTATCAAGCACTAAAGTTGAAGTGTCTGTTTTAGGTAGTGAATAAAGAATCTGATGAGTATCAAGCACTAAAGGTTGGAGTGTCTTTTGTAGGTAGTGGATAAAGAATCTGATGAGTATCAAGCACTAAAGTTGAAGTGTCTTTTGTAGGTAGTGGATAAAGAATCTGATGAGTATCAAGCACTAAAGTTGAAGTGTCTGTTTTAGGTAGCGAATAAAGAATCTGAAGAGTATCAAGCACTAAAGGTTGGAGTGTCTTTTGTAGGTAGTGGATAAAGAACCTGATGAGTATCAAGCACTAAAGGTTGGGGTGTCTTCTGTAGGTAGTGGATAAAGAATCTGATGAGTATCAAGCACTAAAGTTGAAGTGTCTGTTTCAGGTAGCGAATAAAGAATCTAAAGAGTATCTAGCACTAAAGGTTGGAGTCTGTTGTACCTAGTGGATAAAGAATGTGATAAGTATTTAGCACTTAAAGTTGGAGTGTCTGCTGTATGTAGCAAATAAATAACTAGTAAAATTATTTGTATTTTAAAATATTTGTTAGTAAAAATGCTAAACGACATAAGTAAATTTTCATTTACAGAAACATATTTTTTTTGTGCTGCTTTGATTAAATTCGCCATTAACGCAAAAATGTGGCACTAAACTCGTTAAATGCACCAGAATATTTGTACAGACACTGATAGAAAATCTTTGATTAATGTAGGTGACCATGATGTACTGATTGAAGAATACTGAATTCTTGATGCGCTTCAAGGAGGAGGCTGCAGAGGAGGCGAGCTAGAAATGTCAGGCCTTGATAAGGGCTTTTTCATGACTGGAGGCCTGACTTTCATCAGAGGCTTTGGTTTTTGAGCAACGGGAGGAGGAGGATGAGTTGAGGCCGGAATGATGGGCTGTACTGGCGGTGACGACAGCAAAACTGCAGGAGAAGTCATTGTGGAGATAGGTGGAGATGTGTTTGGGCTGGATGATAAAACAGCGGAAGATTCAGACTGGCAATGGTAGTCTACTGTTTGACTTTTGCTCAACATACTATGCTGGGCCTTTTTCAGTGAGAAAGTAGACAGGACACCTTGAGACGAGATCATCGTAATACCATCTTCTTCATATTCTCTGGGGCAGGGCAGATTCCCAGACTCAAAGGATGCACTTAGTCTGCTTGTCGGATCATGACGCACAACAGGAGGGGCTGTCGCCTTCTTCAAAGTCCCTTGATTAGATTTGGCAAAATTTTCAGCAGCACTGATTGTTGGGCTGTCTGGTTCTATGGAATCTGTGGACGAGCTAGATATATCACCGTCAGGAAGATCAAGGACTAAATCTGGTGTGTGCTTTGGGGTTTGCTTTAGTTTGACCGCAGGCAGAGACATTCTTTTGTCCTGTTTCTGCTGCATCTCTAGAGATTTCAGACCAGCCATTACCTCCTCGAGGGCAGAGTCAATATCCACACTGAATTCTTCTGGTGTAGTATCTGGCAATACACTAGACACTGTCCTAAAAGTCTCACTGCCTCCAGTGCTTCCTCTGCGTTCCGTGTTCCTAAGAATTACTGTACCTCTATCTTTTTCTGAAGCTTTAGAACCAACCGAAATTAATGAAGTTGACATCAAGGAAGATGACAGCATTGACGACTTCAGCATCTTCACTGCTGGTGAACTTGAGGGTGAGGCTTTTATTATTACCTTTTTATCAACCTCCTTCTTATCAAATCGCTCAGAAATCGGACACAGTTCCGGTGATGCTACAACGGTTGTGGTTGCTACATGTGGACTTGACGCAGATTTCAAAGTATCTTTCTTGAGTGCACCATCTACAACTCTTCCACCAGAGCTAAGTAAACCTGAACCTGCTACCCATGGAGCTGGAGGAGTAGAAGTATCAGCGTCAACCCCCAAGATATCAGTCTCCCTGATAGCAACACTGGGCTGTGACAGAGATTTGTCTGAGGCATCTAGACCGGAGTCGTCACTGATCTGACGAGAAGGCTTTGCCGGCAAAGTCATACTTGAGGTCATAAGGTTCTTGTCTTCCTCGTGGCTATGCTGGCTCTTGTTATCCTCACTGAAAAGTATAACAATTTATATCTTTTATTATCTTTTTCTCTTTGGAAAGGAACTTAAAACAGTGGCTACTACGAATCATAAACTGACTATAATGGCCCAAGTTAAAATAGATATAATGGCTCGTGACAGAACAGTTGTAAAAATTGTTTATAACAGAAGAGATATAATGGTCCATGTTAAATAACGGCTCATGAGAATACAGTTATAAAAATGGTTTATGACAGAATAGATATAATGGTTCAAGTTATATAGACATAATGGCAAGTGACAGAACAGTTATAAAATAGTTTATGAAAGAAGAGATATAATGGCCCATATTAAAACAGATATAAATGGCTTATGAGAATAGTTACAAATGTTTTATGATAGAACAGATATAATGGTCCCAGTTTTTATATATATATATATATATATATATATATATATATATATATATATATATATATATAATCTATAGATATATATATATATATATATATATATATATATATATACACACATATACATATATATTATATGTTATATTTTATAATTATTATGTTCATTGGATAATCTACACACAGAATGCTGTTTGGACTCTCTTTTATCTCAGATTGTTGTTAAAATAATCATTCTGTCTTAATTGTTACTTTAGCTCACTCTTTTCCACACAATGTTTTTTTTTATTTCTCTTCGTGTGGATTTTGTGGCTTTATTTTGAAGAACTAAGAATGGACCTACCGCCAACACCCTCCATGCCCCTAGGCATGTTGTAGGAGGCGATTAATTAAGGATGTTTACTTTAGTCAGAGTGCGTCTGCCTGATAGTCAAGGAACCAGCAGTCTGTATAAAAATAAGCCAAATAGGTAAAAAAAAAAAAAAAAAAAGTGCTGGATCAAGACCAAAGTCCAGTAGTGGACGAACAACCAGAACTTTCCGCTAGAGTTTACAACCAGTGAATGCTAAGTAAAAGAGGCTCTAGACTCAATGGACTCAAGCATGAACTGCTTTGAGCTACAACTCTAAAAAGAAAAAGTCAACATAATTAAAGGATGGTACTGAAAGAGTTCAGACATTGATTATCTTCCTAATAGGAACTTCATCATCATCAGGTGCCTTGCCGACTGGTGTGGGCGATCATGCCTCTTCATAATCCACGATCTCTTGCAGCATGTATCCCTCCTTCCACAGATCTTTCCAGTGGTCACAACATGTCCTATTTTCCCCCTTTTCATAACATGGCCGAAAAATTATGACTGATGTCTGTGATAAGTTGTCTTCGAGCTCCTGCCTCTTTCAAAACCTAATGGCTGCTCTTTTTGGCTGTCCAAGATATTCTAAGCATTCTTCTGGAAAACCACATCTCTGAGGCCTCAAGAAATTGTTTGGCCTGAATACCGATTGTCTAGGAATCACAGCCTTATGTTAAAACTGGATGCATGTAGGAACTTACCCATGCTTATATACACTTATATATTTGTCTGGGATCAAGCCTTCTTTTCCACGGAAACAACCTTCCCACCAATCCTGAGAGACCTGGTTGTAGAGGACCAAGATATCCCCACGCTTAAAGGACAGCTCACGTGGGGAGCGAGCCTCAAAATCAAACACCGCCGTGGCCTCTATGACATCGGGTTCTGTCGATAGCAAACAAAACACAAAATTAATACAATGAATGTGTCTCTAGATGATAACTCTCCTTCGGGAATTGTCCAGCAATTAATATCTGTCAGATATTACTCACAAGTTTATCTCTCTCTTTCTCTATAGCAGCTATGTATTACAGTTTGTATTTGTTTCCTGTCTGTCTGTCTCTTTTTCTAAAAGTCCTGTTTCACATAGTTTGAAATTTGTTAACATAGTCCTTGACCCACTAGGGTCATGGAGATGCATTCATGGAAGCACTATCACACAAATCCCCCATCTTTCTCCAACTTCTGCTTGACAAAATACTGTATAATAATTTAGTCCTGTCTACTCCTCTTCTTTGACTACCACCCCTCCTCCCCAACCAATGACTTAGCAGTCAAATCATATCTCACCACTGCCAAAAGAGGCTCTTTGTGTCCTGCGAATTTGTTTCTGATACATTTATTAGTTTTATGTTCTAAATAGCAAATTCCTGCAATTCATCTATAGCAGTGCTATAAGCTCATAAACTTCCTAATGCAGCAATTCTTTAATACAGCTCCTCAGGTTATGGCGATCCCCAACCATATAATTATTTTCGTTGCTACTTCATAACTTCAATAAAATTGTGTTTTGCAATGGTCTTTGGTGACCCCTGTGAAAGGGTCGCGACCCACAGGTTGAGAACCTGCTGCTCTGTAGCATTTATGTTCGGAAACCTGAATCCTCATTTCTGTTTCTGCAGTGAGAGTCCAACTTTAAAATTTGATATGTCTCTGTATGTCTCTCTCAACAACCAGCTGTTTATTGTGGATTTTATACTTACTATATTGTTGGCATCTTTACATCTTTCCAGACGATAGTGTCTGTTGAATGTCTCTGATTCAGCCATGTTTATTACATCATATATTCTTCTTCTTCTGCGTTCATCTGAAGATGTAATTGTGTTGTGTTCGTTTACAGCATGGCTGCGATATTTGCACCTTTCAGCCAACACATCAGACTTCTGCAGGCATTTGTTGACCGGGTTAGCCTTCCCGGTTTACATTATATATTTGTTATGTATGTCTGTCTGTATGTATGTCTGTAACTCAGGAATACCCTGTTGGAGTCAGCTGCAGGCAATTTACCAGAAGACTGTTCTGCATTAATTTTTACAAATAGGTAATGCTGACTGTTCAGAGGCAATGGCCAACTACTGAATGTAAAACTGCCTACTAAAACCACAAAGCCTAAAAATTCTACAGTTGGTTTGCCAGCTTGTAAAGGATACACTACTAAATATTTTGTTTTGAAACGTTTACTTCCATCCATTGATTTCAAGTAAATTGTTGTATGGTGCTTGTATTTTGTGAGTCTGTATCACTTTTGTTGCCATTTATAAGCATTCTGTGAAGCTGCGGGGAGGATGTATTTAAATATGCAGGAAAAATACAAGAAAAAAAAGCTGGAGGTTGGGGGGGGGGGGGGGGGGGGGGGGGGGGGAGGTGAGGGCGGACACCAGCTATGGTTACCCATTTTATTTATTAGGTATGTCTCTGTCGCTATATTAACATGTACTGTATTTTCAGTTGAGTTAAGAACTGATATCACAGCCATCAGGACATTCCCATAACCACTCCCTCTTTATTTTCAGCAGTCAGCGGTGCATGCTTTCAATTTCAATGGTGCCAGTAGCAGTTTGATTATATGCCCATCTTGCCTCTCATCTGAGTGCCCCATCTTCTCTCCAGACTGTGACGATCTATTCACATTTATTTGTACCGGGTTTGAAATTGTTATTGCCACAGAAAGTGCTTGGTGAGCCAGAAAACAGGTGCGTACTGTCAGGTATTTATTTCCCTTTGTGTAAAATAAAGTAAAGAATCCTTGA
Source organism: Candidula unifasciata (assembly GCA_905116865.2). Taxonomy (NCBI): domain Eukaryota; kingdom Metazoa; phylum Mollusca; class Gastropoda; order Stylommatophora; family Geomitridae; genus Candidula; species Candidula unifasciata. The sequence continues at coordinate 199,274 of CAJHNH020003446.1, read as the reverse complement.
CCCCGCCTGTAGGCGTATTGGGCACTTAGGGCTAGACCTATATTTCATAGACCAATCAGCATTTGGTAGGTAATGTGGTCAGCATCCCGCTGGCCGCCTTTACTTCCCATGACTGCACCCGGTACCCACTCAAGGCTGGGTTAACCTGGAAGCCGAGGTCATTTTTTAAAACAGTCCGGCTCCGTCAGGACCCAACTCATGACCTTCCGATCCACAGGTGAGTATCCTCCCTTTGTGTAAAATTAATTCTTAAAAAACAAAATTAAAATTTTTTTTTTAAAATAATGAATTTGAATTAGGAAGCAATACATAGAACTTCCTGAGCCTTATAGGAATGATTTCAATAAACAAATGGTGCACAAATTGTGGAGACGAATAAGCAATGTTACTGTGACACCATGTGAACCATAAGCGTGAGACAGCTGTGTGTAATAATTTTAACAGTGACACAAGAGATAGATAAAATCATTCATTCTTAGCATATTTTCTACAACAGAACCACATTTTACATTCTCCTTCTTCTGTACTTGACTCAAAAGGGTGGTTGACAGATTGTTTTGTAGTTTACAGCTAGGACGCAATATCTGTAGCTTTCTGCTCAACACATCAATTTAGGTGAATCTTTGATTAGTTGCCTTCCGGCAGTGTCTAATCCCCCCCCCCCCCCCCCCCCCCCCCCCCCCCCCCTCCAATATCAATGAGACCCTTAAACCACACTAGGAATTTCACATCCAAATATTGGAGAGCAATACAAAAAATATGTGCCACATTTGATTACAGTGGCTTCATTCGAAATCCATAATTGGAAATTTAAAACTAAAGGTGGGGGCTCAGTTGATTGCAGAGGTCTGATATGGGACCCATAATGTCTTTGAGACATGCTTGCCTACATGTGCCACAGATAAACCTGTCCTCCAGCAATGACATAACTTCTTCCTTCCACAATAGCCCAGCTTGACTAAAATAAGCTCTTGAGATTTTTCTTTGAAGAAAATGCCTCAGAGGAAGAAACCTTGCTCGCCCCACCTCTGAATGTGACGGCCTATGTGGCAACCTATCTTGTGGCAACCTATCTTGTCAGTTTCCTACCCTTTACCTTACATAGGAGACCAGTTGATTTCACAAGATTATTTCTGTCTATTACTTGATTTCACAAGATTTTTTCTGTCTATTACTTGCAAGATATTAGATGTGTACATACACTAGAAGATTTACATACAAGAATTACATGCTGGTACAAAACTGAAAAACAATCACAGTAACACAAGAAAACAGAATCCTTGCACATGCCATTGAGTCATTGAAATGTTGAACCTGGTCAACCAAACCCATTTCCTGACCTTCACTTATGAAACACGCCCAAACAACAACCAACAACGAAGCCAATACAGTGCGCTTAAAACCCAGACAAAAACAACCAACTGGTTTTAACAATAATTAATAACCAGGCCAAACAATACACCAGTAACCATTATCATGTAGCAAAATGTTGCTCTCTTCATGGCCTCTCCCGTCTCGTGCACTTTCCTAACCAATGTGCCACTTATATCCTGTGCCAATTTTCACGCAGGCTGGCTGCTGCCCCTCTTTCCCATTACCATGCCGTCTGCTATTATTTTTTTTTCACAATCCGCCATGGCATTTAATTAGGCCAAAATATTTCAGTTTTCGAGAAAAGATGCTGTTTACTAAACCATGTTCCATGATGTTCAGATGTTTTGGGATGTCAGTATATTAGTAACCAGGCCACAATATATTTTATTTGTTTCTTTGTTATTCATTTCTTCAATTCTGTTTACATATGGTCGCTCATCAGGTCTGATGACAGCCTCTGTCTCCTGCACCATCAATCATTTTTGACATGATGTTAAGCTGTTTAAGATTTTTTGTGGGTTCCAGGGCCCTAATTTGGATCGACAAAAACAGACCCAGTGTCCCAATGACAAGCATGTCATAAGAGGCAGCTAATTAGGAGTTTGCTGAAATTGGATGTGTTGGGCCAAAAGGTGCAGATACTGCAGCCTAGCTGTAAACAACAATACAACGTGCCAATAGCCCCTTGGTGAACCAAAAACAAAAACAACAACCCCAATTGACACAATATCACATAAAATATTTTATATTCAGTGGAATGCTGTTTTTGCTTGGGTCATAATGCACTTAACTTCTTTAATACATTATCATCTGTTTTTATCAGGGTACCAAAATATCTGAACACTCTCACTTAGACTGGTCCCATTTTCTTAAGTGCTGCATTCTGGGGGACATTTATTTTCTTCCTAATCACCTCTATTGTGATTTTGTTTTGGACTTTCTTTAAATACAAAATACTAAATAAAATACTGTGATTTCATGAAAGGAAAACTAAAGAAACAGTTTCGCTACAGCAAGTAAAGGACCCTCTTCCTCGCCTCCAGGCGTATTAGGCACACTGGGCTAGACATATTTTACAGACCAGTCGGCGATGTGGTCAGCATCACACCGACCACCTTTACTTCCCAGGGCTTGTACCTGGTACCCACTCAAGGCTAGGTCAACCTAGGAGCCAAGGTCATTTCTGACAAAAGTCCCGCTCCGTCAGGACTACCGTTATAGAAAGGATAAAGTAATATGGTTCAGGACATCTTATGTGAATGAAACCTGGTCACTTGTCACCAGATTTGAAATATTTTTTCAAATCTGGGGAAAGACTTAGACTGATATTGATAACATTAGAAATATTTTACAATAACAAGAGGTGTCAACAGCCAAGGTTGTACACCTGGAACAAGGGAGAAATGATCACTCTCTATAAGGCTATGTGAAAAGCAAGGGCCAGCAGATGACTTCAGCAGATGCCTTTATATCCCTAGTAGTCAGACATTCATTAACTGGTGCCCGCGCAAAATAGAGGCAATTAAATGGTATGATAGAATCACTAATGTACAGCTTTGGGAGAGAGCTGAACAAGTTTCAGTGGACCAAGAGGTGAAGAAAAGATGCTGGTGTTGGATAGGACACACGCTGAGAAAAGCTGAGAACAATATAACTAGAATGTCTTTGCACCAGAACCCACAGGGTATATAAATGAAGGAAGACAAAAAAACACATGCAGAAGGGGGCTAGAGAGTTAAGTTAAACAGGAGGATATGGGGAGAGCTGCATGCCACAGCGGAATTTAGAATAACTTGACAAGAGTTGGTTGAGGGCCTATGCTCCTTTGGGGGGATAGACAGGTAAAAGAAGAAGTTAGACAAAGAATAACTATAATTAATTAATTCTATGACTGTACATTAATCATGTCTTGAATAATGACAGGATTGATTCAACAATCTCTCTAAGCTATAGGTCTTTCCAAATCTACTAACTTGGGAACTAGAGGTTTGAGGTAAGGCATGCATTTGGGGGGGGGGGGGGGGGGGAGAGAAGGGAGGGGTTGTGTTTGTTTTGTGAAAGCAAAATGCTAAAGGTTTAACAGCATTAGATTAGAAACAAAACTGGTTTGAAATTCACAAAGAAAGTGTACAAGTGTAAAAAGATCTAGAGTATGAATTCTGAACACAGTTTAGAACTGCTTCTTCTTAACATGTAAACAGCTATCTATTTGGAGTCTGCTTAAACTCGAGGTGCTGGGCCAAAAAGTGGAGATACTACAACCTAGCTGTAAACTACAATAAACATGCCAACAACTTTTCAATGGCAAACAAAAGAAGAACACAATTTAGTTATCTTAAGTTAATCTACACACATAAAAGAAAATGCAAAAATACTCTTTTCATGCCTTGTAAATTGTGTAGATAATTACAGACAGATGACATTCAATGAGTGATGTGATGAACATCAAACAAACTGCTTTTACTTCCAGAACAAACTCCTGGTACTCATTTTCAGGTGGGTCAACCCAGGGAATCGAAGTCAGTTTTAAAAACAAATCCATTACAAGGCAATTTATAAAATGAAAAACGTTAACTTGAAAAATCTGGCCATAGATGACGAATAACAGCTGCACAACTGAAAAGGAATGTTTTAATGAGCAAATGGAATGTGGTAGATAAAAAATAAAAGTGAACATAGTTTAGTTAAAAAATAATCAATCTTTCTATTACTGTGTTATAAAACAAAAGCCACCAAAACTTGTGTGTGCAAATGAGGTCAATGTGAGAAAAACATTAGTAAACAATGATCGTGCTGAAAAACTATGAATGAGGGCTTAAAATTTACATATCCATGTCAGATTATGGACATCCCATAGAAGAAACATTAACAATTCAAAGGATTCTGCTTTCATTTCTATATTTCTCATTTTTTTAAATAACAAAATAAAACAGTTAACAATCTGACAAAATAGTTGTTGTAACATTTCTGGTTAACAAACAGTCAAAACAACAAACAGGCAACATGTGTTGGGGCCAGTGGAAAAAAAAAATAAAAAAGCAAGATCCTGTCTTACCATACATAGACTCTGTGAAAGCAACACCAAGAAAGTTGGTTAGAACAAAAATGTGGGAGGGATTCAATAATTACAACAGTAACATAATGTGCCATATGTATATAATATGTAACATATGAATTTAGATATCAGATTCTAAACATCAGTTTCTCTTCTCTTCCATTCTGAAAAGAAATACATTTAATTTTCGATACAAGTGAAATAAGGGTATACCGTAAGATAATTTATAGTTTTACGTTTACAGTCAACATGCAAACATTCTTATACAGTGGGAAACTAAATGATAGGGTTGTAACTAGAAACTTTATCCTTGAGCTGATTTCTTCTGGCCAAATTAATTTTTTAAATGCAGCCTTTTTAGACAAGTTACATGTTGTATTAACATTTTAAAAGCAAATAATATCTTAGGACGCTTTAAACCGGAGCTCTACTTTAAACACAAAATAATAACCTTGGCTCCCAGGTCAACCCAGCCTTACACGGGTACCAGGTAAAGTCCTGGAAAGTAAAGGTAGCCGGAATGATGTTGACCACTGAGTGCCATTGGTCTATAAAAAACAGATCCAGCCCTATATGCCCAATAAGCCTGAAGATGGGGAAAATGTTCCTTACCCTTCAAATATTCCCAATAAGATTATCACAATTTTTTAATAAGTACACAAACAAAATAAATAAAACAACAATCTATACTCCTACAAATATAATTTATGCAACATAAAAAAAAAAAAAAAAAAAATGACAGTCTTAAATGGCCATTCAAGAAAGTACAAATACTATATATCCCAAATATAACCCAGAATTGCTGAACGGGTGATCATTGATTAGATTACTACAACTATGTGTTACTATAATGCTGCAATCAAATATGAACTTTTACCTTTCTTTAGACATTTCCGTGGGAAAAGGTTTGAATTAAAACAAAGTAAAGGAGCCTTGTTCACACTCTGAGATGCACATTGTGTTACCAGTGACAAACATGGATAATTACAAGAATAGGAAAAAGAAAAATTGAAACAACAGAAGGAAAAATTAAAGTAACCAGAAGAGAGACATGATTGGAATCAGATATCAGGAAACAAGTTGGGATGGAACCAGTGCTAAACTACATCAAGAGATAACAGATCAAATGGTTCAGACATGTGCCAAGACTGCCACCAGACAGTGCACCACAGACAGCCCTGTCACTTAGGCACAATGGAAGCAGTAGTATAGGTTTCCCATGCAAATGATGGATAGGTGGATGGAAAATGTAAGCATGTGTATACAGCACCTATGTATGTACACATCAAGTGGTGGGGGGATATGGATGTTTGGTTTATAAGAAATATAAGGTTTAGCATTTGGGGGCAACAGATGTTTGGTTTAAAAGAAATATGTGGTTTAGCATTTGGGGGCAATGGATGTTTGGTTTATAAGAAATATGTGGTTTAGCATTTGGGGGCAATGGATGTTTGGTTTATAAGAAATATGTGGTTTAGCATTTGGGGGTAACGGATGTTTGGTTTATAAGAAATATGTGGTTTAGCATTTGGGGGTAATGGATGTTTGGTTTATAAGAAATTTGTGGTTTAGCATTTGGGAGCAATGGATGCTTGGTTTATAAGAAATATGTGGTTTAGCATTTGGGGGCAATGGATGTTTGGTTTATAAGAAACATGTGGTTTAGCATTTAGGAGCAATGGATGTTTGGTTTATAAGAAATATGTGGTGTAGCATTTGAGGTAATCATACCAGAGGGAGTTGTCATGGCAGAGTAGTTAGATGCTTGCTGGGAATCGGAGGGTTGTGGGTTCGCTCCCTGGGGGAGCCAGACTTTTTTCAAGAATGACCTTGGCTCCCAGGTTGACCCAGCCTTGAGTAGGTACTGCATGAAGTCCCGGGAAGTAAAGGTGGCTGGTGTGATGCTGACCACATCACCCATCTTGTACCGATTGGTCTATAAAATATAGGTCTAGCTTTATATGCCCTATACGACTAAAGGCGTGGAAAAGGGCCCTTTACTTTAAAAAAAAAGTCATAACAGATGGAAGATGTGTGACAGAGATCATGTGCAGAAGAAGAGGCCAAGCAAAGACTGGAAAAGATGAAACAAGTCTTCTAGACTAAGCATCCTTTATGGAATGACAGAAAGACAGCAGTAAAATCTTATATTGAATCTATTTGGCTGCAGTACGGCAGTGAATCACAGATTGTGAATGAATCAATTTATACAAGCTGGGAAGCAGTGGAGGCATGCCAGAATATTCTATGCAATCTTTATCAACTGAAGTTTAGAAAGAGAGGTGTCAAGAGTCAATTCTGCTGATCCCCGTGTGGGTTCCAGGGCCTCATTACAGGGAAACCAAGAATAGACCGAGTGCCTTCCCAACTAGCATATCGTAAGAAGGGGGGCTTCCTTCCAAGTCAGAGTGCACTGGCCTGAGAGGCAAGGAACCAACAGTCTGCATACAGATAAGTCAGCCATATAAAACAGATATGCACGCACCACTCAGATTCTGTAGCAAGGTTAGAGATGAGGTGGACGCATATCCAGAAATTTCCGCTGGAGTTAACAGCCGGGGAACACGAAGAAGAAGAAGAATTCTGCTACATGGGAAGTGAATCATGGACAATTAGATAACTAGTGAAGAATTCAGTTTAAACTGCAGAAATGTTACTTTAGAGCATTATTAGACATATTAGAAGTGTAATGAAGATATCTTGATGTATGTCATCATAGGAAGACAATCTTTATTATTTAGTCCAGTCTTGCCTAAAAGAAATGGAAAACTGGAGTATGTCCAACAATGGGAAAAGTTGGAGTGAAAGAGAAGTAGAAGAAGAAAGAGGATACTGGACAGTTTGGCATCGTGGCATATAGGAACATCTCTTTCAGAAATGAGAGCTATGAGATTGAAGGCTGTCATCAGGCCCTTTAGAGAATGTTTTCCTCACAGCAAGCTTGAAAATCTCTCTTTTCTTAGCCAATTCTCCAACCATAGGTGTTTTCATAGTGACTGCATCTTTAATATCTTCTATCCATCATCAAATTGTCTGCCTCTACTTAATTTTCAAGAAACTGTAACCTCCATCACCGTTTCCTCCAGGCCACCATGTTTAATGATGCTAAAATGAAATCTTTTGAGACAGGCTGCTGTTTATGAGCAAGTTCTCCTCAATGCTCGGATCATGTAAAATGTCATTGTTTTTTTCTTCTTCTTAGTTCGGATATACAATCAGTTAATGATGCCACTGGAATTGAAACTCTTCATTTGCTGCTGAAGATGGGGATGGAGCGCTTATGGGGGTGTATACAGCATGGAAGATTAAAAAAAAGATGATGATGATGATCTAGAACTCAAAAGAAGGTGTTGGTGAAATCAGAGCATAACAGCAGACTTCACCAACATATGTTCAATTTTTTGGAGGTTTAGAAAACAGGGAGCTGCGCCCTTGCAATTTAGCACCTGAAGCATGTACTCCAACACTGTAAACTGAATCCTGAGAAGCTATCTGGCCTGTTCTAACCTCAGTAAAGATAGCATATTTAGACTGTATAATAGCCTTCAATAAAGCTGCTGAAGATGAGGACAGAGCATGTATGGGAATGCCCCAAGTGCTGTGATGTCAGTTCTTGACTCAACTCAACTCAACAGCCTTCAATGAGGCTACTAGTCTCCACAAGTTTTCTGACAGTAAGATTGCAGAAGAAGTAGAAGGGATGGAGATTTGTGAAGAAATGGGAATGCCCGTGCCATCTGACATGCCACGTGATAATGATAATGACCATATACTCAACACACCTGAAATACTAGAAAAGGGTCTTTGACTTAGAAATTAACTGAAACCTGTGCTATGTAGACATAAGAATGATCATTATTGACACAGATGAATTTAGTGCATCCAGCAACTATCTCTATTAAGTAACAGCTAGTGCACTCAGCACAAACAATATTGAAAGAAGGAATACCACAGAAAAATTCAAACATACAGAAATATTAACAGTAAATTTGGATTTATATGAAGCAGATACTTAAATACTTTTCTTTTTAATGCTCTAATTAGTAGATGAATATTCACAAACTTTACACAGTTACAAGGACACAAACAGTTTACAAACACAGGGTGTTTTAATTACAAAAGACAATGTTTTCATTGTTTAAAAAAATAATTCATTAATATATTTAAAGTGTATAATTTAGAAATGTTTGGTTCACACTATAGAGTATGGGTAACTGCACTTTACAATATCTGGTTTATATCAAAAGTTATGTTTGGACAGTTCTTCAGCAGCATTTCGAGCCTTTGAGGTTCATTGCTGCAGATATCACCCGCCTCCATTCATCTCTCTGGTTGGCCTTCTCTTTCCAGTTGGTAACACCAAGTGTTTGCAGGTCTGTCTGGATATTATCTATCCATCGTCTTCTTGGTCTCCCTCATGGTCTACGACCATTCATCTCCCTGGTGTATACAGTTTTTACTTCTTTGTCATCTGACATTCTTTCAATATACCTCAACAATTTCATTCTATTAGCTCTCATGATGCCAGTGATCAGTGGTGATTTAAACAGATTATGAATTTCGTTGTTGCTTCTCACTCTCCATTCACCACTGTTTGCATCTTTGATGGGTCCAAAGATTCATCGAAGACTCTGTTTTAGAAAACCTGTAAAAAAGCTTCATCTCTTTTAGTCGCTAGACACAGGTTTAAAAAAAAAAAAACATGAAATCTCAAGAATTCAACTGGAGCAAACATGAGCAGAACTGCCATAATATTTAGAGGTGTGCCATGCAACAAAAGATACAAACATGAAGGGGTTTTAATATAATAAATCCAATTTAAGAAGTTTCATTTTCTTTAGCTGCCAACTGTAAATATTTTAGTGCATGATAAACTAAAATTTTTACTTGTGAGACACTGAAAATTATTTTTGAAACACTGTGTATGGTAATCTGGACACCACGATAGGATTGTACACAAATGGTGAAACAAACATCTGCCGGAGACAAACACTTTTATCCCAGTCCCGCTCATCAAAATACCAACCTTCTTCATCACTTGGTATTGAGCTGGTTTCTTCATCATCCTCATCTATGGCATCCACACTGTCTCTCCTGACGAATTAAACAGAAAAGAAATGGATCAATATGGAACAAGTGAAAACCTGAAATCTATAGAGGAAACCTAACAACTATGACAACTGGGACAAGTGAAAACCTGAAATCTATAGAGGAAACCTAACAACTATGACAACTGGGACAAGGGAAAACCTGAAATCTATAGAGGAAACCTAACAATTATGACAACTGGGACAAGGGAAAACCTGAAATCTATAGAGGAAACCTAACAACTAAATCAATCTATCAGGTTATAGTCAGGTTCTGTCTCCAGTGAAGGTTGGTTTTCATGGATCTCCAACATTCTCCGTCTTTCTTCCTGGTTGTACACTCCACCAGAATGTTGTTTATTCATGTCTTAATGTTGTCCTCCCATTTCTATCGCTGTCTATCTCTTGCTCACTCACCTTAAACTTTTTCCTCCAATATTTTTTTATTTTATTTAATGTTAAAATATTTAACTAGGATTTCAAAATGTTTAATTGTAATGTAATTTCCTTTTTATCATATGCTGGTAAAAGTTGAGAGCCAATAATGATGTGGAACTAAAGTTAAATGCATTTGAAAACAAACGCTCAAAATATGATGAACATAAAATGTGAAGAATTCAACAAAGGTTAGGAAATAAGAAACATGACTGAACAATCACTGGTATCAACAGCTTTAACCCTTTGGAGATGGAGCCTTTTTGGAGTTTCAATGCCAAAAAAGATCAACAGCTTTAACTATTTGGAGATGGAGCCTTTTTGGAGTTTCAGTGCCAAAAAGATCAACAGCTTTAACCATTTGGAGACGGAGCCTTTTTGGAGTTTCAGTGCCAAAAAGATCAACAGTTTTAACCCTTTGGAGACGGAGCCTTTTTGGAATTTCAGTGCCAAAAAGATCAACAGCTTTAACCCTTCGGAGACGGAGCCTTTTTGGAGTATCAGTGCCAAAAAGATCAACAGTTTTAACCCTTTGGAGACGGAGCCTTTTTGGAATTTCAGTGCCAAAAAGATCAACAGCTTTAACCCTTTGGAGACGGAGCCTTTTTGGAGTTTCAGTGCCAAAAAGATCAACAGCTTTAACCCTTTGGAGACGGAGCCTTTTTGGAGTTTCAGTGCCAAAAAGAAGGAGCCTTCAGTAGGGGATTCTTTTAGTTTACACACACACAAAATATACCCAAAAAATAAGTGTTTATTCAACATGTACAAAACTATACATATTCGTGTAGGAAATTGAATGAACTAACAAAATCTTTATAAATCACACTGGTATTTTAACATTTATTAAAATTAGCTATTAATTTGCATAATCATTTGAATATTTAAAAAAAAATTGCCATTGACAAAGATGACTAAACTTAACAATTTAACTAAATTTTCTGAATGACTAAAGCCTGAATAAATCCTACCACTATTGTTTTGGAAAGTAAGGCCCCTGTACACCCTTGAGACACCTCTGGCATATGGTTTTACTCTTTTTCCTGCTTCCGACAAATTTTGGTTGCTATGAAGCAACAGTACTTTTCATCAATGTTTGGCACAGGTAACCCTAGAAAATAAATTGATGTGAAATTACAGAAGACATCAAACTTTCTCAAAAGACATTATTGAGCAGCTCACATGTGCAAGAAATTCGAGAAGCAATCTGACTGGCTGGTATGAAAACCTGTTAGCCAATCTCAAGGCTTGTATAATAGGACTGATGATCGGACAGCCATCTTTTTTGCTGTTGGGTGGAGTCGTCTCCAAAGGGTTAAGATAAAGAAGATAGCGACATATAAGGCACATTCTGAAAAGAAGTGAGCAGAGAATCACCAAACATGACTGAAATGAAATCTCCCTGTGTGTGTTCCAGGGTCTCATAATGGAGAGGAGGGGAGAGGGGGGGGGGGTGTAAAAACCCACTGTCTCCCCATTAAACATGTTGCACAAGGTGACTAATAACAGTGGTTTCCTTTAAAGCTAGAGGGCATCTGCCAGAGAGGCCAGGAACCCAGAGTCTGCAAACAAACTAACTCTTTGAATCCCAGAGGGCTTAGCATCACAGGCCCAAGAGGTAGTCAAAAGAGGCTAAAATTGGCGCATCATGCGTTCATTGGGCTTCGAGGCAGTAACCTATGAACGCATGATGAGTTCCTTGGGACTCATAGAGTTCAGCCAGATTTGTACAATTTATGTGCATGCAAAACTCACAAGGCACTGGAACAAGATCAAAGTCCAGACATGTACGACAACCAGAACTTCCCACCGGAGTTGACAGCCAGTGCATGCTAAGAAAAAGAAGAAAAGGAAATGGGAAACAGTTGGACTGAGGAAATGAGGACATTAAAGAAAAACCCCAAGAAGAACATTAATGAGAGAAGCAAAAATGCTGGATTGATTCCACCTATGAAATTAAAAATATTGCAAAAAGATAGAATGGAATGAGGCAAGCCCTATGTAAGTCTACAAACAGCATAAACATGATGATAATGATGACCATGTCTGTTTATATTCTACTGGAAACAATTTTAAACAAAAATGTGGCAAAAAGGATTTTTAAAAATAGCATTTGCACAATTTAAAAAAAAAAGTCTTTTACTAACCGGTCAAGAAGCATCTTCTCATAGATCTCCCCTCCATCATTGGGGAAAATTTCCTCCTGGTGGACGATGATGATCTTAATAATTTCATTGACACTTGACTGAAATGTCACCTGGTCTCGGTCTGGGGGGATCGGCAGCAGGGTTGGTCCAAAGCAGATTGCCAGGTTGTACGGATCCATCATGTTCTCATCACTGTATTCTGTTAAGCTAAAGTGTAAGGGACAGGACAAATGAATGTACGACTTTAATGCTTGATCCTAACTTAAGCAATAAAATCACAATACTGACTTGCACTAGGAATAAAGAAAGAACAGAAATAAAGAAATACACTGCCAAAAGTGAAGAGTTTTTATTAAATCATCTAAAAGATGTAAAAGTGAAAGCATGGGAAGATTAACTAATGTGGGAGGAAAAGATAAACTCAGAAATGATAAGAAGAATATGATAACAATTTAGAATAATTATTGTGACAAGAAGAGACAGGATTAGAAATGAAAATAATAGTGTGACAAAAACAGACCAAATCAGAAGTTATACATATAATTAATGTGACAAGAAGAGATGGGATCAGAAATTATGAGAATAATAATAATTGTGTTAAGATGAGAAGAAGAATAAATGAGAATAATATTTAATATGGCAGGACAAGACCATATTAGAATGATGCAAAGAGACAGATACTAAATAAAAATACGGGAGAAAAGTCTTATCTACTGTAAAATTAAACAACCTTATGTAATATTTTATGGAAGTCGGGAAAAAAAAAATGTCGAAGACTGCAGTTCATAAAGTAAAGAAAATTACAGATACAAAGGGATTCCAAATGACTGAAAAAGCAAAAAAAGTGGTAAGCTCTTCCTGACCAGGTATTAAAAAGAATAACAGAGAAGAAAACAGATAATAATAAAATCTATCTTCTTCTTTTACCGCACCAGGACATCACACAAGCAATAAACACCCGATGACACATACTCCCACCATGTGGATGAGGATCATCCATGGAGAGGTCCCATAAACCGCAAAGTACAAATAAAAAAGGCAACCTTGCATGATCTGGCTGAAGGTTTTTGCTCCAATGGGGGATAAAGGGAAAAAGAATAACTGTATGAAGTCAAATCTGTTGACTTTTTATGTCTCATAAATGGCCTATAATTGAATGCCTTGGTAATATCTTATATGACAGGGTTATTCAACTGGCGGCCCACGGGCCAAAGCTGGCCCCTGGATGAATAGTCAGTGGCCCGTAGATCAATGCTATTTGTATTGTATTAACCGGCTTTCTATGGTGGGGCTCAGGCCTTTGGCCTGTGAATATCCAGATCTCAAACAAACTGGTCCTGAGTAAACTAAGTTGAATAGCCCTGTTATATAATCAAACATTCTTACCAGGGCAGAAAATCTGATTCAATACATATTTTGTACACATAAAGTAATGATCAGAATGACCAATCCAATTACTATGTTAATTCACTGCGAAACTATTCTTGATTCACTTTTAAAATGCACTTACTGGTTCAAAAAGGCAAATAAATATCTCATGACAACCCAGGTTGGCCGGTTGACCCCCGACAATAAATCCTTGATTCTCTCAACTCTCTTGGACATTTCTTTCTCTCCTGTTGGAAAAAAAAAAAAAAAAAAACGTCAGAGTGAGCAATCCTAGTATCTTTGTAAATATTCTTGTAACAGTCAAGGGTTATATATAGTCAAAAGTTGCAATACATTTTGACAAAATAACAGCAAGATACGTGTAACTAGAAGACTGCATTACACTTAACATATGTTGACACAGTAATGATATATTCAAGTATATGGGTTCTATTTTTCCATTCTCATCTGGAAAAAAAAGTAGATCTCTGATTGATCCACTGCTCAGATTTCAAGAGTGCTATATTTTGGCTTTTTTAATTCAAATGGTTTATGATATGAATTTGAACTTTATACCTCTTAAATATAAGGTGTACTCCAAGTCATAGAACTTCTCCCTCCTGTGTGGGTACCAGGGCCCCATTTGGGGGGTGGCGGTAGACTCCCCTTCCCTCCACCCACCCACAAACATGTTGTAAATGTCAAACAAAGAGTGATATTTCCATCTTAATGGAGTGCATCTGTCTGAGAGGCACGGAACCAAGAGGATGTGCATGCAACACTCAGGTTCTGGAACAAGATTAAAGTCCGGAGGTGGGCAAACACCCAGAACTTTCGGTCAGAGTCTACAGCTGGTGAACATGAAGAAGAATATGAAGAATAGTCAGATATAACTTTAATGGACAGCTTTCAAACACCAATGCTTCAAACAAATACTATTTCATTCAATAAACTCCTTACAGGTCTAGCCCTATATGCCTAATGGCATGGAAAAGGGATCTTTACTTTTATGAACTCCTGGAGTAGCTATGAACAACCAGCTCCGCTGTACCTTTCTGATATAAACAATGTGCCATCGGAACTATTTTAGAGTATTAGTTTTAAGTAACAATTATTTTTTAAAGAAAGAGATATCCTGTGTGAGTTCCTGAACGCCATCGTGGAAGGGAGTGTGGGGGGAAGGGGGGTGGTGGGGGAGGGGGGGGGGGGGTAACTGCTTACTAACAAAATGTGACTAAAGTAAAAAGTTATTTGCTGAAATCAGATGTGCTGGGCCGCAAGGTACAGATATCACCCAGCCTAGCTGTAAACCTCATCATGACTTGCCAACTGCCCTTTTCAGATAAACGTAGACTCAGAAGAAGAATGAAATAATGTAATTAATGCCAGGGGCTAAAAGTTCAAAGAGCTGAGTTAAGAACTGACATCACAGCACCCTGGGCATTCCCATGTGTGCTACGTCCCCATCTTCAGCAGCCAGCGCAGAGTTCCAATACTGATGGTACCTGTCACAATCTGGTTATATGTCCGTTTTGCCTTTTCTCTGAGTGTAGTGAGTCGGCTAAAAGATCAAAGAATGGAATTAGAATGGCAAGAGTAGACAACTCTAAAGCTTAGGCAACTCAGCAGTTTCTAGACAACGAACTATTTGTAGTTTTGAATGGGATTTCCAATAATCAAATTATTATCCCAAATGTTTCTTTCCCAAAGACTGCAGCGCAAAATGTTATCAACTACTGCCCATGTGTGCCCAGCAAAGCTTTGTGTATTGTTTTATCTTTTACATCTGGTCTCACACAATAAAAAAATCTGGTTAAAGTTTGAACAAACAAAACTATATATGCTGTGTCTTTGAAATGAATAAACTCATGCATTTACTGCACTTTAGGTGTCTGCTATTTAAATTGCTGGGGATTAACACTGAAAACAATTTGTGATTTAAAAAAAAAAACATGAACAACTTACTTGTACATTCCACTAGGGCATCAAAAAGATGCAGAGGAAACAAAGGCTCCCTCAACTCCCTGAAGTACAATTTGAGGACCCCTGCGACTGAATTGATATCACTGGCATCAACAACATCGGCCAAGGCATCTTCTCCTGTTGGAAAGAACACAAACATGTCACTGAATGTGCGCAGTCAATCTGAAGTCAGAATAAAGCTGTGATTTTTCCTTAGAAGACTTCTGCAGTAAACAGCAAGTACTTACTGTATAATGCCATGACCCTGTGACCTCTATTACTAAGGCTATGGGAACATTTGATGTCAACATCACTTTTAAAAAGTCATTTGGTTCACAGGAAGACCCCTCTCCCCCTCCCCAAGCTATTTTTAGTCAGTATATGCATAATCAGTCTCCCAAATGCTGTGCAAATGCAAACAGAACCAATGCCATTATTCTTAGAAGTGGGTCACTACAGACATTTTAGTTTTGTGGCCTTCATAAGATTATGGCCTCCCAGGGCGACATAAGTTAATGTACTCCTAACTTGTTTAGGTGAATTACTGAAGCTAAAATAATATGTATGTGTTGAAAACAGAAACAGCTACATTAAATATTTATAAGCAAACTAAAAAATCATAAAACAGTAGTACACTCAGAAATCAATGAAACTCACCAGATTCAAATATATTCTTAAACTGGTTGATTTCAACTTGGGCACCAGATACTCGGAACACACCCTGATGATGAAGCCCTGTGATACAAGAAAGTAAGTCAATGAAGGTACCCCTTTTCGTGCCGCCAACAGTATATGTGTCAGTATCCCCAAATTATTTTACCAAAACTGGCCCTCAGCTGGGATGTGGTCGATATGATTTTAGCCATCTTTACTTCTCAGAAAACTGACACTCATTTTATGCTAGATCAATCTGGAGGACAAGGTGAATGAAACAAATTAACGCTTCAAGAGATATACTATCAAGTGATCACAGGTCTAACAGATAAGTGTTAAAGACACTGTCTGCTGCAGTTTTCTGTTGGTAAGTAAACTAAAGAGTTAATGACTTTGTTGTTTATCATATACCTAGCAGGGCATCAGCTCTCATTCCTTGGCTCAAGAACACACAGAAACTGACTTTGTGTTTAATGAACTACTTTCAATACATGCATAAATCTCCACTGGTGCTTCAGTATCCTTCCACAAACCACACAAGAATATTTTTACCTCTTTTAGTCACTTGTGTGTTGTTTTGTTTCTTGTTATTGTTTTGCTAATGAAGGCTAATTGCTGCAATGTCCTTTGTTTATTTATTGTAACTGGGTCTCTAAAGTTGATGTTCTCTAAACTTAATTTTTTTTTTTCTCAGAAAGTTTTCATGCAAGTTTTCACCGGCTGCTGCTGTGATCTGTGCAATGTGATTAGTTCATTATCAAGTGCCTCGCCGACTAGCGTAGGCGACCATACCTCTCCACAATCTGCAATCCACAGCTGCGTGTATCAGTTCCTGTGTTGTCACCCCTCCGTGCCATGACAAACGACTGTCAAAAATCTTCTCGCGTTGTCTTCCTCGGTCTCTCTTTCCACAGATCTTTCCAGCAGTCACAACATGTTCCAGTTTCGCTCTTCTTAAAACAATACCAAAAAATAAAGACATCTCTTTCTGATGTTTGTGATTAAGTTGTCTTTGAACCCTCACCTCTGCAAAAATATCTAGGCTGCTCAAGATATTGTTTGGCTTGTTTATGAATTGTCCAGACTTCACAGCCGTATGTTAAAACTGACTGTTTACAATTTGCAAGAAGTCTTTTCTTAACCTCCAATGATATGCACAAAATGTTCTTCAAATGCAGTTCTCACCCGTCCTATTCTGTTCTTGATCTCAGTGATACTTCTTCCGTTAAATATTATCCATGTGCCTGGATACAAATATTTATGTACCTGTCCTCAAATAATACATTTGACTTAAAAAAAAAAAAAATCATTTAGGCACCATTTCTTTCTTGGAAATCATCATTACTTCTGTCTTCCCATTTTTCAAACTGAGGCCCATTTTATCACTTTCTACAACCACTGTATCTATCAACTCATTTAGTTCTTTCTGACTTGTGATTAATCAGGAATATCATAATGGCTCTCCAGACAAATCAACTGTTGCTTCGATCTCCTCCTTACTAGCTCCAGCAGTGCAAAACAACTGATGACTCCTGTTCTGTGTTGATGAATCAAATAACTCGTCTCCTTGGTAAGATGTTCATTTGTTGCAGCTCTAAGCTGCACATTTGTTGCAGCTCTAAGCTGCACATTTGTTACAGCTCTAAGCTGCACCCCCATGGGTCAATCAGCTTTGACCCATATGACTCGGCCTCTCTGGCAGAACAGCTAGCCACCCGCCAAGAATGTCACTCAAAACATGAACTCTGTAGCTCCAGTGATGATCCCTAGGAAAATGAAACCATGACCTTCACAGTGTGAGGCAAACAGCTTGACCACGTTGCTATGGAGACCTCTGTTATTATTCATAGTTTAACATATATATCCTTACATATCCTTACATGGTAACTGGACGAAATCAAGGCATCACTAGATCACTTTAAACAGCAACAACTGATAACAAACTTGAGAAACTTTATAACACAATATCATAACAGAAATAATATATGGAAAAAGTTATAAATGGTTCCTTACCATAGAGATTTATTACTCTTATACAGCTCTTTATAATAAGTGGGATTTCTTGACCTGTTGCCTGTGGGTAGAAGAACATGAATGTAGACAACAGAAATGAATGGGTCTACCAAATATAGAAATTAACAAAATAAATACAATCATTCGAACAAGCACATAAAAATATTCTAACAGACTAATCATCATCATCATGTAGCAGGACCTTTGCAGAACATTGCTCTCATCACGGTCTGCCTGAAAACAAACTCGGTCTCTAGTCAAAAATCCCACCCCGTGCACTTTTATATCCAAGGATTCACATATATCCTGTGCCCATTTTCATGTTGGTCGATCCCTACACCTCCTTCCTGGTACGATGCCTTCTGCTACTTTATTTTTTCAAATCCGTACTGGCGCTTGATATTTCAGCTTCTGAGTCAAGATGCTGTTTATTAGCCAATCTTCCTTGATGTTCAGATCTTTTAGAATGTCAGTTTTTCTCCTCGTCTTTGTCCATGGTATTTAGAGAATCCTTCTTAAACATTTCAGCTCAAAAGCCCCTATTTTCTTCCCTAAGCACTGGGCAATCACAGTCCATAACTCACATCTGTATGTTGCTACAGGGAAGGTGCGTGCTCTCAAAATTTTAATTTTCTTGCTGATGCTTAACCATAGATTTATAATGCTCTTTAATCTTTGTTTTGCTACAGCCATCCTCCTTTGACTTCTGTCAAACAGTCTCCACTGCTGTTTATTATGGAGCCTAGATATTCAAAGTTTGTGACATTTTTATTTTCTTCATCTTTACTGTTATTTGTGGGTGGCCGCCAGATTTTACTAATAAAGTTACTATTTTACCAAGGAAGAAAATAAATGAGATCATACTAGAATGTGTATTATAGTATCTCTAAGTAACTTGTCCATAATTTCCAAAGTTCTACGCTAATCCAGCATTGTAATATGCACTTGGGGATCTCCATGGCCAAACTGTTTGCCTCATATTCTAAGGTCAAAGGCTCATATCAAAGACTGTACCACTCAGTTCATAAATTAAATTTTTTCACATATTCCTGAGAAACTGTTGCCAGAACTAAGGAGTTCAAACTCCGTGTGATGCTCTCAGCATTCAGCTAGCCATACTGTGAAAACAGATTAAGCCATTTGAGATAAAACAGTGTAATGAAACTGACCCTCTTGACCTTACACTTTTAATGTGCACTCTAACTTCCAAGAACCATCGGGGCATAACACTGACCATCTGTCTGTCAAGACAATGATCTGAATGCAATCCCCAGCACAGGAAGGGTTCTTTCAGGCCAGTATGGTTCTAGGATCAACTCAAGGTCATAAAATGCACGCCCAGTACTTTAAAAAAAAAAAAAATTAAAAGACAATGAGAAGAGAAACTGGCTTACCTAGAATATGTGAAAGCCAAATTTGTATACAACAGTACCATGAGATTTTTTTTTTCTGTTTTATCCTCTACTGACATGTAACTGTTTCTTATATATGTGTGAAACCTGCAGATGATGTATAATGTATGAACCTAATTTGCCTAAATTGTTTATATTTAAAACATTTGGTAACACATTACTTCTATATATTCCTCCAGGCTTCCACTAAACAGTTTTGGCTGCCCAACCCGAGGATGGTGACCAATTCTTCTCTTCTTTGGTTTGGGAGGTGGCACTGGTGGTCTGAAATACAGTAAACACGAGAAAGTTGGTAACACATGTAACCTACTGATGGCAGTAAAATAAACTATATGTACAACAATATGGTCTGATATAAAAATTTGAGATAAGTTTTCATGAGGAGAACTGTGACGTCAAAGATGAATCTACAGCAGATCCAGTAAACCGGTAGAACGCAGCAGTGCCCAAAAAGAACTCAGAAGATGGGTATGCGTGTAAATCAAGTAGTTCACTAAACAAGACCGGTTCAGATAGGAACACTGAACATATATGGCTGAGGCAACAAAGAAGACGTACAGTTGACAACGAGCAAGGAGAAGACCATGCAGATAATGGCCTGACAGCTTCAAAAACAAACAGTCTTAAAGAAATGAATACCAACTTATACATTAGAAAAAGCACACAGAACACCCCAACACCCTTACTTCTCCCACAATACTTCAAAGAGGTAACTGGAGGAAGCGGAGAAGATGGAGAAAAAAGACAATGCTCAGAGTTATAAGTCCTTATATACGATGGGATATCAAGTGACCTATGCACTAGAACAAACAGAACATATATCTTAAATGAGGAGTAACTGACAAGTTATATATATATACAAAATCTCAACAGCAATAGTGAAATAAACATCAAAAATCTAGGGAAATGGCTGTAAATGTGTATATATCTTAGAATTTTAACATCTTTTTTTTTTTTCAAACAGTTATCTTGTGTACCTGCTGAAAACAGCATTTTGTTTTTCTCCAAGTGCTTTCTGTATGGCTGCATGTTTAGCTTGCAACCTGGCAAGTCTGTTACAGCTGAGTGTGTACTCACGGAATTTCTGCAGAAATAAAACATTAAATTAGATTATCAGTTAGACATTTTTCTGTTTTTGTGTGTGCTGCAAACACCTCCAGTAACAAAGTATGATACGATGATCGCACCCCCCCCCCCCCCCACACACATACATAAACCCAGCTTGTTACTAAAATGTTACTACAGAGGGGTGAGCTATAAAAACAAAGATGCAATATACTTAGATACTTTAAATAGCCAACTTCAACTCCCAAATGCAATATTTGCTATAGGGCTTTCTTTGTGTGTGTGTGTGTGTGTTTTTTTTTTTTAAATCTCACTGAAGCCCCATTATAGGGATTTAATGCTCCTTAACAAGCAACTTATAATAGTAAGTTAAGTAAGATAATACTCATAAAAGTATGTAAAGTAAGATAATACTCATAAAAATAAATAAAGTAAGGTAATACATAAGTAAGTAAAGTAAAATAACACTCATAAAAGTAAGAAAAGTAAGGTGATCCTCATAAAAGTAAGTCAAGTAAGGTAACGGACCATATTTATGTCGGTGGCGCATAGGGCATATTACACCGTAAAAGATCAGCAATTAAAGGTTCGCTGAAACTGAAAATTATGGATGGAAAAGACCTAGATATTGCAGTCTAATTGAAAACCACAATACAGTGTGCCAACCACCTCTTTAAAAGTGAATGGAGAAGAAAAGAAAGCTACAGGATCAAGCTACCTGAAACGGTAAAGTCAGGAGATGTGAACCAGCATCATTGCACACGGTTATAAACCATAAGTGCTCTGCCACCAGTACGGACAGCTGATAAGAAATTGTCCACCTGTGTTGCCGTCCACAGTATAACTTCCTAGCTACAGCAACGTTCTTCCATTTAACCCAAATTGTCAACCCTGGTACCCATTTCCTAGAGGCTGGGTGAAACAAGGGAACCACCCGGTTTGGAACACCAGCTGTGGGCTGCAGCGAGTCGCAGCTGGATTTGAAAGAGAGTCTTTTATCGACTGCACTAACACGGTCCCCTATGCGGCTCCTACCGATCAATGAAGCACTTACTTCTAAGTAGAAAGATTCAGTCTCCAAGCGATCAGTCTTATATTTGGTGTGCTCATGGGGTGATTTTGGGATCAAAGTCTCAACCGTAAAGAACTTTGTCACATCATAATCTTTGACTTGGATTGTTTCCACCAATGTTTTTTCTGTCATCTCCAAGGTTTTCCAAATCTGAAGGAAGAAAAATAACAATGCTAATCACAAAAAGTAAAAGAACTCAAGAGGTAAAAACATTAATGAATATCAGAGCATAAGAACAAACAAACAAACACACAAACAAAAATACAAATGAGCATTAACTCCAGAGGTAAAAACATTAATGAATATCAGAGCATAAGAACAAACACACAAACAAAAATACAAATGAGCGTTAACTCTAGAAAAAACCACAGTACAATTTATTTTAACTAAAGTAAATCCCCCCAAAAAATTTTATGGCACAGAATAAAACTTAAAGAGTTACTTGTAAATTTAAAGATAAAAAACATCAGTCAGTCAGTTCTCGTAGCACATGAGGCTTCAGAGAGGAATTTCCATGCTTTCCTGTCTTCCGCAATCTTCAGTGAAGTTTTCCATGTCAGAGATGCCTCACTTAGGTCACTTTCTATCACTCGTCTCCATGTTGTTTTTGGGTGCCTCTTTTTTGCTCTTTCCCTGTGGTGCCCATATAAGAGCTGTTTTGGCAGGTATATCAGGATTCATTCTCATAACGTGGCCAAACCATTTCTATCTTCTCTTGGTTATTCTACTGTCCAGAGTTTCTAGATTTGTGACTTGAAGTAGTTTAGTGTTTGAGATTGTATCTGGCCAGAAAATGTTGATAATTCTATGTAGACATGTGTGGTGGAAGGTGGATTTTGTTTATTTATTACTACTGCAAGGCAGCTTGCTCCCGGCCGGTGACTATGCTGTTATATTAGTTTTTCAGTTTAATTATTTAAAAAAAAAATATTTAAAAAAATATTTTTAAAACAAAAACCAAAGGACACTTCTCATTTTTTTTGGTTTTCATAAGCAGTTTGTACATCTAAAACTGAAAATATAATTAATATGATAACATAGGCAATTATAAATCTCGGAAAAAAAATTCTGACCTAAATGTACCGCCATACTGTCTGTTTCACTTGTTGCTGAATCTATTTCCCACCTCTTTTTAATCACATCTTGCTATATACTCAACTAAAAAGGGGGGGGGGGGGGGGGGATGTGTGGGGGTCTTGCCATATACTCAAGGGGAGTGGGGTGACCTGAAAAAATTTTGGGGATCACTGGTTTAGAGTTTAATGCTGATTAAGTCGGTCAATATATCTTCCTCAAATTTCTGTGAAAAGGACATTTCAGAAAACGTTCTACATTCTGTCAGCTTTGTATGCACACAGGTTGTTTCTTCAGTTGTCAAACAATTTCATTAGGTGAAAAATGGTGATCGGTTCCTGCAAATCAAATTTGAGCCATCAGTCTAGACCTGAAACAATTTATCAACACATGCAGCTTACACTGTCCCTTAAAAGCCTCTTGCTTCTAATATCCATATGGCTTTTTTGTCACAATGAATGTGGCAGCAGGAAACGTTTAAATAAATGTTAATTCTTATTACAAAAAGACAGACAATAAGAGACTTCGACTCATAAATATATTTTTTTTTAAACGCTTGACTTTGGTTTAAAAAAAGATAGAAAACCTTCCAACTTGTGATTTCTAACATTAACTATGGATAATTACAAAGAACTAGTACAGTAGTACAGCCAACAGTTGTGAAGAATAAATGGAGACCATCTGATTATCACAAAAGAACGTCTCAGGACAACTGACCTCATCGTTCTCCACTCTGAGACTGTTCAGCCGGTCCTCTATCGTGGTGTGCCTCTGAATCAAATCTTCCTGGACCTCCTTCTGAGCACTAATTTGGCAGACCTGTAGAACGAAACAAAATGAAAAAAAAGCTGGTTCATAACTGACTTATCATTGACTTATCACTGACTCATAACTGACTTATCATTTCATTTTCAATAACTTATTCTTTACCAATGAACTCTTTTTTCTTCTTCACGTACACTGGCTGTAAACTCCAGCAGAAAATTCTGGTTGTTTGTCTGCTCATGGATTTAGTCTTGTTTCAGAACTTGAGTTTTGCGTGCACATCTGTTTTACAGATCTGGCTTACTTATATGCAGACTTTTTTGGCTCATCACTGCTCAGGCAGATGTGCCCCAACTTGGAAAGGAAATCCCTAATTAGTTGCCGTTTATGACATGCTTGTTAGGGCAGCAGTGGATCCATTCTTTTCCCCCCATCTTCCTCAGCGGCAAGGATAAACTAACTGCACACAGATAAGCCAACAAAATGGACGTTCATGCAAAACTTAGGCCCTGGCGCAATGTCAAAGTCAAAATGGACAAACAACCAGGATTTTCTGCCTGACGTTACAGTCAGCGAACAAAAAGGAAGAAGAATTTAAAGTAAAAATGTTTGAAGCCAGAAAGAGTTACAGTAAAACTGTCTGGGACTGAATGAGTTGAGAATGCAAAAGTATCACTGAATCGTAAGAATAAAATTCAAATGCAAAGGAATCTTTCTATGCCAGTGGTTCATCATATTTGTATAGACCAGTCGGAACTCCGTGGGTGATGTAGTCAAAGGGGTATTTTACCTGGTACCCAGCTGAGCATCTGAGAGTATGCATCTTTCCTGTAGCAACATATGGATGTGAGTCATGGACTATCTCCCAGTCTTTAAGAAACAGAATAAGGGCTTTTCTCGTAATCCAACGTACCGTGATCGAAACTCACTGCGGGCTGCGTGGATTTTTATCGTGGTATAGGACGTCGCAGGTCGACCCAGCTTCAAATGGGTACCAGGATGGCTGTCCTGGGGAAGTAAAGATGGCCAGCGTAATGCTGACCACATTACCCACTGAGTGCCGATTGGTCTGTAAAAATATGGGTGCTCTTCCCATATGCCCAATGCGCCTAAAGGCGTTAAAAGGGATCTTTACTTTACTTTACTTTTATAAGGGCTTTTGAGCTAAAATCCTAAAGAAACATTCTCAGAATATCTTGGACAAAGAAGAGGAGAAATACTGACATCTTGAAAGATCTGAACATCAAGGAAGATTGGCTAATAAACAGCATCCTCTCTCGGAAGCTGAACTATTTTGGTCATATCAAGTGCCACGACGGATTGGAAAAAATAATAGCAGAAGGCATGGTACCATCAAGGAGGGGAAGGGGCCGATCAACACGAAGATGGGCACCCCTTGAATATGAAAGTACATGAGGCGAGAGAGCTGGCGAGTGACCCAGTTTCTTTCAGGCAGACCATGATGAGAGTGACGTTCTGCAAAGGACCTGCTACATGATGACCAAGCTTAGCTGGGTCGACCTGGGAGCCAAGGTTATTTTCTTTTAGAAATCAAACCCATTGCAGATTTTACACATTATCTTTGAGTCGGAGGCAAGAGTACAGCCACTACACCACCATGACTTCGAATCATAAAAATGCTAAAGTATTACTGAATCGTAAGAATGCCAAAGTAACACGGAATGATATAACTAGGTTGTCTTTATTGTATTCAAATGTCACAGTAGTTTGACAGAACATGGGAAAATGTCACCTGAGTGTTACAAGGGTGTACAGAGATGCAGAGAACAGCAACACTGTAACCCATAATGTATATATACTACAAGTGACAACTAGTAAAGGTTGCATTCTTTACGTAGATAACTTTGACAACAAAACCCAATCAATTTTGAATACATCTACACAGGGCATGGCATGAGTTGAATGAAGGTCTAAAACAGGATATTAATGGCAGAAGAAGACAGGGAAAAATAGATGAAGGAGAAAAGCAGAATGAGCTGCAGCATAGAAGAAGAAGACAAAGATGAAGAAAAAGAGGAAGAAGAGGAAGAGGACGAGAAGGAAGAAGAACAGAAAAAGAAGTAGAAATATAAAAATAAAAATAAGAAGAAGAAGAAGAAGAAGAAGAAGAAGAAGAAGAAGAAGAAGAAGAAGAAGAAGAAGAAGAAGAAGAAGAAGAAGAAGAAGAAAAAGAAGAAGAACAACAACAACAACAGCAACAACAACAAAGAAAAAAAAAAACTGCTTGGGAGCCCGAGAAAAGAAGAAGAAAGAGAAGGACACCACTGTCAGTCACAAAGTCAGAATGGATATGCTGCTGGTCAACAACAGCAAGTAAATGTTACCCCACACAGAGCAATAAATACCCGGTGACCCAAAGTGCCACCATGAGGATGAGGATCACCCGTGGAAAGGTCCCGGAAACCGCTTTCAGCCATTATCGCGGCCCCTGGTAACAGCCAGGGTGAAGCCCAACAGAGTTCCAACCACAAATAACCACACACCTCATCTCCCTTGAAAGACTGGAACTCAAACTTCTTAGGCAGCATGAAGTAAATGTTGTTCAACTCCATAAACTTCTGCTTGTCTGCCCGGGAGTCCAGATCTGTGATACATTTGTTCAGTGACTCTATAGCTTTGGCATGTGCCATCTTCAGATGTTCATGAATGCCCAGCTGCATCATCATGGTCCGTCCCACAGAATGGTGATAGCCAAAGTCCATGCACTGCAACAAGTAAACACAGAGTCAACAAGTAAACACAGAGTCAACAAGTAAACACAGAGTCAACAAGTAAACACAGAGTCAACAAGTAAGCACAGAGTCAACAAGTAAACACAGAGTCAACAAGTAAACACAGAGTCAACAAGTAAGCACAGAGTCAACAAGTAAACACAGAGTCAACAAGTAAACGTAGAGTCAACAAGTAAACATAGAGTCAACAAGTAAACATAGAGTCAACAAGTAAACACAGAGTCAAACAAGTAAAACATAGAGTCAACAAGTAAACACAGAGTCAACAAGTAAACACAGAGTCAACAAGTAAACACAGAGTCAACAAGTAAACACAGAGTCAACAAGTAAGCACAGAGTCAACAAGTAAACACAGAGTCAACAAGTAAACGTAGAGTCAACAAGTAAACATAGAGTCAACAAGTAAACATAGAGTCAACAAGTAAACACAGAGTCAACAAGTAAACATAGAGTCAACAAGTAAACACAGAGTCAACAAGTAAACACAGAGTCAACAAGTAAACACAGAGTCAACAAGTAAACACAGAGTCAACAAGTAAGCACAGAGTCAACAAGTAAACACAGAGTCAACAAGTAAACGTAGAGTCAACAAGTAAACATAGAGTCAACAAGTAAACATAGAGTCAACAAGTAAACACAGAGTCAACAAGTAAACGTAGAGTCAACAAGTAAACATAGAGTCAACAAGTAAACACAGAGTCAACAAGTAAACACAGAGTCAACAAGTAAACACAGAGTCAACAAGTAAACACAGAGTCAACAAGCAAAAAGGACCCTTTTTTATGCCTTCAGTCATATTGGGCATAAAGTGCTAGACCTATTTTTCAAATATGGACCAATCGGCAGTCGATTAGTGATGTTTTGGACATCATGCCGGCTATCTTTACTTCCCAGCACTTAACTTGGCATTGAATGCTGGGAAGCTAAGATAAATTTTGGGTAAAAGTCAGGCTCTGTTTGGGTTCAAAATTACGACCTTCAGATTCACAGGCAAGTGTCTAATCACTACACTTCGGAAGCTGCCAGAAAACATCGACATGGTGGCTCTCAGTAAACAAAGAAATGTAACATAATCCAGTGTGCACACAAACATGTTTGTTACAATGACATTTTATTGCGGTCTGCTATTATGAAGAAGCCCTGGTATCATAACAGATAATAAATACAATAAGCATCAATCATTTGGTCCCCCATAATGGTTCTGGAGCCACATTGTAAAAAGGGGTGGGGGAATAGATTTATTTCTCTCCCTAACAAACATTCAGTAAAAGTCTTTTGAAATCAGAGGAACCAACAGTATGCATACATATCAGCCAGATCTGTGAAACAGATGTGCACACAAAACTCAAGCTCTAGTATAAGACTGAAGTCCAGAAGTGGATAAATATCCACAACTTTCTACCAGAGTTTACGGTCATTAAATGCAAAGAAGAAGAAGGCATATGGTGATAGCCTCATTCTTTTTACATATCAAACGTCATTAAATGGGTGACATGGTTAACATAGAGCCAGCTGCCTCCACTTCCCGTGACATTTCCAGGGACCATTTGGCTGGGTTAACCCGAACAGATAAGAGCAAGTAAAGTAAATTTCCCCTTTCGTGCCACTGACACATGGTGCTAGACTAATACGTTTAAAGATCAAATGGCACTTTATGAATGAGGTGATCAATATATGTCTGCTGCCTATACTTCCCGTGACATTTCCATGGACCCATTTGGGCTGGGTAACCTGAATTGATAAGAGCAAGTACAGAAAATTTGCTCTTTTATGCCCCTGACATACAGAGTTAGATTAAAAGTATCATAGATCAAATGGCACTTAATGGATTGTTGTTGTTGTTATTGATCCAGCGGCCCTGGATCTAAGGTCTAAGATCTAAGGTCTCCATTCAGTCTTTGGGCTCCACTTTCTATATTTTCATGACTCTGCCATATTGCTAGATCATCAGCGTACAAGGCTTTTTCGGCCTTGATTTGTTCTGGCAAGTCATTGATAAAGATTAGAAACAGTGTACAGCTCAATGATGAGCCTTGTGGCAAGCCCTCCTCAAAGACTTCTTTAGATGAGATTGTGTTGTGCATCTTAGTCTGGATTGTCCTATCTATCAGAAAATATTTAACCCAGTTATACAACACGCCATGTATTCTTATGCTCATCATCTTCATCAGGTGGCCTTTCTCCCATACTCTGTCATAGGCCTGCTGGAGGTCAACAAAGACTGCCACTGTGTGTTTCTTATTCTGGAAGCCATCATGTATTTTTTGTGTCAGTCTGAACAGCTGGTCTTCTGTGCAGCTGTTGGTTCTGAAGCCTGCCTGTTCATGGCATAGAACACCAGAACTCTCAAGGAACCAGTACAAACACCTGTTTATCATTCTTTCTGCAACTTTGCCCGAGCATGATGTTAGGGATATCGGGCGGTAGCTTAATGGGTCATCTGGAGGCTTATTGGTTTTAAGTATGGGGACGATATATGCATTCCTCCATGCCTTTGAAAGTTTGCCTGATCTCCGTGTCTTATTAAATGGATACTGTGATCAACATATGAGGGATGGTCAAAAAGTTACCCAATGGTCAACTTGAATGATGTCATCGACTTTATGAATGTTGTGTAGAGAGAGTAACTGTGTTAGATAGACGGCCAGTCCACTCTGCATTAGTCACTGGGGATTGACTGACTTCAACTTCGTCACAAGGATCTAATCAGCAACGCACAATGCTAACATTCACCGCAGAGTTTCCGTAAACAGTCTTCAAATGTTTGTGGATCCGAACTGTGATCTCATCTTCAGCACTGATGAGTTCTATGACGTTACTTTGTTTTAGCCAAACATCTTTAGCAGCCATTTTAAAATCAATACAGTGGTGCCACCTGCGACTAAAACAGGTTGGTAGTGCTAGACAGTGCAGAAGAGTGTTTGAGGAATCCTACTACATGTACAAATTGCACACCAATACAGTTTTTACATAGTTAAACATCAGGGAGGCATTACTTTCTGACCGCCCCTTGTAACTCTGCTGTCTCTATTTCCAAGGAACATAACCTGGTACCCAATTAAAGCTTGGCTAACTGGGAGCCGAAGTCATTTAAAAAAAAAAGAATATCAATGTGGATTTGAATCTAAAACCTTCATGCCACAGTGGTATAGTGCATCACTCCTAACTCGGTGATCTTTCATTTTTGTACTCACTCAATTATTCTCACATACAACACCTATATGAGGAAATAAACTTACATCCATTAGATCAGAAATATCATCAGAAAAATATTTGTTGATGGCAGCATTAGCTGCATCTATACACAGCAGATAGTCATTGCGAGCTTTCAGTGCTTTGAGTTTGTTGTCTGCGTACTTTTGTTGTTTCTGTTGATAATAAAAGATTACAGTTTACAATAATTTCAATGCCTGACTTAGAAATACAGTAAAACTCATTAACATCAATTGCAAGGGACTGAAAACTGAGTTTATGTAAAAGTTTGTGCTAACGTGTTTTTGTGTGTGTGCGGGTGGAGGTCTTCCTGTATTTCTTTACCCCTGTGGGTTCCAATGTAAAGATATTCTAGTTATTTTATTTTGATGTTTTCTAAGTCCCTATCCATCTTTTCTTCATCTTTTAATTCACTGGAATATGTTTAGTTCTTTCTACTAAAACTCCACTTCAGTTTTTCCATCACACCATTTGATTCCCTCTATTGTGCACAGACACTAGTACATGAATGTTTGCAGTTTATTAACTCTTTGAGTCCCAAGAAATGCATTATACGTTCAAAGGTTACTGCCTAGAAGCTCAATGAACGCATGATGTGCCAATTTTACTTCTCTCTTGACTACTCCTTGGACCTGTGATGCTAAACCCTCTGGGACTCAAAGAGTTAATACATGTTTTAGTTGTTCTCTAAGTTTCAGCTCCACAGAGCAGTAGTACTTTGACATTTGAGCTAAATATTTTAAGTTTAATATCATTATTTTTTTATTTCACTTCTACTGATTCCCTAGTGGTATGAAAACTCCTCATCCCTTTTGTATTCATACTCTAACATCTCTTTCAGTTCCCCTATCTTTATCTACATTAATACTATGACTCCACTTCTTAGAGTGAGATATCGCCAACATAAATTGGACTATAATTTGCAAGGCTCATTCCCATTATCTTTGTCTTTTCCTTCTGGCTGCAGTCTACAGAAGTAGTAATCGGCAACAGCAACAATGTGAGAAATTTATATGACAGCATCAGTTTTTAAGGATTGCCGTGCACTTTGCTAAAAACTGCAAAGTTTGTCTATGACTGATGCAATGAAATCACACAGAATGGAGAAAAAAAAAAGCAAATTAGCAGCTTCTGAGGCTATAAATAAATTCCCTAAAGGTTAAGGACTGGAAAATATAGCAACAGATGAAATGTTATTTTGATCTTAATGAGCTTAGAAATCTGACCAATGTGGCTAAAATTAGCCAC
This sequence comes from Candidula unifasciata, assembly GCA_905116865.2. Lineage (NCBI taxonomy): Eukaryota > Metazoa > Mollusca > Gastropoda > Stylommatophora > Geomitridae > Candidula > Candidula unifasciata. The sequence continues at coordinate 168,580 of CAJHNH020003446.1, read as the reverse complement.
TAGCATCCTTTACTGTATCATGTATCACATATTTAGTGTCTGGTTCCATTGCTCAAAATGTATTCAGGGGAGACAAATCGTCTAGCATTCGAAACTAGCAGATCTAAAATCAATACAGATGAGAGTGTAATTAGAAGAGAAGACAAGATATTCTGATCCTTGAGTATTTTTTGTTATGTCACACTGCGCAAACAATGTACACATAAAGAATGAGCTGTATGAAACAAAAATAAATATAGGCCTAGATATTTTTTTTCATGTAAGATAAAAATGCACAAAAATCTAGAAAATTGTAAAATGATCATGTAAACAATATATATATATATTAACTGGTGATTCAGAACAGGCTATATGAACTAAACATTCCTGGGACATCTGTAATGTAAAATTTCATCATAAGAAAAACTGGAAAACTTAAATTTATCACATAAAACATACACTCTGTTGGTATGATCAGCATACAGACACTGTCTCAAGAAACAGTGAAGAAAAATGAACTACTATACCAAGTGACAATCTAAATCTGTTTTTAATCTTAAAAATTACCACAGTCAAAACTAACAAAAACTGCAGCCTAAAATAATTAAACTGAAGATTTTATAAAGTTTTAAAATAAATCATGATCATCATGTAGCATGTCCTTTGCAGAACCTCGCTCTCATCACAGTCTGCCTGAAAGAAATTTGGTCTCATGCCAGCTCTCCCACCTCGTGTACTTTCATACTCAAGGAGTCATTCATATCCTGTGCCCATCTTCGTATCGGTCGGCCCCTGCCCCTACTTTCTGGTACCATGCCTTCTGCTATCATTTGTTTCAATTCCTCATGAAAATAAATGGAGCCTTCAATTAAAGCCAGAAGAAAGCTGGCTAAAAAAAAGTAAAAGCTTTTTTGCACGCCTTTTAGGTGTATGGGCTAGACCTATATTTGTATAGACCAATCAGCACTTTTTGCTCTGAAGCTGGTGCACATATGCCTGAGCGATGTGGAACCAACAGTCTGCATGCAGGTAAACCTGACCTGTAAAACAAATGTACGTGCAAAATTGAAGTTCTTAAACAAGAATAAAGTCAATAAGTGGATGAACAACCAGTAGAGTCAGTGAATGCTAAGACGAAGAAGAAAGAAAGAAATCTGTTTTAATGAAAAACAAACCACAATTGCTTTCACACAGTAGTAGGTAAATGAAAACACAGTGGCAAACACAACTATGGGGACCGAGTATCCATCGGGATAAGTGGACATCACTGAGGTGGTCTCTGCTGTTGGCAGGAGCATCACACAGCAGGGCACTCCCTTGCCCTAGCAATCGAAAAAGTTGCTGAAGGCTGAGGACGTAGTCTAGAGATATGTGGATGTGGAAAGCAAGGAGAAACTACCACATTACTATCCCAAGAAACTTATCATGGAAACCAAAAATGAAACATCTTGGACAAAGAAGTGGAGAAATACTTACACCTTGAAAGATCAAGGAAGAATGGCTAATAAATAGCATCCTGTCTCGGAAGCTGAAATATTTTGGTCATATCAAGCACCACGACGGATTGGAAAAAATAAAAGCAGAAGGCATGGTACCAGGAAGAAGGGACAGGGGCCAACCAACACGAAGATGGGCACAGGATATCAGTGACTCATTGAGTATGAAAGTACATGAGGCGGGAGAGCTGGTGAGAGACTTGGTTTCTTTCGGGCAGACTGTGATGAGAGCGATGTTCTGCAAAGGACCTGCTACATGAGTAGGAAAGTGGCACCGCTGAAGAAATTGAGACCTTACAATATAGTATTCTCAAGGACAGCAAATATAGTATTCTCAAGGACAGCAAATATAGTATTCTCAAGGACAGCAAATATAGTATTCTCAAGGACAGCAGGCAGCCAACCTTCACTAAGGAGAGGGCATATAAAATATTTTTATTATATATCGTTCTAGTCTGCTTCTGCCCTTTCTACCACAAGAGGACACAAGCCCTCAACCAATGCCCGCTATACCCATCTAACCTGAGCATAATCCTCCATGTCCGGGACACAGGCTTTCAACCAATGCCCGCTATACCCGTCTAACCTGAGCATAGTCTTGAATGTTCTCCCCACATGATTTATCCCGGCATATAAACTCTCTTCTGAATTATGAGTTGAGTTATCTTTACAGCACTCCGGACATGTCTGTAGGTGCTCTGATTTCCCCTTCGACATACACATCAGCATTCCATGGTTAACAGTGCTAGTCCTTTGCTACTTAACAAGACTTTGTGTGCATCCAGTGTGCCTCTCATGCTTGGCTGTGTCAATGTTTACTCCCAAATCTCACATTCTTAGCAATAATGTGGACACGCTGCTCTCCAAATTCCTTAAGGGCATTAACAAGAACAGCACAATTCAAAGGCTGGCCATCTGCAAATAAAGCAGAACCGGCCAGTCTATCAACTTTCTTCTCACTGTACATATGCCCTGTAGTTATAAGTGTCCAATGACACTAAGTATTATAATAATAACAATAATACGAGGTTTTCTAAATGTTCTATCCAGCACCACCATCTTTTACTCACTTCTCAAATTGTGATAATTTGATTTCTTTCTTTGTTCTCTCTAAGTTACTAAATTTAATATCACAATTGGAAAAGTAAAAGTTACCTTCTCTGCCTGTCGCTCTAGTCCTTTCAGCTTGCGACTAGTAGTATTCTTGCCAGAAAGTTGTTGTTCAACTTTCTGTTTTTGAGATTCAACATTTTTCAGTTTCAACTCAGCTTGCTTGCTTTCGTTTTGGTAGATATGATAGGTTTTCATGGCCTAGTGAAATTTGAATTGAATAAGAAATATGCAAATTATTTTGGTTTCTGCTTCTGATAAGTAAAAATTAAAAACATAAAATAGGTATAAGATAAGAAAAAAAAGGATGATAAGAAATAAAATAAAAAAGTATAAAGTAGTCACAGCAACAGAACAAAAAGGAAAATAAAAAAAAAAAAGCATTATAATGGGGGGAAAATACATCTGACATTTTGTAAAAGCTTTTTGTGAAAACTGTTGTTTGATCACATTCAATTTATACAGCAACTCCACAAAGAGATACAGTCCCAACTTATGAAGCGCATCAAAATAAATAACTACAATCGAATATGACAAACTGAGCTGAACATATGAAGAACAGCCTACCACACGATTCTTCAGACAAATTAAATTAGTAAAAACTATTTGCAGATGAGTTATGAGTTAGATTATCTTCACAGCACCCTGGAAACATCCATAGGCGCTCAGATTCCCCTCTCAACATATTCATCAGCGCCGTGCAGTTAATAGGGCCAGTCCTATGTTGGTTAACAAGACTTTGTGTGCGTCCGGTGTGCTTCTCATGCTTGGCTGTGCCGATCTTTACTTCTCATATTCTTAGTAGTGATGTGGACACGTTGCTCCTAAAAACCTCAGAACGTCCTATCTTTCAATGACAATGTCTGCGTGATCCATGGGCCGGCCATCTTCAATTAACGCAGCACCAGCCAGTCTATCAGCTCTTTCATTACCAACAACGCCTGCACACCCTGGGACAAATATGAAGCTAACTGCACACACAGGAGAGTTTTGTGAGGACTCAAACCACTGTCTGCGTAACCAGCCTGCCATGACCTGCCGGATCATGCTCAAAGAATCACTCAGCACACACACAGGAATAGTCCTGTGATTCTAGCCACATGAAAGCTTGTGTCACCGCCATTATCTCCATCGTCATGCTACTGGTGGCCATGGAGAAGGCACCGCTGGCTTCCTTAACTGTTCTGCCTGAAGAGCGAGCTGTAAATGCCCATGCACTCTTATGTCCTCGTATAAAGGACCCGTATGTGAAGATCATATCTGTCTCATCTGACTTGTCACTGATAAGCGCGCATACCTCAGCACTGAAAGCAGCCGGATTCTGTTCCTGACAACTCCCATTGAGCGTCACGACAGAGGAGAATGTGAGATTGGCCGCTTCAGAGGCTGGTATCCATTCCTTACCTGGATGGATGTATGTAAGGCTGAATACCTGCATGATGTCATTCTCTGCCCTACCTAGCCATGATTTGCCCCTTTTAAGCCTATTGCCCTTTTTCTTGAAGAGCATGAAGAAGCGTGTAACATATATAGTGTAATCAATGAACATATGGTGAGTTCCTAGGTTCTTAAAGAGTTAATAACCAATAATGAAGAGACATATGAAGCTAAAACATCAGATACATACACTTTGTAGCTCATTCAAAACTTTCATCATGTCCTCATGAGACTCAGCTCCAATATCTCGGCACTGTCAGAAGAAGCAAGTTTCATTTCTGAATAATATCAACATAACAATGATCAAAATAATATTGATCAACATAACAATGATCAACATAACATTGATGAACATAACATTGATCAATGTAACATTGATCAACATAACATTTATCAACATAACATTGATCAAAGTAACAATTATCAACATAACATTGATCAACATAACAATTATCAACATAACATTGATCAAAGTAACAATTATCAACATAACATTGATCAACGTAACAATTATCAACCTAACATTGATCAACATAACATTGATCAACATAACATTGATCAACATAACATTGATCAACATAACATTGATCAACATAACATTGATCAACATAACATTGATCAACATAACATTGATCAACATAACATTTATCAACATAACAATTATCAACATAACATTGATCAACATAACATTGATCAACATAACAATTATCAACATAACATTGATCAAAGTAACAATTATCAACATAACATTGATCAACATAACATTGATCAACATAACATTGATCAACATAACAATTCTCAACATAACAATTATCAACATAACATTGATCAACATAACATTTATCAACATAACAATTATCAACATAACATTGATCAACATAACATTGATCAACATAACAATTATCAACATAACATTGATCAAAGTAACAATTATCAACATAACATTGATCAACATAACATTGATCAACATAACATTGATCAACATAACAATTCTCAACATAACAATTATCAACATAACATTGATCAAAGTAACAATTATGAACATAACATTGATCAACGTAACAATTATCAATATAACATTGATCAACATAACATTGATCAACATAACATTGATCAACGTAACAATTATCAACATAACATTGATCAACGTAACAATTATCAACATAACATTGATCAACGTAACAATTATCAACATAACATTGATCAACGTAACAATTATCAACATAACATTGATCAACATAACAATTCTCAACATAACAATTATCAACATAACATTGATCAAAGTAACAATTATCAACATAACATTGATCAACGTAACAATTATCAACCTAACATTGATCAACATAACATTGATCAACATAACAATTATCAACATAACATTGATCAACATAACATTGATCAACATAACAATTATCAACATAACATTGATCAACATAACATTGATCAACATAACATTGATCAACATAACAATTATCAACATAACATTGATCAAAGTAACAATTATCAACATAACATTGATCAACATAACATTGATCAACATAACAATTCTCAACATAACAATGATCAACATAACATTTATCAACATAACATTGATCAACATAACATTGATCAACATAACATTGATCAACATAACATTGATCAACATAACAATTATCAACATAACAATTATCAACATAACAATTATCAACATAACATTGATCAACATAACAATGATCAACATAACAATGATCAACATAACATTGATCAACATAACATTGATCAACATAACAATGATTAACATAACAATTATCAACATAACATTGATCAACATAACAATTATCAACATAACAATGATCAACATAACATTGATCAACATAACAATTATCAACATAACATTGATCAACATAACATTGATCAACATAACAATTCTCAACATAACATTGATCAACATAACATTGATCAACATAACAATGATCAACATAACAATGATCAACATAACAATGATCAACATAACAATTATCAACATAACATTGATCAACATAACATTGATCAACATAACAATGATCAACATAACATTGATCAACATAACAATGATCAACATAACATTGATAAACCCAAAAGAGTTATTGTGATATTTCTAAGTTTCTCGTGGAACTCAGGAGTACAAGAGTTAGTGTTTCTTTGTATATAACGAGGCATATTTCTTCTAGTGTGGACATGTCAGCAGACGGACTGTTAGCGTTGGCAAATCTTATCATCATCAATCAACAAGTCTTTTACAGAACATCGCTCTCTTCACCGCACGCCTGAAAATATCCCTTTCACTGGCCAGCTCTCTGGCCCTATGTGTTTTTAATGCATCTTCAATGTCCTGTATCCATCTTCATGGTGGTCGACCCCTGCCTAGCCTTCCACAAACTGTACCCTCCATCACCGTCTTTTCCAAGCAACCATGACACTTGATGTGGACAATCTGGCAAATCTGAATGTTGTTTTATGCACTTACCTTTATTTGCTTGTACCAGCTTCAAGATGTTGCTGGGACTGATATGGTTTTCTTAGTTTTTAAATGTCTGTCTTGCCTGTCCTCTGAGTGTAGTGTGCAGGCCAAACCTCTGGTCACACCAAGGTGCATCATTCTCTCCAGCCCATAATAATCTAGTTTTTCTTCTGACTTCTTTAATTGTTCCCAAAGGGCTCTGACCAAATCTGCCTTGTCATGTATCAATTCATCACTTAGTGGTGCAGATTCAGCCAGTCTGTCTGCCTGTTCATTCCCCACCATGCCGACACAGCCTGAAGAAAATATCTAAAGTATGTATGGAAAATCTTTAGTGCAGGACAGCCTGGCATTTGATAGTCCAACATCTAGCATGAGAATGAGGTGGAGGCCGTCACTGAAGCTTGCCTTGTTATTACCCTCGTCCCAACTTGAGCCTCGGAAAAAGCAAACATTAACTGCCGCAGATACCCACCTTGCGGAAGATTCTCTGTGAATTGTCCACGATCTCTGCCAGCCTGCTGACCATGTGATTGCTGTAGATTTCAGCAATTGCCTGGTGATCCTCGCTCTGCTTGCGAGTAATGGCAAACAGGTGTTTCCAGCAAGCAGAAGTCGACATGGTCGTCCACTGTTCCTGTCTGTTGTCAAAGTAAAAATTGAAAAGTTAATTTAATACCCTGAATACATATTTTTTAAATCGAATGTTACTTCAATTTTAAGATATGCCAGTGAACACTGGGGAACTATTTAAGAACGAAACTCAAGTTAAATGTATAAGAAAACAAATGCCTCACGAAACTGATGAACACAGATGGGGTAAATTAAAAAAAAAAAATTATAATACAGAAATAAGTGAAACTTTGGGGCAACCACTGATGTCAAGAGTTACAAGACAAAGGATTGCTGCTATACAGAGCATGTCCTGAGAAGAAGAAGAGAGCTCCAAACAGTCACTAAAATGGGAAACAAATGGACTGAGTGAACAAGGACGTCCAATAGAAACTCTTTAAAACTATTACCTTGCACAGTATGCAGAATGATCAAACCTCCCAAGCTACACTGGAAAGGTCACGGGTAGTGAGTATACTTTGCATGTTTTCCCTGGGCCATGCTAGCCTGGTGGTTAATAAACAGGTAGACAGATTGGCTGGATCTGCACCTCTAGGTGGTGAACTGCTACATAACAAGGCAGATGTGGTCAGGGCCCTTTGGAAACAAGAACGGAATTTGTAGAGAAAGAAGATTATTATGGCCTGGAGAGAATGAGTCATCTAACCAGAGGATCTGGCCGGCTCACTACACTCAGAGGGAAGGCAAGACGGACATATAACCAGATTGTGACCGGTATTGGAACTCTGCACTGACTGCTGAAAATGAGGATGGAGCATGAATAGGAATAAGCCGAGTGCTGTGATGTCAATTCTTGACTCAACTCAATAAACCTTATTTTTAAGGGGTCACAAACTGGGCATGCAGGCTTGTCTGACATTGTGCCATTCCACAAGTTCATCTTTCACACACAAACTGTAGTGCAGGCTTATCTAATATTCTGCCATTCCACAAGCTCATTTTTCACACACAAACTGTAGTGCATCTACAAAGCATCTAATGTCCATGGCAATATACATAATATGAAAATAAAGTAAAAACAAAAGCAATTATTCAGTTATACATAAAACTAGACATCCCTCCATTCATTTATCCACACATACACTCATTCATCCTCCATACATACATATAGAACAAAATATCTGCATGCATGCCGATGCAAATTACATAGCAGACACATAAGGATACATGCCTTTTATATATAAGAAAGAAAAGGTAACTCAAATGATTCATGAATAGAATGTAAACCAAAATAACTAATCTATTCAAAAATGTAAAACAAAGGCAGAAAGATAGAGAGAGAGAGAAGAGAGAGAGAGAGAGAGAGAGAGAGAGAGAGAGAGAGAGAGAGAGAGAGAGAGAGAGAGAGAGAAAGAGAGAGAGAATAAACACCAGGTCAAATGATCAGATAGCAATTATTATCAAAAGATAATATTTAAATAATAATTGGCTATCCTCCGAATAACGGTCCCAAATTATGGAGGCCGAAAATATACCCTATTGGGGCCTCAGTGACATGTAAATTGTGGACCTCTTTCCGGCGATTACACAGCATATCGCAGAAAAGCTTCCGCCAAGTTAAAGTCACCACTGCGAGCGGCGCGGAACTAAACTAGATGGCTGGGACTCACGAGCAGCAGCTACTGCATCTCCTGCAGCTTCCTCTATTTTATTTGCTTGTGAGTCCCAGCCATCTTGTTTAGCCCCACTTTGCGCTGTGAGTAACGGCGTGGGAGATACTCTCGATGGTGGCGGTAAAGTCGCCGGGAAGAGGTCCACAATTTACATGTGACTGAGGCCCTGTTAGGGTATATTTTCGGCTTCGATAATTTGGGACCGTTATTCAGAGGATAGCCCAATAATTAATCAACACTGGATTATAAAATAATTGCTAATTACACTTAACATAATTTCGCATTTGACACATCTCAGTGGTACTATTTTCGTATCTCACAAGCTACACTTAACAAGAGACAAGTGTCTTATTACCACAGACTGCATCTTTCAGCAATATTAACGAATCCATTATCAGGTTCCTTAACTCTTGCTGAAAGTAATTAACTCATTCAGCATCACTTATTTAATACCAAGAATGAGTGGCTGGCAGAATAGTTAAGCTCTCCAGGTTAATTAAGAACGCTAGGCTCTCAGGTAGTAGATTCAGGTTCAAATCCATGGTAGGTTTATGGGTTTTTTCCCTGTCGAGGGCCCAGGAAATAAGTCAATCCTAACCTGAACAGTGGTGACAGAACTAGCCATGCGGCCCTAAGTCCTCAGGTTCAAAGACCGTTTTTCTCTACTACAAGAGTGGTTAATACAGGCAGCAAAGTTTGTGTGTGTAGTCCTGTTCACATTTCCTGCTTGATGTCTGTGGCTTAGGTGTTGCCAATGCGCTTCGTAATGCTGGGGAGCTGGGTTCGATCCCAGCTGCGGGCTGGCAATGGTTTTGACAGTGGTATCGAGAAGCTGACAGTCCAGAAAGCAATGGCAAACTACTGGACGTAAATTTGCCTGGAAAAACCACAACAGCCAAACAAAAATGCTGGGGCTGGTTCTACAACGTTCTGTAAAGGGTAGGCAACTAACTTTACGCTTCCTAGCCCATCTACGCACTACCTGACCTTTCATTCATACTTTCTCAGACTCCTCTACATCCGGAGGAGTGTCGTGTTGTCTTACATCTAATTAAATCAGCGCGGATGTCCTGTTCAACCACCCTAAAACATGTAGAACTGTCAATAACCCAAACTCCCCCTACCCACAGACTGAGCCTAGGTCACACGAGAGAGTCTTTTCAAAGAAAGCAGGACAACGTGACAACCCTCTGACCTATATCAGACTGAGAATGTGTGTAGATGGGCCAAGAAACCTGCCGTTTTTTTCTAATGAGAGAGAGAGAGAGAGAGAGAGAGAGAGAGAGAGAGAGAGAGAGAGAGAGAGAGAGAGAGAGAGAGAGAGAGAGAGAGAGAGTGGAGGGGGGGGGGTATAAGGGAGATCCAGGCAATTTACCACACATATGTTGGTTTCACATTTGTTGGTTTCACATGTGTTGGTTTCAACTGACAGGAATACTTTTATGAAATCTTTCTGTTTTATCATATTTTGACACTTAAAAAGTTAGTTGCGTATCCTTTACATGACGTTGCAGAACCAACATTAACAGCTCCTGGCTGTTGTGTGGTTTCTCTAGGCAATTTACGTCCAGTAGTTTGCCATTGCTTCTGGACGGCCGGCTTTCTTGATACCACGGTCGAAACCAACGCAAGGCGCATTGCCCGCAGCTGGGATCGAACCCGGCATCCCGGCATTACGAAGCGAAGCGTTCGCATCGACTTAGCCACAGAGCCGACTATTATGACACTAATTCACTCAATATCTGTTCTTACTTGAACTCCTGTTTGCAGCCCAGCTGCATAATACAATGTGCTAACCATCCTCTTGAAGGTGATATCAAAGATGATGATCTAAATACTTATTACTGAAAGTAACAGCTGCTTGAAATGATATAAGATGAAGTAACACCTTTTTGGTACTCAGAGTTAATGTCTAAAAGACAGAAGACCACATGACTCTCTGTCTCTGTCTGTCTCTCTCTCTCTCTCTCTCTCTCTCTCTCTCTCTCTCTCTCTCTCTCTCTCTCTCTCTCTCTCTCTCTCTCTAACTCTTGTTTGTGTGATTGTGTGTTTGAATTATATGATGTTCTGATTACATTTTGAATACATTATTTGATTTCAATGTTTGGGATTCCTCGGTACTGTTCACTCGCTCCCAAAGGGCCCTCATAACATCCAGCTTTTCATACATCAATTCACCACCAAATGGTGCAGAACCGGCCAGTCTATCTGCCTGCTTGTCACCACTTGTGAGAGAAATGTTTCAAAAAGATGCCTCCTCTTTTTCTGCCCTCACAGGGAAAGTTGCCACGTCTTGTTATGCTTTACTGCTAGTCTGCAATATCTGCATCTTTCAGCTCAACACGCCCAGTTTCAGTAAATTCTTAATCAGTCATCTTTCATAACACAATTGTTAACGGAGGAGTCGATCTATTCGTTTTCTCCCTTACAATGGTGCGTTGGAACCCACATAGGGATAAAAAGATGTGAAAAATGAACAAAAACCACAGTGAAACAGAATAACTATGTTATTTTTAAAGTGACAACATATGGTGCACTGAGTATTAAAAGATCTCACCAGGTTTCTGTAGTATGCTCGGACCAAATGTAAAAGATAATTGTGTACCAACTGGCCTTTTATTCACAGAGATAATAGCTGATCACATTTAAAATGTGTGTGTATGTGTGTGTGTGTGTGTGTGTGTGTGTGTGTGTGTGTGTGTGTGATAGGAGTTTCCATTGCAATAGAAGCTATCTAGAATACAGCTTTTCAAGAAACCTCACCAAACATAATAAACTGAAGACAAGCTGGCAGATTTAGCAGGTATTGATTTTAACCTGTCTTGAGAATGGATGCCACCAAAAATATTTCACGAATTTTTTTCTTTCAATGCTTTCTATAATCAGTTCGAAATGTTTCTCTTTCCTGCAAGGATAACTCATGGTGGCTTTCCTTAAATTGTGCTCATCAGGAACATTTCACAATTGCTTTAGAGTGTGGTACTTAAAAAGGAGTTAAGAAATGACAACCCAGGCTTGAGAACAATCCCATAAATACCCTGTTCCCATTATCAGCAGCCAATTAACACCTGTCTGGAATTAAAATTATTACAAACATCACACACTCAAACTCACTTCTGTTTCTCCGCCCGGTGTCTGGTCATCATGCTTTTTACAAGCTTGTCCAGATTCCTGGCATACTCCTGCTCCACCTCCGCTCTACGTTTGAAGAACTCCTGCAGCTCTGTGACAATAGAGACCTCAGTCTCAAGTTTGATTTCCAGACATTTCAGTTGATCACTGAGCTGCTGGCGAATATCTGAAAACAAAGGATGGGAAACATTAGTTACTAGACATGAGTACAGAAGATGGGAAAAATTAGTTACTAGACATGAGTACAGAAGATGGGAAACATTAGTTACTAGACATGAGTACAGAAGATGGGAAATATTAGTTACTAGACATGAGTACAGAAGATGGGAAACATTAGTTACTAGACATGAGTACAGAAGATGGCAAACATTAGTTACTAGACATGAGTACAGAAGATGGGAAATATTAGTTACTAGACATGAGTACAGAAGATGGCAAATATTAGTTACTAGACATGAGTACAGAAGATGGGAAACATTAGTTACTAGACATGAGTACAGAAGATGGGAAACATTAGTTACTAGACATGAGTACAGAAGATGGCAAATATTAGTTACTGGACATGAGTACAGAAGATGGCAAATATTAGTTACTTGACATGAGTACAGAAGATGGGAAACATTAGTTACTAGACATGAGTACAGAAGATGGCAAATATTAGTTACTGGACATGAGTACAGAAGATGGCAAATATTAGTTACTAGACATGAGTACAGAAGATGGGAAACATTAGTTACTAGACATGAGAACAGAAAATGGCAAATATTAGTTACTGGACATGAGTACAGAAGATGGGAAAAATTAGTTACTGGACATGAGTACAGAAGATGGCAAACATTAGTTACTGGACATGAGAACAGAAGATGGCAAATATTAGTTACTAGACATGAGTACAGAAGATGGCAAATATTAGTTACTGGACATGAGTACAGAAGATGGCAAACATTAGTTACTGGACACACAACCCTAGCATTCTAACTCTATTTGTGTCCAGGGCTAGGATCTATACTGATTAAGTTAAGTGGACAAACCATTGTTTTGATAACTTTTACCTCTAATGGATACCTGTAACATTATTCACCAAGGCCACTAATCTGGCTACCAGTGAGAGGATCTACAACGGTCTTACTTTATCTGGCACAGGAGAGTCCACAGAGGCAGAAACCTGGCCAACAGTAGAGAGGATGATCTGCTCTCACTTCACCTCACATGTTTTTGTCTTGAAGTAAATATTCATATTATCTATGCTTCTACGTGTATCTGTTCTCTGGTTATTTCTGTTCTCTGGTCATGTCTGTTCTTTGGTCATGTCTGTTCTTTGGTCATGTCTGTTCTTTGATCATGTCTGTTCTTTGGTCACATGGTTAAGGGGGAAGCCTTGGAGAATACTGTGACCACTCGGAAGATAAATGGTAGAAGACGAGACCAAAAAGAGTTTGTATGAAGGTGTATTCAGAAAACAATGCTACTGGTAAGGCTGTATTGCATTCTCAACGTACACTCACATTAAAAGACAAAACATGAGCAACTTTAAAGTGATCTGAGGGTACAGTCAACAAAACTTCCCAAAAACATGCAGGAAATCATGAAAAATTCCTAGTTTTTTCATGGCAATGAAGACAACTGAACATTACATTTGCACTGGTTTTTTTTTTTTTTTTAAGTATTCAAACGCTTTAAGGGAGGTGTGGAGCGGAAAAAAAGTGTGCCAGACACGAGTGCCGCGGTGACAAAGGTTTGAGAAACGCTGGTCTAGAGGTTAGCGAATGCATTTAAGAAAGTCATGGTCCTTAAAGATTTCCACAGTGGATAGTTTACTTTAAAAAAAGATTTTTTTTTGGTAGGTTTCAAAAGTAGTATGAGAGTCACACCACGGAAGTACTGGGGCCTAAGCATATAACATTCACAAAGACAGACGTTGGTGACCTGTAGTCAACCCCAATTGCGGATACAGCATATAATTTTTAAAAAAAAAAAAGCTTATAGGGATCCCCTTTATAAATCGATTTTTATGTCATAAGGTTTTGTTTTCTAAATATTGTCATGCTCAGCAAAGGAATCGCTTTTAGCTAACTAAACAAGTAAGGGCAGATGATAAGTATGTGTACTTAGGGACAGTAGTTTAGCGGACGCTGGGAAAAAAGGCAAGTAAACAAACAATGGCACACACCTGGTAGTTTATTTAACGCCGAGCTGGGAAGACATCACGCTGTGTCTTTGTAATCCCCACAAAAGCTATGTTGCTTTTGTTTCAACTGCCGCAAACGCCCCCCCCCCCCTTTTTTTCCCCAACCCCCTTTTTTGGTGGGTTCGAGGGGGGTGGGAAGGGGGGAAAGACCGCTTGTCTCAAAAGAGGCAAGATGTAAAAGTTAACTTTAAAAAAATCCTTTTCTGTGAGAGCTTGCAATAAGCGTTAATTGTTACTGTAGTATGCACCTGACGAGATACAGCGAATATGCCAGCCAGTAAATTGTGCAATCTATTGTTTGTGTCTTCTTTGTTCAAATTTACAACGGGAAAACATTGCTTTGACATTCATTAGTGTTTATTGTTTTCATTCTTTTATTAGCCTATAGTGGCATAATATATCATACAGGGTTCACTGTCTATTTATCCACTCTGTTCTATACTGTGCACAATCATCTCGACATCACAGATCGAATCCAATCCAGCACCTTTGTTATCTCACGTCAACGTTCGCCTTAGGGTTTCGCTTGGTCGTCCTTGTTTTTCCCAATCCCTATACTCCCCAAGCCGGGGCGTGCTCAAACAAACTTACGAGGGGAAGTCAACAAGTAAGTCACAAATGGTTGTTTGAAAAGAAAAAAAATTACAGACGATAATAACTTGAAAACTGTTTATTTTTACATACAAAATGTTCCTTTTTCCCCCCAACACAACTTTCACCAACATTAATGTATTTGTCCTATCGTTTTATTAATCTTTCCAAACATGCTTCATAAAACTGCGTGCTCTGTTCTCTAAACCACATTTTCATTTCACATCCAGCTTCTGCGTTATTCACGAAATTCCTTCCGCCAAGGTAGGTTTTCACTGCAACAAAAAGGTGGATATCGCTAGGGGCTAAGTCGAGGCTATAAGGTGGATGCTCCATAAGTTCAAATCCTAAATGGTTAATTTTCTCCTGAGTTAACCAAGCCGTATGTGGTCTGGCATTGTTGTGAAGGAGCAGCACTCCTCTAGTCAGCAGGCCTGGACTTTTTCTTCGAACTACATCATGGAGCTTCGATAGAACTTTACAGTGTGAATCAGCATTCACATTGTTCCCTCTAATTTTTTGTTTAAACTGGTTAAAAAGCAGTCCTTGACAATCCCTGAACATTGTCAGCATAACCTTCCCTGCTGATGGCGTATTTAACACATGGTGAAGAAGGGTGTTTACATTACACCAGATTCGTCCCTAGTAATAAACAGGAAGCATTTCCTAACGAATGTCGTTTGCAAGCAGCCCCCCCCCAACCCCCAAAAAACCGCACAACATACGTTTTTTCTTTGAGGGTACACTCCGAAAGTAAAGTAGCCATTTTTGTGTGTGTTGCGAATGCGCATGCAACAGCTAGCGCCACCTAAAATAATACAATGTTTTGACATTAAAGCTTCACCACGGCTTCTAGGCCCCAATATATAACCTCATGTTTGAACGGGGTTACTGGAACTTGCACCTGGGGAAATTCTCCTCAGAATGGTGGTACTTTGCGTCACAGGGTGTTAAATCCTTCGTTTCGCAGTCACTCATTCAGTGCAGGTCTAATTTTTAATAGTATACAATATATATTTATAACTACAAACTCTTTTCATTTGAAGTCCAGTAAAATAGACATGTAGAAAGTTCTTTCGCCAGTGTCGGTTCGAGCAAGTGATTCGGGACTTAAATTTAGAGATTTATAATTAATAAAGGGACAATGTATTGATCGACACTAAAAGAAAGACTTAGAAAGATAGAAAGATCTACTAGACAACATAACAATCGAAAGCTATAGCCTATAGTTACCGTGCCAGGAATCGAACCTGTCACCTCCAAACGGCGTCTGTGGCTCGCTATGGAAACAAGCGTACTAAGAACATAGTTAATTGACAGACTATCCTCACGCACACCGAATCATTCAGTTCATAGCTGCTCGGACCCCCTCTTCAGTAAATCCTTCAGCGTGAAGAGGCTTAAGACACCCGTACTGTGTTTGTTTCTGATTATTGGCTGGCTTCCTGCAAAGTTCTCTTGTCTGACCACACCCCTTTTAACGTGATGTTCTTGCAAATCTGGTTATGGTTGCAGATTCACAGTCATCACTTTGTTCTTTTACTTCTCGTTACAGCATTCAGTACATCGGCCAGGCCCATGGTTCGTCCGACCTCCACAGTAGCTTCACCTGCAATCCTATCAGCTTAATCTTTTCCCTGCACGCCTGCATATTCTGACATTCGGTGGGTGATGTGTTCAACACCCCAGCAGCCGCCTTTACTTTCCTGGATAAGACATAGTACTATTTTAGGCTGGGTCACACTCAGAGCAAAGGTCGCGTTTAAAACTTCAATTCAGCCATGGTGGGGATCTGAACTTGAGACCCCAGGCAGGCAGGCAGGCGAGCGTCTTGCCTCTACGCTAACTGATCTCCCTGGGAAAACAAGGCAACATAAAAACAAGTCATGCCGACATTTTCTAGGTGGAATCACGCTGACATCTGTAGCGTCAGTGCCTGGTTCCCGGCCATCAAATCTGTTTCCCAGCTTACGCGCCAGATGGCCAATAACATTCGTTTTCGTAAACTCTCACTCTGACGTAAATTTGTTTTGCTTTTCATAGCTATTGCCTAGTAATAATATACTGTACTTTTTCTTTTTCTTGCTAGAAAAAAAAGGAGGAAAAGAAGAAGGAGGAGGAGAGGAAGGAGGAGGAGGAGAAGAAGGAAGAGTTGGAGGATGGAGAGAAAGAGAAGGCGGAGCAGGAGAGGAAACGAAGAAGAACAATGAGAGGGAGGAAAATGAGGAGGAGGAGAAGAAGAAGAAGAAGAAGAAGAAGAAGAAGAAGAAGAAGAAGAAGAAGAAGAAGAAGAAGAAGAAGAAGAAGAAGAAGAAGAAGAAGAAGAAGAAGAAGAAGGAGAAGGAGAAGCAGACGAAGAAGAAGAAGAAGAAGAAGAAGAAGAAGAAGAAGAAGAAGAAGAAGAAGAAGAAGAAGAAGAAGAAGAAGAAGAAGAGGAGGAAGAAGAAAGGAAGAAGAAGGAGAATGAGAAGCAGACGAACAAGAAGAAGAAAAAGAAGAAGAAGAAGAAGAAGAAGAAGAAGAAGAAGAAGAAGAAGAAGAAGAAGAAGAAGAAGAAGAAGAAGAAGAAGAAGAAGAAGAAGACGACGAAAAGGAGAAGAAGTAGTCGAAATGGGGTGGATGAGGAGGAGAAGGAGGAGAAGAAGAAGAAGGAGAGAAAGAGGAAGAAGTAACTATTTCACCTACACCATAGTATATAAACTGACATACTAAAGAGACATTTTGCAGACATCAATAAGACGGCTCCCAGACATTCTCTCTCTTCCGCCCCTGCCCCCTCCTCACACACAGATAGTGAGAGAGACAGAGGGGAGAGAAAGGGGGAGAAGTAGAGAGGGAAGAGAGAGGCGAACGGCTAACACGTTTAGGTAATTATTTCTCAACCTTGCTATCCATTAAAATACTTGATAACAAACAAAGAACAGTCATGCTGTTTGTACTGTTCAATGTACAAAGATACTCTATGATTCAAACCACATTATTTTTAATACATTGCTAACTGGCGGACTGGTAGTCGCCGTGGCGTAGCGTGCGGATCGGAAGGTTGAGGGTTCGCTCCCTGGCGGAGCCGGACTTTTTTTTCTTTCAAAAATGACCTTGACTCCCAGGTCGAGCCAGCCTTGAGTGGGTACCTGGTGCAGTCCCGGGAAGTAAAGGTGGTGTGATGCTGACAACATCACCTATCTTGTGGAAAAGGGAACTCGTGTTTTTTAATTTGTTTAACTGGCGGATTTCTTCTTGTTTTTCTTGTTATAACTCATAAGTTCTTCCTCTTTAATCCTTTGTTTGTTCAGGGGCTTGGCCACTCCCCATTCCCTTCCTCGCTTCTGGTTTTGCGAAAAGAATCTCTGCGTGACACTTCTGGTTGTGCCATATTACATAATTCTTGTTTTGGATGTCATATGTCAACATCAAGGAAGATTGGCTAATTAACAGCATCCTGTCTCGGAAGCTGAAATATTTTGGTCATATCAAGCGCCACGACGGATTGGAAAAAAATTATAGCAGAAGGCTCTGCAAAGGACCTGCTACATGATGATGACGATGTCAACAAAACAATAGAACACACGGGAGTGATAGAAATACACACAATCTGGTAGGAAACTATTTAAGAGAAATGAGAAAATGGGAGGAATTATAATGGGTGTATGAGCTTGATTGATTGACGTGGTGTATGAGGGCTAGGGGTGTAGAGTTTAGGCAAACTCAAACGATAAGTGAATACATGAGGCAAATAAAAATGGTTAGTTCAACGTAAGTCTACCCAAATAGGGTAGGTCACTTTTCATTCACAAGTTTGTTGGACTGGTCGACTTTCCTGAAGGTTTCGGGTGTGTCTCGCTCTGTTGTTTGGTTTCTACGATGCCTTGCATTTACGTTTTCATTCCGAGAAAGAAAATGACTGAGACAAAGGTTGGAGCACTCTCTAGGGGCATTGTGTTGGACCCAGTTTATGCAATTATTAATTAATTTATTTTTTTGAGTGTTAAAATATATAACATGTGATATCAATGGCATTGCAGAACACCCTCTTAACTTTGTGCGAAGGTCACGCGGCTCGGGAACTAGCAAACAGAAAGGAGCTAATGTGTATATGGGTTGGGGCTGGAGAGACTAACGTGGAACCAACGATAACAATATAGTAGGCCTTTCTCTCTCTCTCTCTCTCTCTCTCTCTCTCTCTCTCTCTCTCTCTCTCTCTCTCTCTCTCTCTCTCACACAGATAGATGGATAGAAACACAAAATGCACCCATAAGTGACAGCAAATCGACAAATGGACAGAACACAAACACATTTACATGCACACAGCGACAGACATACATTTAGACAAACACATAAACAGACAGACGGACAGAACACACACATATGGGTGTGCGCGTGTGTGTGTATGTGTAGACAGGCCGACCCAGTGACATGCGTGCAGAAACAAAGAAACGAGTTTGGAAACAGGGTATATCATCAACGGTACATGTACTACCTATGATGGATAGTTTGGTGCCAACTCCATCTCGATATCCTTTCGAATGGCGCCGTCCGTTGGGGGAAAACATTGGGGACGTCCGGATGACTTTACCCGTCGGCATCGAGACAACAGAGATGGTGCTGCCCCGCAGATCTTGCCCCCCATCGTGCAAGGGCACTGGCTGGCTCACCACGCTAATTTCGCTGCTCATCGTCTTTCAGTAGCTATCCAACGAATAAATCCAAATCCGTCGTTGAGTAGATATCCAAGAAATGAATCAGTCACAATGTCTGACCCGCGAAACCTTGGCGTCCATTTCAACGGTTCTCACAATGTTACACACAAGGCGCATTTTCGCACTATCACCAGCACTATATACAAATTAAACCTCATTTTTCAGAACTACCGTTTTGTTAGATACTGTGTCCATAAGACACAACATGGATAATCGCATTCTCCTGTTGTCAGAATGGAATAATCTACTAACTTACAGAGCAGTCACACACATTGTATTCTGCTCAAAATCACAAAGGTAACTAACTATTTGGCAATTATTATAGTGCTACATCTTCTTGTTCTTTTTCTTAAAGCCGCGTAGGCGCAGTCAATAGGAGACTCGTTTTCAAATCCAGCTGCGACTCGCTGCAGCACACGGCCGGTGTTCGCAACCGGGCGATTCCCGGGATTCACCCAGCCTCTAGGTAATGGGTACCAGAGATAACACTCTAGGGTAAATGGAGGAACGTCGCTGTAGCTACGGAGTTGCATGCGGAAGTTGACACAGGTGGACAGTTTCTTAACAGCTGTCCGTACTGGTGGCAGAGCACTTATGGTTTATAACTGTGTGCAATGATGATGGTTCACATCTCCCGACTTTATCTTTACCTTATTATCTTTTTGTTTTGTTTCGACGTCTCTTTCGTTTGCTCTTAAAAGGACGGATGGCACGTCGTGTTGTGGTTTAGGCTAGGCTGTGATGCCATTTAGTTCCCTTCTTTCCCAGAGAGACTTAGGATTCCTGCTATACAAGTAACAATTGATACATGAAAAGGCAGATGTGATAAAGGTTGGGAACATGAAACGGAATCACTAGAGATAGAAGATTATTATGGCCTGGAGAGAATGAGACACCTGGGTGTAACAGGAGGATCTGGCCAGCTAACTACACTCAGAGAAAAGGCAAGACGGACATATAACCAGATTGTTACCGGTACCATCAGTATTGGAACTCTGCGCTGGCTGGCTGCTGAAAATGAGGACGAAGCATGCACGGGAAAGCCCCGAGTGCTGTGATGTCAATTCTTGACTCAACTCAACTTGTTAACAAAAGTTTGTCAGTTCCATACACGCGGCATTGATATAGGTCATTTTTTGCCGGGCCAAAGCGATTGCAGCTAGTGAGATTACTTCTTCGCCAGGAAGAAAGAGTGGGGAGGAGAGAAGGAGGAGGAGGAGAAGAAGAAGAAGAAGAAGAAAGAAGAATCTGATGATGATGATCATCATGAAGAGGAGGAGAAATTAAAATAATAATAATAATAATAATAATAATAATAATAATAATAATAATAATAATAAGAAGAAGAAGAAGAAGAAGAAGAAGAAGAAGAAGAAGAAGAAGAAGAAGAAGAAGAAGAAGAAGAAGAAGAAGAAGAAGAAGAACTATGTCACAAGGAGAGACAGAGTTCGAAACGAGAACATTAGATCAATTGTAGGAAACAAATAGAGTGGTTGGGCCACTTGAGGCGAATGCAAACCGACCAACTGCCTCTACGAGCATACAACGAACAGCACTACTGCCCTAGAGCAAGAGGCAGACCGAGAGTACGATGGATAGACAATAAATCAGAGATCCTGAGGCAACACGGACTAACAACAACACATGCAACACACCTGGCCCAGGATAGAAAACTGCGACTCCAACTACGCTGTAAGGCAATTGTGGACAAGACAAGACAATAAGAAGAAGAAGAAGAAGAAGAAGAAGAAGAAGAAGAAGAAGAAGAAGAAGAAGAAGAAGAAGAAGAAGAAGAAGAAGAAGAAGGAGGAGGAGGAGGAGAAGGAGTAGTTTTGTTCTGGTGGTCGCGCAGTAATCATCAATCAATAATCTTTAAACGTGTTATTTATCTCCGAGAAACCGTATAGAAAAACAAAAAAAGAGTTATAAACCGCTATTAAATCAAAATAAAGGATCGAAACAAATTGAGCGCAGTCTAAAAAACATTGTAGGAAACGACAAAAATAAGCTTAGATTTTGTAGTGATTTGGAAACGAAATGCACGTTTTATTTCAAACATAAATCTTTTTTTTTTTTTTTTTTAGATAAATGGACATGAAAATGGAGTAGAAACAAAATCAGATCCAATCCGGAAATAGCCAGAATCTAAACATGGCTCAGGGCTGGTGAAAGTGATATGTTGCTAATTATGGGATCTGATTTGGGCACAAATCTTATAAATAGCCAGTTTAGATGTAGTGCCTTTAACAGAGAGAGAGAGAGAGAGAGAGAGAGAGAGAGAGAGAGAGAGAGAGAGAGAGAGAGAGAGAGAGTGTGTGTGTTTGCGCGCGTGTGCGTGTGTGTTTATGAAGGTGTATATATCTGGGTGTGTATGTGTGTATGAATGTTTACCAGTGGGGTGGTACGTACGTGTGCAAATATGTGTATGTGTATATATTGAGAATATGTGTTCGGCTGTACGTTTGTTTTGGTGCATGAATATGTGTGTGTGTGTGTGTGTGTGTGTGTGTGTGTATGTATATATGTATGTATGCAGGTAGGCAGTTAAGTAGGTGTGTTTGTCACGTCCCGCCTACAATACATCTACAGTACAGATTACCTACGCATACAGTCCATCTTCAATACGTCATTAGTCTATATAACCTACACCACAGTTGATTTACAATACGTCATCTAGTCTATATAACCAACACCACAGTCCATCTTCAATACGTCATCTAGTCTATATAACCAATACTAAAGTCTAATTTCATTTTGTCATATAATCTATATAACATACACACAGTCAATACGTCATTAGTCTATATAACCAACACCCCAGTCCTTCTACAACACGTCAAATAGTCTACATAACCAACACTACAGTCCATTTACATTACGTCATCTAGTCTATATAACCAACATTACAGTTCATCTAGAATACGTCATCTAGTCTATATAACTAACATTACAGTCCATCTACAATACGTCATCTAGTCTATATAACCAACATTACAGTCCATCTACAATACGTCATCTAGTTTATATAACCAACATTACAGTCCATCTACAATAAATCATCTAGTCTATCTAACCAAAATTACATTCCATCTTCAATAAATCCTCTAGTCTATATAACCAACATTACAGTCCATCTTTGATAAATCATCTAGTCTATATAACCAAGTCGGCTCTGTGGCTAAGTCGATGTGAACGCGTCGTAATGCCGGGATGCCAGGTTCAATCCCAGCTGCGGACCATGCGATTTGCGTTGGTTTCGACAGTGGTATCAAGAGAGCCGGCCGTCTAAAAAGCAACTGGACGTAAATTAGCCTAGAAAAACCACACAACAGCCAGGGGCAATTGGGGTTGGTTCTGTAACGTCCTGTAAAGGATACGCAACTAACCAATATAACCAACATTACAGTCCATCTTCAGTAAATTATCTAGTCTATATAACCAACATGGCAGTCCATCTACAATAAATCATCTCGTCTATATAACCAACATTACAGTCCATCTTCAGTAAGTCATCTAATTTTTATAACCAACATTACAGCCCATTTACAATACGTCATCTAGTCTATATAACACACAGTCCATCTTCAATACGTCATCTAGTCTATATAACACCACAGTCCATCTTCAATACGTCATCTAGTCTATATAACACCACAGTCCATCTTCAATACGTCATCTAGTCTATATAACACCACAGTCCATCTTCAATACGTCAACCAACACTACAGTCTATATTCTACAACAAACGCATTAAAAGCCAACGTTACACGCTACAAGTTTCTAACGAAAACAGGAAACGTATGGCGCTGATCTGGTGGACATGGAAAAAGCATGAAAACTTAAAATAGAAGAGTGCGCTTAGCAGAGATACTTGTGTAGACAATATCTGCTGTAATTCAAGTGCTATCTGCGCATTAAAGACATGCCAATTGAAGGTCCTTGAAAATAATTAATAACATGTGATACGCTTAGGTTAACAGGTCAGAGAGAGAGAGAGAGAGAGAGAGAGAGAGAGAGAGAGAGAGATGAGGTACATTAGTGGTGGGGAAGGAAGAGACAGCTAGAAAGACAGATGTATGGATAGTCAGAAAGAGAAAGAGAGACATAGAGAGAGAGAGAGAGAGAGAGAGAGAGAGAGAGAGAGAGAGAGAGAGAGAGATGAGGGGTATGATTGGTTGGGAAGAGACAGAGAATGAAAAATAGCTAGAAAGACATAGATGTATGGACAGTCAGAGAGAGAGAGAGAGAGAGAGAGAGAGAGAGAGAGAGAGAGAGAGAGAGATGATGAGTATGAATGGTGAGGAAGAGAGAGAGAGAGAGAGAGAGAGAGAGAGAGAGAGAGAGAGACGGCTAGAAATACCCAGGTAGACGGAAAGTCAGAGTGAGAGAGACGGAGAGAAAGAGATGAGGGGTATGAGTGATGGGAAAGAGAGAGAGAGACAGAGAGAGAGAGAGACAGAGAGAGACAGAGAAACAGTCAGAATCATAGATCTATGGACGGTCAGAGAGAGATAGTCCTAAAAAGTCAAAGATCTATGGACAGTCAAGAGAGAGCGACAGATGGACAGCAATAAAATGCGAGAGGTGGAGAAAGTGAGAGAGAAGCAGTGGGGACATAAAAAAAAGGGAGGGGGGGGGGAGGGGTGGTGTAGAAACAATCAGAGCAAAAGAGAGCAAAAGAGAGCAAGCTGATGACAGGGATAAAACAAAAGCACATAAGACAGAATGTGAACGAGGAAATACATTTTCACCACTTAAACGTGTCTCCCACTTGAGACTACTGCACTAGAGTGAGTAGGGGTTGCGCTGAGATCACGTAGGGCGGCAGCTGGGAACTGTGTGTGGGGTGGGTATACGATCGAGCAAACTGATGGCAACTGTGTGTGGGAGGGTATACAACCAAGCAAACTGATGGCAACTGTGTGTGGGGTGGTATGCGACTGAGCAAAGTGATGGCAACTTTTTGCGTTGATATCAAAATGATATGAAGAGTCAATCGTTGAGGGCGCATTGGCAATCTACTAGACGCAAATTTGCCTAGAAAAACCACAACAGCCGCCCCCCCCCCCACCCCTTAAAAATGCTGGGGTTGGTTCTGCAACGTCCTTTAAAGGATAGACTACAAACTTGGGCAGCGGTTCGCAACCTGTGGGTCGACCGACCCTTTCACAGGAGTCGCCAAAGACCATCGGAAACAAATATTCACTGAAGTTATGAAGTAGCAACGAAAATATGTGTATGGTTGGCGGTCACCACATATGAGGAACTGTATTAAAGGGTGGCAGCATTAGAAAGGTTAAAAGCCACTGAACTAGAGTCTAAGCCATATCTGCCCCTGTTGGTCCCAAGCCTGGATGACAAAGAAGGAGGGTTTGACGTGGGGGTCATATCCCTCACCCTGTTGAACAAAAATATCTGCTAGAGAAACTTGCAGGAAAGGATGGACACGTTCTGAGAGGAGACGATCAGTGAATTAACAAAGATGCATTGTAATGGGAAATAGAAGGATTGGGGAAGCCAGGGCTTCAAAGAGAGACCCTAGGGCGAACGTTGTCGAGAGAGGGGCAACTATGTGGACTGGTATCCATACATGATAATAAAGCGATTTCACAAGGTAGAATGGAAGGGAGAAGCAAATCGCAAGCCCTATGAGATACATAATTGCCCAACAGGACAATGAATGGGGAAAAAAGTGGAAACCGCACGGCTATAGACAATGTATAATTATAAATGACACCAGTGCATATATAGTAACTTTGGTGTAAATAACACAGCTGTAGATGAACTCAATCGCTCCGTCAATCATGTCTGGTAGTCTGGTAGTCTTAGTTTCAGCTTCATAGCAAACGGGTTGCCCCATCTTTGCTCCGCTCCTGTGCCAGCGAAAAACACTCAGAATGTCTATCACAGTCCCTTGTGGAAAGATTGACAGACTGCTGTCTCGGCATATCTAGCATACTCTCGCATTAGAGCATATGGTAGCCATCCGAAGTGCTAACACAAACAGTCCAACATTAGAAATGCAGTTCATCATTGATGATAGCAGAACTTGTCGTCAACAGATCAGCAGTTGTCCGCGTGATCAATTTTAATACGGGTCCCGCAAGCATTGAACGACAGGCATCGCGCCATTTTCTGAAGCTCCATCAATCATGTGCCATCACCATGGGGGCTGCAATAGATCTCCACTCTATTCTCTCTTGTATTGGTTGTACACTCTTTCAGACTTGATGTTGTCCTGCCATTTGTTTCATTATCTACCTCTTGCTCTCTTGTCTCTGACTTTTCCTTTCAGTGTGATTTTCAAATGAGTGTAACATCTTTAAATGTAGTCGAAATAGTTCAGTTCTGTCCTTTTTTAAAAACATTCCTTCAGCTAACCTCTTATCCCATTCTTTTCAGTCCCTCTGTAATTTGTTGTTTTTGTTTCAGTGAGATAAATGCACTAAATACAGAGCACATTATGTTATAATAACCGTAACTACAGTGTAAACTATACTCTGACAGACACTGTGACTAATGTTATACATTTATAGACAGCGCTACTAATGTAAACGACATTGTTATATATAGTTAACGTGACTTCAATATAAATTTTAGGGCTATTGACAATGTTACCAATGTAAATGATACCGTTATAGCAAAGGTAACTATAGTGTAACTATACTGTTCGAGACAACGTTGCTAATGTAAATTAGACCGTTATAGTAAACGTAACTATAGTGTAAACTATACCATTATAGCCAACGTTACTAATGTTAACGACACCGTTATAGTAACGTAACTATATTGTAACTATAAACTATTCCATTAAAGACAGCATTACCAATGTAAACTATGCCCTTATAGACATTGTTACCAAAGTCAATGACACCGTTACGGACAACATAACTATAGTTTAAACTACGTCGTTATGGACACAAGAACGTTAGAGCGAACAATACCTTAAAAGACTAAAATGTAAGCAACACCGTTACAGGATATGCAAATAAAGTGTCAGCGACACTGGTATAGATTATGTAACGAGAGTGTACGTGACATGGCTGCAATGTAAATATATTAACGAGCTTTCACGGAACAAGCTTTCAAGAAACCAAGAACACAGCAGGCACTGAAACAAGAGAACGTAAAAACATCTACAAACTGGCCATAAACAATGAGGTCCAAGCTCACACATCTACAGGAAAACGGGTATTGGTAGAATTTACGAGACAGCTGAGACACACCGACGTTCAAATCCACCAACTGACGGCAGGGCCGGATTGAGACTTCATGAGGTTCTCAGCTAAACAAAAAATAGCACCGAGGTCCCCATCGTTTAAAATTACACCAGCTAGTTAGATTGGATAAACGCCTGATTAAATATAACGGGACTGGTAACAAACTCAAACCCAGCTACATACTAGCTGACCTGTCAATGACGCTTGCTCAGGCTGGTCTACGTTAGAGGGGTGTCTCGGTGTACCGATGTCTTCAGAAAGCTGTCTGCCTTATGTGTTGATCGTTGTTCTGTGAGCAGCTGCCGCCGACTTTGCGTTTTCACTACTAAGCAGAATTAGTGGTTACTGGTGCGAATATGATAGCCGTGGGAAACCACAAAATGTTAAGAAATCTTAAACCACGGGGCGTAGAATGCACTCTCTCGAGACCTAGGCTCTGTATGTGGGTTAGGGTTAGGGCCAGCTGTACATGTTATGATGTCATTAAAAGCGTTCACATCCAGTAAGACCGTCGACGCAATACAACGTCGGACCAACCTGACATCCCTGCGACTTAAACTTCCCCGTCTAAAAAGTTAGGACGCAGGAATGAACGTCTAATCACAGTGTACTGGGCCCGACTTCGTTACTCGGTACAGTCACCGCCTTCTCTAGATTACGTCATCTAACTAAATCACGTGACTTTTTGGATGGAGTCACTCGAAAACTGGTTTTCATGTGTTGCATTGTGTGACATTTTAATGTGCTTACAAAGTTCTGTGTTCTGAATGAATTCGTATTATAAATCTACAAGTGGATATTGTGAAGTGGATATACAAGAATTTCAAACTTTGCTGTTAGATTACAGCAATTTGAATTTAAATTCACGGGAGACAGTCGTGTTGTGATGTGTGTGACACTGTTTCTAGTCAGTAGTTTGGTTTTTTGGGAACTGGCTGTTTATTCTTTCTCTACTTTGAATGTGGAAAACTTACTTTTGGGGAAAATACAAACAGGTAATTTAGAAGCCAGATCTGGAGAACATCGACAGTTGTCGGTGCAAACTATTTTGTGTTGGAAGAAAACTATTGCTTTCATATTGATTTTGCATAAATGGTGCAACTACACTGTGGATAAATTGTGTCAAGATATTTCGGAGCTCTGGGTAAGTGGATAAAAACAATATTTACTAACTAACCTCTAATAGCAAGTCACTTTTTGCCTCTTTACTAATTGTTGACTAATAGTATAATTATATGTTGTAGAAGTACACTAATAATATTAATCCTTAACCATTTGACTTATGCTTCGCGAACACTGGCTGTAAACTCTTGCGGAAACTTCTGGTTGTTCATCCACTTCTTACGCATATTTGCAGTTGTACGGTCTGTGTTAATTTTTGTAAACTGGCTTTTGCTTCGCAAACACTGGCTGTAAACTCTGGCAGAAACTTCTGGTTGTTCATCTAATTCTGGGCTTTAGTCTTGTTCCAGACAGTTTTGAACAACGAGATCCGGTATCTATATGGGGAATTTTTGTGTTTGATATGTGTATGTTGCTCAGCAATTTGCAGTTATATTGTTTTTTTTTTTTTAATTTGCTTTAATTACCTTTAAGAAAATATACCATTCATGATACTTATACGCGTTGTTGTGTGCAGTAATTAGAAATATGTACTATGTATTCTTAAACAGTTACCAAACAATTCGCAATGATAAGGAATCGATTTCATCCAACAAAATGAAACTGGACAAATTTGTTTGAGCTGTTTGTACCTTGAGGATACATATTTAGTAGTGCTATAAGTACTGTTAAGAAAACTGCTCTGGGTGAAAAAAGTATTGCACATATCAATTTCATACTGATTGTGCTTGTTTACTAATTATTAAATAACAATATAATTATATGTTGTAGTAGTCTACTAATAATAATAATAACCATCAATCATTTATATTTATGTTATGTATGACATGTGTATGTTACATAGCAGTATTTTTATGCGCTAAATTTGATAAAGTACAAATGTAACATTGTTACCTGGTACAGTTTGCTCAGCCCGACTTAGTTATATGTACCAGTGACGGATTTAGACTTTATGACGTCCTAGGCTTAAAATATATTTAGCGCCGAGGCCCGACCGTTTCAAATTAAACCAGCTATCTCATCAAGCTAAACTAAATAAACACCTGATAAAAAATATCAAAAATAATATTATTTACATCAGAAAAATTCAGGAAGTGGGAAATTTGGTGGTCGGTAGAAGGAAGATGGAAAATGTACAGGATATCAGAAAGGAAAAAGGACGGGAAAAGAACGAGGAGAAAGACACCAGTGAAGAGAACGCGGGGAAGGAGGACGAGGAGAAGGAGGAAAGGAAATAGGAAAAAAAGAAGGATGCGGTCAAGCGTCTCCATACCACAATAGAGACATCAAGCGTCCCCATTCAACTAACTATAGAGACATCAAGCGTCCCCATACAACTAAAGAGACATCAAGCGTCCCCATACAACTAAAGAGACATCAAGCGTCCCCATACAACTATAGAGACGCCAAGCGTCCCCATACAACTATAGAGACATCAAGCGTCCCCATACAACTATAGAGACATCAAGCGTCCCCATACAACTATAGAGACATCAAGCGTCCCCATACAACTATAGAGACATCAAGCGTCCCCATACAACTATAGAGACATCAAGCGTCCCCATACAACTATAGAGACATCAAGCGTCCCCATACAACTATAGAGACATCAAGCGTCCCCATACAACTAAAGAGACATCAAGCGTCCCCATACAACTATAGAGAAAGGCACCGACACCTACACAGACCTACATAAATTCTAACACAACCACACACACGGCGTGTTGTCTACGTATGTTGCTCAACCCTGTCCACTGAAGGAGGTTTGAAGTTTGAACAACGGATCAACATCATGGCACACAGGGTAGTAAACCATAAATGCTCCGTTCTTCTTCTAACTCAAGTCTGAGCTCGGAAAAGCTCAACACAGTGCACAGGGTCTGTAGCACCGGCGAGGATCCTGAAATACTTTGGGTGGATTTTGAACTCCAAATTTTGCCAGGGGGCGCCGTTATGCTACTCTTTTCAATTTCCAACTGCCAACAATGCACAGGGGCGTCCGATCTCACTACCCAGTGACCACGGGGAATTAATAGAAGTCCAAGTCTACGTGAAAATATCCCAGCCCTTACCGGGGATTGAACCCGGAACATCTAGCACTCGAGGCGGACACAATGCCTCGAGACCACGCAGCCCCTACCTTTCACTGAATGGAAAATATCCAGTGCCAACTGTTACACCGGGTTACCTCAGCTGTACACAGTAGGCGGACGACTTTTTTGTTGTTCTCGAGATAATCAACGGGGGCAACAGCTGGGCCATGTTATTTCTTTCCACGCCTTTTCACCAGGCATATATTTGCATATGTAATGAGAAAACACCATCTGTACCTGGAACAAAAAGAAAGCAGACGACACACAGGGTGGGGGATCCAGTGGCAGTGGCGATAATACCTTCCGCCTTTGTGCAGAGCAATCCTGCAACGATTTTGTGTCATTGGTGTCATGTGGTTATCATTCGACTGTACAATAACAGTGATTAAAGATAAGGAGATCGACTTTACTGCACCGATTTTATCCAAGGTTGCTTTGTCTCTTTAGTGGTAGGCCGCCTAGGGACAGCTGGAACAAAGCACGGAGTTCGCAGCTCAAGAGGTGACCCCAGAGTCTTGAAGATAGAAAACACTGCACTTGTTAACAGAATGACGCAGTCCAAAAAGGAATTCGACATCCTTTACAAGCGCAAGGCTAGATCACTTCGCCATTAAAAATAAAGGACCCGAGGGCGATCTAAGCAACTTTTCTGAGGGGATTCGCTATAATTAACGGCTAGATGATCGCCTGCAGATCCCAGGGACGTGGGTTCGAATCCGAACAAAGCCAGACCTATTTCAAATACGGCCTTGGCTCTCATGCAGATCCAGCTTTAACTGAATACCAGATTAGGTCCTGGGAAGCAAAGGCGACAGGTTTGGTGTTGACCAAAATATAGGTCTACAAAATATAGGTCTAGCCCTATATGCCCAACACGCCTAAAGGCGTGGAAAAAGGTCCTTTACTTTTCCTATATTTCAGTTAAGCCCGAAGGTGTGGAAAGGGTCCGTAACTAGTTTACGTTTATTTTCGAGAGTACTGAAATATGATGTTAACAGGGGCGCCGGAATCTGGGGTTCAGTAACATTAAGACACCCCCCTCACATTTTTAGTTGGGCTGCCCCCCACCCTTCGCCTGCCACAATCCCACTACGCCTCTGAGTGTTAAAATGTGCTGTTTTTTCTTTAATATCAAGAAACCATGAACTGTTAACCCTTTGGCTCGGTACTGTGTATATCGCAACCCTTCAGTTTTGATTCCATGATAAATATCGTAAATCTGGGAGAAATGTGGCTTTTTTGCCTACCCCCCCCCCCCCCCGGGACGTGAACCCGGACCACAAAGAGTTCGTCACCCGGTCACCGCGAAATCAGGTTTAGCCAACTACGCTAGAGAGCAGGGCAAAATGTGCTCTGTTGAAACTTGAAATGTGAAAGGACGTGCTGCCAAGAGCTCAAAGTTCAAGTGAACAGATTAATGGTTACTGAGACGGATTATTATGCTAATTCCTTGGTCAGTCAGAGTAACTACGTAACAATGACTGCCTGTAACAATCTTAGGAAAGCAGAATATAATGAATACGCCGGTTAGTTTCACGTTATTCCCCCCAGAGCCAGTTCCATATACACACTAGCTCACTTCTGATTAGCAGTTCCTGAGCCGCGCGACTTTCGCACACTGCTTGGGGAGTGTTCCGCAATGGCACTGAACTAGCGTGTTGTATATTTCCCGCACACCAGCGCTATTACCGCCATAGAACATGGACAAAATGGGTCTAACACACAACGCCCAAAGAAAGTGCTGCAATCTATATCACAGACATTCTCTTTCTCGGACGAAAAATGTAACTGCAAAACAGGCCAGAAAGCAAACAACAGAGCGGCACCCCGTTAACCCCCCCCCCCCCCCCCCCCCCCCCCCCCCCCCCCCCCCCCCCCCCCCCCCCCGGGAAAGTAGACCAGCCCAACAACAAAGTTATCAATTGAACGTGACCTACTTTGTTTGGGAAGACGAACTAACTGAATGCTTCGTTTAAAGAAACTGTTCTTAGATCACAAAAGTTCCCTATGTGGGTTACGGGGCCCTATTATGGTGGGGGGGGGGGGGGGGCAAGAATAGGCCCACTGCCTTCCCAAAAAAGCATCTCGTGGGAGTCGACTAATTGGGAGTTTCCTTCAAAGTCGGAATGCATCTGCTTTGCCTGAGCGGCAAGGAACAACCAACTGCAGACACATAAAAAAAGCTAGTAAAACGGATGGACACGCAAAACTCAGCCTTTGGCACAAAGCTAAATTATAGATGGATGAACAGTCAGGATTTTCCGCCGGAGCTTACAGCCGGTGAACGGAAGAAGAAGAAGAAGAAAAAGTAGAAAAAGAAGAAGAAGAAGAAGAAAAAGCAGAAGAAGAAGGGGAAGAAGAAGAAGTTGATGATGATGATGATGACGACGACGATGATGATGACGACGACGACGACGAAGAAGAAGAAAAAGAAGAAGAAAAAGAAAGAAAGAAAGAAAGAAAGAAAGAAAGAAAGAAAGAAAGAAAGAAAGAAAGAAAGAAAGAAAGAAAGAAAGAAAGAAAGAAAGAAAGAAAGAAAGAAAGAAGAAGAAGGAGGAGGAGGAGTATGAGAAGGAGGAGGAGAAGAAGAAGAAGAAGAAGAAGAAGAAGAAGAAGAAGAAGAAGAAGAAGAAGAAGAAGAAGAAGAAGAAGAAGAAGAAGAAGAAGAAGAAGAAGAAGAAGAAGAAGAAGATTATACAAATAATAATAGTAGCTGTAGCACAGCAGAAGTAGTAATGTAGTAGCAACAGCAGTTCTATACTTTGCTCCTGTGTTCAACAAACACCCTACAATGCCGTATTAGGCTTTCAAAAAACACTTACAGAAATGTCAACATTACATTGTTCACTGATACAACCACTGACTGGAGGAGGAGGAGGAAGAGGAGGAGGAGAATGAGGAGAGGAGATATATGTGGATGGAGCGGTGAGGGTGGGGGGTTGAATCCTTGCGAACGGAAATGTCAAGATGTGAATAACGATGACATTTACTGTCAGCTTTTAGCAGTGCAGCAAATAACCCCAGTTCGGAAACACATGAGCTGGTCTGACACGTAACTAGGAAAAATGCGCTTCAACAAGTGTTGTTGCCGTAGATTCTCTGTTGTAATTTATGAAGCGTTTTTGTTAGATACAATCGTTATAAGCTGAGTAGGATTTGTTTTAGCAAGTCTTCGTGGTCACGAAACAAACCTAACAATTTTAGCATGTTATTCGTTTTTAATCATTACCATCATCGTCATCATCATCCTGTTCTGTCGTTATTAATCACACACAGGGTTTATAGTCTACTTTTCTATTCCCTTTTCTTCTTCTTCTTCCTTTTCTATTCCTTCTTCTTATTCAGCATTATGAGCCCTTGAGGTTCATTGCTGCAGATATCAACCGTCTTCATTCATCTCTCTGGTTGGCCTTTCTTTCCTGTTGGTGATTCCAAGTGTTGATAGGTCTGCGAGGACTTTATCTCTCCATCGTCTTCTTGGTCTGCCTCGTGGTCTACGACCATTTATCTTCCATGTGTCTACAGTTTTTACTTCTCTGTGATCTGACAGTCTTTCAATGTGGCCAAACCATTTTAGTCTTTTAGCTTTCATAATGCCAGTGGTGATTTAGGCTCTCCTTGCAATAACGGTCGCTAGGTGGACGGCGACGGCCGCTTAGTCGGAGTTCAGTCAACTGGCTGCAGTGCAATTACGGAGTGGAACAGAGGGAACGACACAAATGACATAATTAGGGGTAGGGTTAGGGGTAGGGCTAGGGTTTGACTAATGTGAGTCGCAGCGCGTGGTCTAGACGCCATGTTGAACTCAGTGTGTTTTGTGATTCGTGCCTTGTCCACTCCGTAATTTCACTGCAGCCAGGGGACTGAACTCCGACTAAGCGGCCGTCGCCGTCCAATTAGAGACCATTATTGCAAGGCCCTTATAGGTAATTTTAAAAGACAGTTATCGCAAAGTGTCTTAGCTGATAATTAGACAGATCTACAACAGCAGAGACACAGTAAGAGAAATGATGAATCGAATATCTAAGATTGCGGTTTAGGTAGAATATCATCCATCAAGAGAATTGACCCAGATCACCGTTAACTCTTTCGGCACAAAGCAGTTATAACATAACTCAGCCTACATGAATCCCTTCTCTCCTAAAAGAAGTACACGGTTGTCTGGTGTGTCCTATCTTTCTACTTCTCTTTTAATACCGATCAATACATTGTCTTTTTTTTTAATTATGTGTATAATATTTCTACGGCTTCAATGATTTCCCCTTCGTTTATGTATATAGAAGTCAAACAGAAATATGCTGTGAAAAGATGACACGCACAAATGTAAATATAACACAGATTACCGCGTGTATTGAACACCATCTAAAAAAATATACTATGACATCCATTGAGGAATCTACAAACGCATATTCCAAGCGAAATAAGATAAAATTAACCGGAAATCAAACTGTTAAACAGAAGAAACAAAGGTTAAAATTAAACACTTGAGACACTGCAACACACCCTGCCGAGGACACCGTGTGAAAGCTTGTCCCTCTATCTCTGCTGTACAGTATAAGATGTTAGGGTCTGACACGGACAAAGGGAAACCAGGCGTGTGTGACACGTTGAACAAGGGGGGTGAGTTAAACGACTTTGTACTACTTAGCCTTTGTAAATGTGAACGCTTTTCGGAATGTTAGCCATTTGTGTGTGTATATGTGTGCGGTGTGCGTGTGTGAGCGCGTGTATAAGGTGTGTGCATAGTGTGTGTGCGTATGTGGTTCCTTTTTTTTCGAAATCCGGAAAAGGGGGAGGGGGGGGGGGTGTTGAGGGAGTGTTCAGTTAAGCAGCTCAGTGGTAAAAGGTAAAATACTACTCGCCTGCAGTGTGGAAGAAATCAGTTTTATCTTTAGACAGGGCCTGTTTGAATTACTTTGGAAAATCAAGACTGTATATCTGAGTTTTACGCAAGTGTGTGTGTACGCGCGCTCGCGATATATGTCATCAGTATTACCCGTGTTCCAGAAAGCAATGGCAAACTACTAGACGTAAATTTGCCTAGAAAAACCACACAACAGCCCCTGCTGTTGAGGTTGGTTCTGCAACGTCCTGTAAAGGATACGCAACTAACCTGTTACCCGTGTGGTTTTTACGACAGCACTTAGAAAGGGGAGGGGGAGGGGGAGAGACTAGAACAGACAGACTGCCTCTAACCGGCATGTGGTAAACAACGACTAAAGGTTGGCTGAAATCGGATGTCTTCGGTGGAAAGGGGCAGATATCGCAGCTTAGTTGTGAACCGCAATTCAACATGCCAGCCAGCTTTTCAAAGTTGACGATTTAATTAAGACCATAAGGCGTGCAGTGGCCATGGACTTTGCAGGTAAGGATGGGTTTTTCTTAGGGGGGTGGGGGGGGGGGTCGAAAACATTTAAAATCCACCAAGGACTGTGGATAAGAGACCATAGTCTAACCGCTGGGACAGCCGCTTGTCTTTGATTGAATTCACATTCACAGCCTACATTGTAAAACAAATCTGAACATAAAACACAGATTGTAACAGAATCTCTTAACATAAAACACAGATTGTAATAGAATCTCTTAACATAAAACACAGATTGTAATAGAATCTCTTAACATAAAACACAGATTGTAATAGAATCTCTCAACATAAAATACAGATTGTAAAAGTTATCTTAACATAAAACACAGATTGTAATAAAATCTCTCAACATAAAATACAGATTGTAAAAATTATCTTAACATAAAACACAGATTGTAATAGAATCTCTTAACATAAAACACAGATTGTAAAAACAATTATCTTAACATAAAACAAAGATTGTAATAGAATCTCTCAACATAAAACACAGATTGTTAAAAAAAATTATCTTAACATAAAACACAGATTGTAATAGAATCTCTCAACATAAAACACAGATTGTAAAAAAATTATCTTAACATAAAACACAGATTGTAATAGAATCTCTAAACATAAAACACAGATTGTAATAGAATCTCCTAACATGAAACACAGATTGTAAACAATCTCGTAGCATAAGCTGCAGTGAAGGGATACAAAGTGATTACAGTGTCAGCACATGCAGGGTCATGTCTTGCCGCTTCAACCTCTTGTCTTTTTAACTTGTCACGCCTAATCTATCCTGCATATGCAGGCATGACAGGAGAATGTGATCTTACTGGTATGTATAGTTGGTATGGTCGGCTCTGTGGCTAAGTCGATGCGAACGCTTCGCTTCGTAATGCCGGGATACCAGGTTCGATCCCAGCTGCGGGCAATGCGCCTTGCGTTGGTATCGACAGTGGTATCAAGAAAGCCGACCGTCCAGTAAGCAATGGCAAACTACTGGATGTAAATTGCCTAGAGAAACCACACAACAGCCAGGGGCTGTTAGGGTTGGTTCTGCAACGTCCTGTAAAGGATACGCAACTAACTTTTAACTTTTAAAATAGTTGGTATAGGCAGGCATACAACGCCATGGGGGTCAAGAGAGAACGGTGATGGAGGGTACAGTTTTCGGAAAACAACGCAGACGCTGACCTCCGCAAATGTGGGTACAGGACATTGAAGATGCATTGGTTATGAAAGCACATAGGGCTGGAGAGTGGGTTAGAGAAAGAGATACTTTCAGGTTTGCTGTGGTCAGAGTGACGTTCTGTAAAGGACTTGCTAACTGATTGATTGATTGATTGAGGCATTCAACATACGTGCAGTAATTTATACAAAATATGCATGTGACAACTTACGGGCAAATATTATAAATGGCAACGAGCATACTAAACTTTACGACAATATGCACTCTACAACAAATAAACGATAACATGTATGCAACAGCTTACACACACATACTTAGAGACAGGTTTACTGCAACACACACACAATCACAAATTCTGTAGGTGATGGCAAAGGTACACGAGCATGTAAATGGTGAAGAAGAAGAAGAAGAAGAAGAAGAAGAAGAAGAAGAAGAAGAAGAAGAAGAAGAAGAAGAAGAAGAAGAAGAAGAAGAAGAAGAAGAAGAAGCAGAAGAAGAAAGAAAGAAAGAAAGAAAGAAAGAAAGAAAGAAAGAAAGAAAGAAAGAAAGAAAGAAAGAAAGAAAGAAAGAAAGAAAGAAAGAAAGAAAGAAAGAAAGAAAGAAAGAAAGAAAGAAAGAAAGAAAGAAAGAAAGAAAGAAAAACAAGAAAAACAATAACAATAACAAGACAAAGAAGATGAGGAGAGAGAGATAAAGAGACGAAGAGGCATAAGACAATCACACACACAGTGAGAGAGAGAGAGAGAGAGAGAGAGAGAGAGAGCGCGCGAGAGAGAGAGAGAGAGAGAGAGAGAGAGAGAAGATAAATATTCTTTAAAAAAATACTTTCTTGTAGGAAACTAGCCCTCTGAAAAAAAAAGCACCGCACATGAGCTCTGTAGCTCTAGTAACAATCCCCACAGATCTCCATTTAACTGCAGATTTTGACTGGTGAGTTTTTGACTGGTGAGTCAAAAGAAGTGGTGAGTGAAGCAAACCCACGACGTTCAGAGCGCTAGGTAAAAGGCCTAATAACCATAAGACCCCAGAGTAGATTTCCTGTGTGTGCGCGCGCGCGTGTGTGGTGTATATATATATATATATATATATATATATATATATATATATATATATATATATATATATATATATATATATATATATATATATATGTGTGTGTGTGTGTGTGTGTGTGACTGTAGGTGTGTGTTCAACAATTTATAAACTGAACTTATAATAAGCACACAGAGAGAGAGAGAGAGGGAGAAGAAATGTATGATAACATTCCATTCTACAGCTGTGTGTGTTTAGTCTCCCAGCTATATGCGAGGATGAGCCGGCATGAAGCACGCAGTACTCACCCGCGGCAGTCACACAGGGTGGGGCGGAAATCCCGCGGGAGGGGATGCGCGGGAGGGAGGGTGGCTGTTGTAAGATAACAGCCTGTGGGGTTGTGTCTGCTGTAGAACACATCAACGGATAATGAAACTTGCCGCCATCTGCGAGGCGCGGGCAGTACAACGCTAGGTAAGCTAAGATTACAGAGGCTGATAAACCACAGCACGGGCAGACAGACAGACAGACAATCGGACAGACAGACAGACAGACAGACTGACAATCAGACAGACAGATACACGGACCTAGACAAGCAGGCCTACTAAACAAGAACGACAGTACTTCTATTTTAAAAGCGCCAGTGTTTCTTCATATAATTGTATCTGCAAGGATGAGTTTAACATTGAAACTAATGATGTTTGTGTCTAGAAGAGTTCAGATAACCACTTGCTGATCAGAAAGCTCAGGTTGGGTTCCAGGACCCTTCTGGATGAGAGAGAGAGAGAGAAAGAGAGAGGAGAGAGGGGGCGGGAGAGAGAGATAGGAGAGAGAGAGATAGGAGAGAGAGAGATAGGAGAGAGAGAGATAGGAGAGAGAGAGATAGGAGAGAGAGAGATAGGAGAGAGAGAGATAGGAGAGAGAGAGATAGGAGAGAGAGAGGGGAGAGAGAGAGAGATAGGAGAGAGAGAGGGGGGGGAGAGAGAGGAGAGAGAGGGGGAAAGAGATAGGAGAGAGAGAGATAGGAGAGAGAGAGAGGGGGGAGAGAGAGAGAGGGGGGGGGAGAGAGAGAGATAGGAGAGAGAGAGAGAAATAGGAGAGAGAGAGAGAGAGGGGGGAGAGAGAGAGATAGGAGAGAGAGAGAGAGAGAGAGATAGGAGAGAGAGAGAGATAGGAGAGAGAGAGAGATAGGAGAGAGAGAGAGAGGGAGATGGAGGTGGCGAAGAGGATAGAGAGAAAGATAGAGTAAATAAAACATACTTACTGTCCCTAACAAGTTTATTATGCTGCAAAAGACGACTAATTCATTGCTGAAATCGGATGTGTGGGACCTAACAGGCACAGATATCACAGCCTAGCTGGAAACCAAACAGTAACATGTCAACTGCTGCCTTTTAAAGGCAATGATGAGGAGATGGACAGATAAGAAGAAGCAGAAGAAGACAATTGTTGGGGGAGTATATATATATATATATACATATGTGTGTGTGTGTATATATATATATATATATATATAAACATACACACACACATATAGTGTATATACTAGCTGTACCTGGCCACGCGTTGCTGTGGCTCAGTCTGGTTAGATGGAAAATAAAGAAAATAGAAATCGCACGTTGCTAATATGTTTAATTTCACAATGCTTGTTGGTAAAAAAATATTTTTTGTTGTTCCATTGTGTGCGCAGATATAGAGACTGACTGGTCTGTTCCATTGTGTGCGCGGATATAGAGACTGAATGATCTGCCGTCTAAAACACGCAACATAGAATTCCAAAGCAATTTCACGCGAAATAATTTAAAAAAACAAAAATCGAAATCTATGAAAATTCAATGTAACAATGCAATTTTAAACATCGAAATGCAATCGTTGTAAGCAAAATGGTCAATTTTAATGACGACTGCGGGTCCACCAAGAAGTCCACCTGGGGAAAACCTCTTATCACTGGCCAATCACAGTCATTCAGAAATGTATGGTCATATGATCATACGTAATGCGTAATGTCGGTGCGCATACTCTCAGTAATGGCTGCCAGTGTATCTGCATATGACTGAGAACAGTATATATCTTTTAGTAAGCGTATGTTTCTAATATGTTTATGTTATCTATATAACAGGAGGTATATAAATACAATGTCGTGTCAAAATGTCAAAGCAATTAGTGAAGAACTTAAGGATATTTAAGATTTGGAGCAAACAAATATTTAAATGTTTATTTATATAGATACCCTGATTTACTAAAGTGAATCAGAGACATTTGGCTAGTTGATGTAACATTATGCATAATACCGATTTATTTATTTAAGACCACACTGGACAGATAAAGAGTAATAAACGTGTCTTGAAAGAAAATAAATGTTGCAGGGGGAAAAAGGCAGGGGAAGAACGATAGAGAAGATACCGAACGGTCATAGGGTGGAATATAATTTGTATCCGCATTGATTTAATTCTGAATTCTTCTGTCGTTAAGCAGGGTATGGAAGAACAGTTTGCGATAAATATATATACATATATATATATATATATATATATATATATATATATATATATATATATATATATATATATATATATATATATATATATATATATATATATATATATATATATATATATAGAGAGAGAGAGAGAGAGAGATGAGCAGCAATGGCTATTATCATTTCATGTCGATGTAGAAGCTCGTTAATGTCATCAATCCATCCATGTTCCCATAGGGCGACCTCTTCGTGTTTATTTTTTCCACATCAGATCTTTTCACGCATAGTGCCTGCTTTGGTATTTGTTCTGGCTGCATTCTTACTAGATGACCAAACCATTTCATCTTCTGTTGCTCAATGAATTTGCTGCCTGGTGTTGCTCCGACAGTCTATGATATTATCATTTCTAACTCTATCATGGATGGTTAAGCTGGCGGATTTTCTCAGGCATCTCATTTCACGTATGTAAATTTCCCGTGAAAAGTCTCTGATAGTGCCCAAGTCTGGATGACCCGTTCAACACCGATGCCCCCAACCCCCCCCCCCCCTTTTTTTTTTTTTCTCTCTCTCACCAAAACAATGCTACAGAATCAGTCGTACGCGTGTAAGTGGTGATTCGATTGCAAAAGACTGTATTTCAAGGAACATTGGAGGTGGGGGGCGGGGGTAGTCGAAGAGGGGGGCAAAGAATAACTTGGAATGACAACATCAAGAAATGGACAGGACAAAGTTATCATACACTTATTCATCAAGCAGAAGACAGAGAAAGATGGCGGATGTTATGTGCTAGTGCCTCCATCAATACACCTTCAAGATTCCTAATGAGTCAAGTCAATGGTCATATGTTACGTTATGTAACTTGGCCAACGACAGTCACTAACTAAAATAAACGCAAGCCAGAAAAAGACCAAGACGAGAGAAGGAAGATATCAAACCCTACAACCCAGACAACGATACGGTATCAAGTTTAAACAACCCAGACAGCCATACAGTATCAAGCCAGGTAGTAATATCACGTTCATCAACTCCATCAAGTCCTACAAAACACATTTGGCGAGGTGAAAGGGAATTCATATTTGCGACATTTG
This sequence comes from Candidula unifasciata, assembly GCA_905116865.2. NCBI lineage: Eukaryota > Metazoa > Mollusca > Gastropoda > Stylommatophora > Geomitridae > Candidula > Candidula unifasciata. The sequence goes on along the minus strand of CAJHNH020003446.1, from coordinate 127,652 downwards.
GACCTTAGGAACAGATGCTGCCAACTCGACACACTCCGAGGCTGAGAAACGCGACCTAGATGTCGATTATGCAAATGGCGACTGGCTGCTACAGCGTTAAGAGCAACCCTGGCTAAAGGTCACGGGGTTAATTCCGGCCGTGACACGGCATTGTCAACAGACAGTCACTACTACTGACAGAGAAATACTAATGGAAAAAGTCGTAGAAAATAGTGCTGCGCTTTCTGTCAGTTATCACTTAGCGGTTCACTTCCTGCCAGTGTCAATCAGAGGCTTACTTCCTGCCAGTGTCAATCAGAGGTTTACTTCCTGCCAGTGTCAATCAGAGGTTTACTTTCTGCCAGTGTCAATCAGAGGTTTATATCTTGTCAGTGTAAATCAGAGATTTACTTCCTGCCAGTGTCAATCAGAGGTTTATATCTTGTCAGTGTCAATCAGAGGTTTATATCTTGTCAGTGTCAATCAGAGATTTACTTCCTGCTAGTGTCAATCAGAGGTTTATAGAGATTTACTTCCTGCCAGTGTCAATCAGAGGTTTATATCTTGTCAGTGTCAATCAGAGGTTTATATTTTGTCAGTGTCAATCAGAGGTTTATATCTTGTCAGTGTCAATCAGAGGTTTATATCTTGTCAGTGTCAATCAGAGGTTTATATCTTGTCAGTGTAAATCAGAGATTTAATTCCTGCCTGTGTCAATCAGAGGTTTATATCTTGTCAGTGTCAATCAGAGGTTTATATCTTGTCAGTGTCAATCAGAGGTTTATATCTTGTCAGTGTAAATCAGAGATTTAATTCCTGTCAGTGTCAATCAGAGGTTTATATCTTGTCAGTGTCAATCAGAGGTTTATATCTTGTCAGTGTCAATCAGAGGTTTATATCTTGTCAGTGTCAATCAGAGGTTTATATCTTGTCAGTGTCAATCAGAGGTTTATATCTTGTCAGTGTCAATCAGAGATTTAATTCCTGCCAGTGTCAACCAGAGGTTTACTTCCTGCCAGCATCGATCAGAGGTTTATATCTTGTCAGTGTCAATCAGAGATTAACTTCCTGCCAGTGTCAATCAGAGATTTACTTCCTGCCAGTGTCAATCAGAGATTTACCTCCTGCCAGTGTCAATCAGAGATTAACTTCCTGCCAGTGTCAATCAGAGATTTACTTCTCGTCAGTGTCAATCAGTGGTTCTCTTCCTGTTAGTATCAATCATAGGTTCACTTCCTGTCAGTAACACTGGGGGATTCACTTTCCGTCAGTGTCAATCAGAGGTTAACTTTACGTCAGTATCACTAAGATGTTCACTTACTGTCAGTGTAAATCAGAGGTTCACTTCCTGTCAGTGTCAATTAGAGGTTCACTCCCTGTCAGTGTCAATCATAGGTTTACTTCCTGTCAGTTTCAATCATCGGTTCACTTCCTATCAGTGTCAATCAGAGGTTTACTTCCTGTCAGTATCACTAAGAGGTTCAATTCCTGTCGGTGTCAACCAAAGGTTTACTTCCTGTCAGTATCACTAAGAGGTTCAATTCTTGTCGGTGTCAATCAGAGATTCACTTCCTGCCAGTGTCAACCAGAGGTTCACTTCCTGTCAGTATCACTAAGAGGTTCAATTCCTCAACCAGAGATTCACTTCCTGTCAGTGTCAATCGTAGGTTCACTTCCTGTCAGGGTCAATCAATAGTTTAATCTATGTCAGTGTCAAGCAGTTTTTTCCCGCCGTCAGTGTCATTTAGTGTTTCACCTCAATCTGGATGTTAAATAGTGGTCCACTTCAATCTCAGTTTCAATCAGTGGCCCATTTCAATCTCAGTTTCAATCAGTGGTCCATTTCAATTTCAGTTTCAGTCAGTGGTCCATTTCAATCTCAGTGTCAATCAGTAGTCGATTTTAATCTCAGTTTCAATCAGTAGTCGATTTTAATCTCAGTTTCAATCAGAGGTCCATTTCAATCTCAGTTTCAATCAGTGGTCCATTTCAATCTCAGTTTCAATCAGAGGTCCATTTCAATCTCAGTTTCAATCAGTGGTCCATTTCAATCTCAGTTTCAATCAGTGGTCCATTTCAATCTCAGTGTCAATCGGACTGGAACTAGTCACCAACTTTGGCAGATCGGACTGGAACTAGTCACCAAATTTTTTTTCAGTTAAAAACCATGAACGGATGTACCATTGATTGATGACGTTAAGCTCACGTGCCAGGTAAGTATCCCGGATGTACCACACATAAACAGTCCGAATGTACTGTGACAGCGGACAACATGGAAGCCATATTTTTTTAAGTATGCTCAAATATAAAATGCAAGAGAACAACTCACTCTATGGCTGAGATTAAAAGTTAGGAGACCTTAATATACTATTTGTTGCCTGGGATCGAAAGAGTGAATCATATAGTGAGGTAGTATAGGCGTCTTTTCTCTTCCAGTAAAAAGAATGAATACCCCCAGGCAGTGATTTCCAAACTGTGCGCCGTGGCGCCTCGGGGAGCCGCAACCTGTTCACAGAGGCGCCGCGAAATATTCTAAGATACAAGAGTTTTTTTTTTTTTCAAATCTCTTACATACGAAGTCATACTTTTACTTAGGTTAATTTAAAAAGGGGGCTGCGTCTAAGAAACGTTTGAGGAGCACTGCCCCCGACCCCTTTCTATTTGTATGAAAATATTTGCAAATGTATGTCGACAATAATAGGTACACGTAGAAACAAAGGTTCTTGCCACATACATGTATTAAATATTTTCTTTAAAATATAAGCAAACAGGCAGCAAATACCGCATTAGCTGAACAAAAATGTATTTTGTAACGTCAGATTTTACAAGTAATTGCTATCTACAGTTTTGATGTTGTTGTTAAGTATGTGGTCAGCTGTCAGGTGGGCCGGGAAATAGTTGACCTATTTTGTTGCTCTTCTCGCCCCTGTCCTAGGTCAACAAGTGGTAAATACAAGCAGTAGAGAAAGGTCACATCGGCGACCGCATCGCCAACTGGCTCGCCGGTAGACGACTTCGTCGACGGTCCGGACAGTTTTGGGCCTGTCTCCTTTGATTTCCAGGGCTCTTGGCGGTGCACATTGCTAAGCCCTTTTATATGGCGCATTTAACCTAGTCATAATTATAACCTAAAGCCCCCCCCTCCCCCCGGGATGTTGGTTTAACGTGTTGATTTTATTTTTTTTAGCTAAGCACTGGAACGTGTTTAAAAAAAATGAGGAACGCTGCTTTAATGCATATAAGCTTCACTCTAAACAGGTGGAGGGGGGCGGCGGGGGGGGGGGGGGCGAAACAAGCATAGACCCACTGCCTCCCCAACAAGAACGTCGTAGAAGTCGACTAACTGATTTGGAAGTCGGAGTACGTATGCCACAGCGACTAGAGACACCCAACTGCACACAATTAAGCCAGTGACATGGATGTACACGCAAACCTCAGGCCCGGCCTCAAAAACGTGGACCAACAACCTGGACCTTCCGCCGAAGCTTATAGCCGGTGAACAAAGAAGATGAAGAAGAAGAAGAAGAAGAAGAAGAAGAAGAAGAAGAAGAAGAAGAAGAAGAAGAAGAAGAGAAAGAAGAGAAAGAAGAAGAAGAAGAAGAAAAAGAAGAAGAAGAAGAGAAAGAAAAAGAAGAAGAAGAAGAAGAAGAAGAAGAAGAAGAAGAAGAAGAAGAAGAAGAAGAAGAACAAGAACAAGAAGAACAAGAACAAGAACAAGAACAAGAAGTAGAAGAAGAAGAAGAACAAGAACAAGAACAAGAAGAAGAAGAAGAACAAGAAGAACAAGAACAAGAACAAGAACAAGAAGTAGAAGAAGAAGAAGAAGAAGAAGACTCTAAATCTAAACATAAACCCTGAAGCTTGAAAACATCTCATGACAATCGTTATCTACACAGAAAATAGAGAAAGCCCTATATCTGACCACAACAGCGTACTCTTGGATCAATATATCAGACAGACGTGGGAGGGAGAGGGATGGAAACAGCTGAACAGTAACAATTTTAACAATAAAAATGTACAACACCGCTCACTCACAACACACACAACACACAAACAAGCAGACAGGCGAATGAGATGTGCTAGAAAGGCTGCATCGGGGAATGGAACAGATAGGTCACCAGAGAAAAAGATGGTATAGAACCAGGGCTGGATTTAGACGATGAGATCCTAAGCCATCTAAGCCCTGAGGCCCCTACTGTTTTCAGTTGTATAGGTTAATTTAAGAAAACTGTAAATTATAGTAGGTGAAGTAAAATTAAAGGACCCTTTTTCACGCTTTTAGGGTAGGGCTAGACTTACGACATTTTTATAGACCTATCCGCACAAGATAGGTGATGTGGTCAGCATCACGCCGGCCGCCTCTACTTCCCGGGACTGCACCAGGTACCCACTCACGGCTGGATCGACCTGGGAGCCAAGGTCATTTTGGGGGAAAAGTCCGCCTCCGCCAGGCATTTTTGAAAAAAGTCCGGCTCCTCCAGGGAGCGAGCCTACGACCTTCCGATCCGCGGCGTGCATCTAGCCGCTCCGCCACAGTAAATTATAAACGCCTTTTAAATATATGGATATAGGAAATATATTGTCATTTAATGTTTTTAAAAGAGACAGCGCTTACTGTTTGAAAATCACATACATTATATTATTTGATTGGCACCTTTTCGTCTTTCCAGACGATAGTGCTATATTGCGCTATGAGGAGGCATAGGACTCATAGCCCATGGTGATGGCGAGTGTGACTAGCAAGACCCGCCCGTGCCAAGAAAAGTCTTCCACAATGACAGCATGGCATTTCAGGACCATAGTTGTGAATTATATTATATAATCAATTAAAAGGCTAAAGTTGAAATTTAAAATTCCCTTTCGTTGATTTTCCAAACGGCATTAGTAAATATAAAAAGAATATAAAAATAATGAAAATAATTTTTTTTTTTTTATGTGACCTCTGCAAATTTTGAGGTTTTCAGATCTGACGTGTCAGCTTCCGTTGCAGCTTATGAAGCCGGTGTGTAAATCAAACACTGCTTAGAACTGATACTGAATTGCACTGTTGTTAAAGACAGGGTTAACGTCGTCAGGATCGTCTTTACTGTACACATATGGCTGGCTCTCGATCCGGCGACGATCCCCATGGATCTCCGTAAAAATTGCACTGTTGTTAAAGACAGGGTTAACGTCGTCAGGATCGACTTTACTGTACACATATGGCTGGCTCTCGATCCGGCGACGATCCCCATGGATCTCCGTAAAAATTGCACTGTTGTTAAAGACAGGGTTAACGTCGTCAGGATCGACTTTACTGTACACATATGGCTGGCTCTCGATCCGGCGACGATCCCCATGGATCTCCGTAAAAATTGCACTGTTGTTAAAGACAGGGTTAACGTCGTCAGGATCGACTTTACTGTACACATATGGCTGGCTCTCGATCCGGCGACGATCCCCATGGATCTCCGTAAAAATTGCACTGGTGAACTGGCGTAAAACGAATCCACCACGACCTTCAGAGCATCAGGCAAACGGCTTGACCACTCGGCCACGGAACAGCTGTTAGTGGTCAGTCGGGGCTCCAACGGCAAGGCAGACGGGTCATCCTATACCTGCTCTGTTCTCATGCTAGTGGAAATCACCAGTCAGGCACACCTGCCACTATACTTCCTGACCCCCCCCCCCCTCTTTCCCCCCACTTGCATAACAGGAAACCATTTAAAAACCAAAGGGCGACTAGATAAAAAAAATGTGACTGTGCCGCCGAGTTTGGCTCCAAAATATCGTGATCCTAGCCAGTGAGTTCCACCCGGGTACAGACAAGTGCAGTTTTCTGCACACACGAGGTGGGGGGGGGGGGGGGGGGGAGGGGGAGGTGGGAGAAAAAAAAGGAGGTGGCGGGGGAGGGGGGTAAAAAAAAGATCGGTGAAATATTTAATCCAACATACTGAGGCTCACAGAAAAGATTTGAAAAAAAAAAAAACAATAAAAATTTCTTCCACTCAAATACTACTCTGATAGGAAAAAATGTATTTTATTCACACTGAAGCTAACATGAAAAACTTGGGAAAAGTAATTCTTCCACTCCGATACTAACGTGAAAAATATGAGAAATTTCATTTCGGTACGACTCACGTTTCCAAACCCAGGCTCTGACCACTTACACATTACGTCACTTCTCATTCATACTTCGACAGGCTCGAAAACTTTCCTAAAGGCTACAGGATTGTCCCAGAGTACTGTCTGCTCAAAAAGCTTTCTCAATTCTCTTCACTGGCCGACGATATCGCGAGTTGTATATTCGGTTTATTAACGGTCCCAAAAGATGCAGAGCTGGCCCTAACACAAATCCCGCTTCCAGAATACATCCTAGATCCGAGGGATTCTCTTTCTTGGAATGAAAACGTAAACAGGAGACGATGGAGAAAACTTTTCGAGCAAACAGTAAACCGGGACACCCAAGTCACCTTAAGCAAAGTTCACGTGCCTGACCAAGCACAAATCAAAAGTGACCTAGTGTGTAAGTGGGCGGAGCCTGGGCCTGTATTTCACATCATCTGGCGCTACTGTGTAAGATATGAGAACATGCATTTTATCTATTTCGATGTTAATATGTAGGATCTGAGAAAAATATGTCATCCACTCTAACACTAACGTGACAGATCCCAGATGTTCCATCCACTCTGATGTTAACATTAAAGATCTAAGAAAACGACTTCATCGTTCCCTGCGCCTCCATTTTGTTTCTTTCCCAGCAAGCATTGCTGGGTTAAAAACACCGCCCCCTTAAGCTGGAGACGGCTGTGGTCAGAATGAACATCCGTGTTTGCAGGCAACTGTCCAAGCGAGGGAAACGATACACGCGCACATTTACCCAGGACGTTAATAACGGTTGATTTTTTAACGGATGAATGATGTGTGGCTAATAATTACCACAATCAACAAGCAGGCCTTAATTGTGTGGTTTGAGGACAAAGGGGTGAGAGGTTACGGAGGTATACAAATACACATCTGAATAGTGAAGAACAGGAGAGGAGGAGCAATGAAAAAGACGGGGGGGGGGGGGGAATACTCAAATCTGAAGTAAAAGCTGTAGACATTGGAGGCAGTGCAATAGAGCAGAGTGGTTAGAGGAAAAAAAAAAGGGGGGGGGGGGTATGTTTATCTAGCGTGCTCAACAGAAGCAGAAGCAGTGTTGTATGTGTTGTACCGTTTTAGAGGTCTCTGCCTCAGGAAGCTATTCGTGTGCGATGGCAGTAACCTCGGTAGAAAAAAACAACAGAACAGAACCAGAGGAGGAAGAACACAACAGCCACCAAGAGAGACACAAAACAACAGTCCAGAAAGACAGCAGGCACAGTCCTTTTCAGAACTCTCAGACAAACTCCTTTCCGCAACGGCTGCAACCCGATGGACATACAAGAACAAGATCCTCCGGGCATAACCACCTGCCAAAAAGAAATACACTAGAAATACCGCAAAGACCAACGACCACAAACATAACCGAAGCTTACACATAAGCCGTCTAAAAGGGGTCGAAGTTTTTTATTTTTTATTTTTCTCGTAAGAACGAACGAATGAAGCAGAATATTAAAGTGAACGTACGACTGACAATGAGAAGTTGTGGTTGGAAGAAAGAGGTCGGTGATAAGAAAAGCAGAAGTCACAGAAATTAGAGGCGAAACTATAATGAACATGACTGGCTTTTTACCCCACTAGGACATCACAATGAGCGATTAACATCCAGTGACACAAAGTGCCACCATGCGGATGAGGATCACCCGTGGAGACGGCCCAGAAACTCCGTTCAACCGTTAGGTTATATTAGGGCTCCTAGCAGCAGCCAGGGCGGGGCTTGAAAATAAGGAAAAATACGCCCTGCATGGGAACGGGGGGTTAAACGAACACGAGACAGAACTAGACGTTATAAATAGGCGCTAAACACCCAATAGTCTTGGAGGGCCCTCCTAACACCACCACCACATATAAACATTTAAATTCAGCATTATTACATTTTCTTTATCATCGATCTATCGTAATTTGTACCGGAAACAAATACAGAGGCAGCAGTTACGGGTTATGAGTCCTTGTCAATTGGTGTAGACAAGGGCGCCACGGGTTGCCTCTGCCGATAGAAGCCATCTTCGAATGTCACTGATCAACTATAATGCTCGCAGACTGAAGACCAAAACCAGGATAAGAAAGGTACTTATCAGAGAGCTGCTGTCTGCAGATGATGCCGCAATAACCACCCACTCAGAGGAGGAGCTGCAATGTTTACTATCTGCCTTTGCTGATGCGTGCTGTGAATCTGGACTAACAATCAGCAAAAAGAAGACAAAGGTTATTGTGTAAGGTGTTAATGATAGACCTAGAGTCTACACTGACGGTAAAAAGTTGGAGAAAATATACCATTTAACCTATCTGGGTTCTACAGTGAATAATAAACTATCGCTGGACCAAGAAATCAACATTACGATAGGTAAGGCACCAAGAACAATGAGTAGATTGACACACAAAAGAGTTTGGGAGAACAGAAATCACACAAACAAAACAAAATATCTTTATCAGGCTTGTGTTCTCAGCACTCTGCTTTATGGAAGTGAAACTTTGTCAACTTATTCGAACCAGGAGATACGGCTAAATAGCTTTCACATGCGATGCCTAATAAGAATACTTAGCATTAAGTGGCAGGACAAAACACAAACACTGAGGTACTGGAAAGGGCAGGTATTACAACAGTCTTCTTAATGTTCAGTCTAATAAGGCTCAGGTGGCTGGGTCACATCTGGAGAATAGAGGATGGCAGAGTCCTAAGGACATCTCTTATGCTGAATTAAAGACTGATAGAAGATGTCGAGGCCGACCTCTACTATTTATTGTATAAAGATGTGTGCAAGCGAGACACGAATGATAAAGGTACTAAGGTGGACGCATGGGAGCAAAATGCCATGGATTGTGTTGTGTGGAGAGGGTATATCAGGAAGGGAATGAGAGGAAGGAAGAACTGATTGCAGAAAAAAAAAGAGAGCTGAGCGTCTGAGAAGAAACGGATTAAACGCAATGGTCCTGAAATGCCAGGCTATCACTGTAGAAGACTTTTCATGACACGGGCGTGTCTTGCTAGTCCCACTCGCCATGGGCTGTGAGTCCCATGCCTTCTCAAAGAGCAAAATAACACTATCGTCTGGAAAGACAGAAAGGTGCCAATCAATTATATATACGTGTACACACACACATATACATGCACACACACATGCATGCAAACACACACCAGCCAGATTATTCCGCAATGTGAAGACGATAACTAAGTTCAAACCATGAAATTACAAATCATGTGGACAAATAATTCTCAAATGTCGACGACTACCAGGGGTCTGAGAAACCGTTTTCTAGGCCCTAGAACGCTCCCAGGGGAAAGGGTGACACCTAATGCAGCCTGGCACGAACCGGTGATACCAGAAATTGTTATCCGATAACCTGGAGGGGAACTGATGCCTAGAAAACGGCAAGGGCGTTTCGGCGGGAAAAGAAACGTGTAGACAATAACCTACAATGAAAATGGGATCGACCGTCCTTTAACAACAATCCAGAGAGTAAATCGACAAAAATTAAAAGCAGAAATTTAGTCGGCTTTTTCTTCTTCTTCTCTCTCTTTTTCTCCTTCTTCTTGTTTCTTCTTCTCCAAAATCCGCATCAGTTAACAAGCCAGTGGGTGTATAAACAAAAGCTGAACGCAGAAATTTACTCTTCCTCTTCTTCTTCTCCTCCTTTTCTTTTTTATATTTTTTCTTTTATCCCCTCCTCGGTCTTCTTCTTCATCTTTTCTCCTTTTTCTTCTTCGCTTCTTTCTCTCCAACATCAGTATCAGCTTCTTCGTTTCACAACATGTCGTACAGGGCTGGTCACGTTTGTGATAGAATGTAATTGATGCCTGTATCAACGTCAAGCTGGATATTTTCTCCTTTCTGCTGTTGCCTATTTACTGCTTCATACAACAAGACTTTGCTTACACTTACTTCAGACTGGTTGTGTTCAACATTCCCTTGGTAACTTAACTCTTTCAGTCCCTGGCAGACATCAACTGAACTCAATCTTATCTCAAAATGTGTTACCTAAACAAAGCAAATGATTGATAGGTTAGTTGCGTATCCTTTACAGGACGTTGCAGAACCAACCCCAGCATGGCCCGCAGCTGGGATCGAACCCGGCACCCCGGCATTACGAAGCGTTCGCATCGACTTAGCCACAGAACCGACTAAATCACAGAAAAGGAAAGTATATCCAAGAAATAAGTGAATTAATCGACGTATCCATGGAATAATCAAAACGAATAACAAACAAATAAGTAAATCCAAGGGAAAATCACAATTTCACAACACCAACGGTCTGTTTTGTTTACATCTGGTGAATGTACGTGAGAAACAAACACTTGGGGGGAAAGTTCCCTGAACGAAGGAGAAGCCAGAAGCCAGAGCGAGTGGGAGAATGAAGTACCACGCCGACTGGCTCAAAACAACACCAGAGTTACAAGTTGTATACACTGGCTGTCGTTAGAGCAGTCTCGGTGAAGGAACTAGGAACTTTATCCATGGCTTCTCCTATCTCCATCATTTCCCCCCTTAACCTAACAATGGATATCACATGACCGCTACCGTGTTTTTGTCTAGAGGGGAAAAAACGGGAAAGGGGAGTCTGGGGGGGGGGGGGGAAAACAGCGGGAGATGCGAGGCTGGGGGGGGGGGGAAACAGCGGGAGCGACATGCGTACAGTGAAACTGTGTGTGTGTGCTTCACACATATAGCCAGGGAGCGAGAGAGAGAGGGAGGGAGAGAGAGAGAGAAAGAGAGAAGGAGAGAGAGAGAGAGAGAGAGAGAGAGAGAGAGAGAGAGAGAGAGAGAGAGAGAGAGAGAGAGAAGCGGGGAGGATGGTGGGAATTTCGTGGGGATATAAAGAATTAAATTTATGGCAGTTTCACAAAATGAATTAAATTCCTCTATTAACTGCCCACTGTAGAAAATGAATTGGAAATGTGGGGCTAGCCAGCAAGAACACACACAGATACAGACAGACAAATAGACGGACGGAGGGATCGGCAGACAGACAGACAGACAGACAGACAGACAGGCAGGCAGGCAGGCAGGCAGGCAGGCAGGCAGACAGGCAGGCAGACAGACAGACAGACAGACAGACAGACAGACAGACAGACAGACAGACAGACAGACAGACAGACAGACAGACAGACAGACAGACAGACAGACAGACAGACAGACAGACAGACAGACAGACAGACAGACAGACAGACAGACAGACAGACAGACAGACAGACAGACAGACAGACAGACAGACAGACAGACAGACAGACAGATAGATAGATAGATAGATAGATAGATAGATAGATAGATAGATAGATAGATAGATAGATAGATAGATAGATAGATAGATAGATAGATAGATAGATAGATAGATAGATAGATAGATAGATAGATAGATAGATAGATAGATAGATAGATAGACGGACAGGGATTGAGACAAATGTGCTTTTTTATGAAGAAATATAACATGCCAGTAAGTAAATAAATAAGACAATTCAACGCGGCACAGGTGCATTCACAAACGTGGACCTGTGTTTACAAAAATAAGGCGCTCACCGACTCTCATGCCTAGTTGATCAAACGATGCGACTCAAGTGGGCACTGAGTGACTCTGGAGTGTGGGAACGTATTACATGCACGCCGCGATGAAGCATAAGCAAAGCACCATACAGCACCGCATGTACAGCAGAAACCTGAAACGCCTAATTTCCCAGCATCGGTCTGGAATATCATCATCATGTAGCAGGTCCTTTGCAGAACGTCGCTCTCATCACAGTCTACCTGAAAGAAACTCGGTCTCTTGCCAGCTCTCCCGCCTCGAGTACTTTCATACTCAAGGAGTCACTTAAATCCTGTGCCCATCTTCGTGCGGTCGGCCCCTGCCCCTCCTTCCTGGCACCATCCCTTCTGCTATAATTGTTTCCAATCCGTCGTGGCGCTTGATATGACCAAAATATTTCAGTTTCTGAGACAGGATGCTGTTTATTAGCCAATCTTCCTTGATGTTCAGTTCTTTCAAGATGTCAGTATTTCTCCTCTTTTTCGTCCAAGATATTCTGAGAATCTTTCTGTAGCAATGTGGTAGTTTCCCGTTGCTTTTCGCATTCTGGAATATACTCTCTAAAAATAATGTTTGGAATATACTAGGCTTTTCATGAACTGGAACTATTCTGTCCCAAAGTCTGTCGGTTCAAGAAGGTCTAGGCGATGGTCCTGCTAAAGTGGCGTGTGTTGAGTGCACATCCGTTTTACTGAGTTGGCGTATTTGTATGCAGACTTTGGTTGTCGCCACTCGAGTTGATGTACTTTATCTTCGAATGAAGCTCCCAATTTGTCAACTGCTAAACCCTTTTTGGAGGGAGGACAGTGGGTCTGTTCTCTTTTTCCCCACAGAGGGTCCTGGAACCCACAATGGGGACCTGGAACCCACAATCTATCAAGAATAGTTTCTTCTCTCTCCCTCTTCTCAGTACTGGGACTCAATATAACACCATGCGGGAATGGCGAAAATCGGCAGTTCCCATAGGAAAAAGAAAAGACAAACCAGGACTGGGTGGTCTCGAGGCATGGCGTCCGCCTCGAGTGCTGGAGGTCCCGGGTTCAAAGCCCGCTAAAGGCTGGGATTTTTGCACGTGGACTTCTAGTAATCTGCCCTGGTTTGGGTGCAGATACAGCGGTAACAGGTTCATAGGTGGACCACGCAGAAAACGGACCCCAGAAATATCAGAGACACTAAAATAATTTTTATACGAAGCGAAGAAAAGGGCCCGTTCCAAAGATCTCTTCCTGCCCTGACGCCACAAGGCATTCGAGGAGTAGAGGAAAGAAGAAGAAGAAGAAAAAAAAAACTCTTGGTAGTAGGATCGGACACCCGTGTGTATTGTTGCGCACGTAACACAAAATATTTTTAAAACCCTTGGCAGTTGGAAATCGAAAAGAGTAGCAGCCTAACGGCGCTGCCCGGGCAAAATTTGCAGTTAAAAATCTACCCATCAGTATTTCAGGAACCTCGCCGGTGCTACGGAGTTCGTGCACTGCGCTGAGTTTCTTCAGAATTCAGGCTTGAGTTAAAAGTAGAACGGAGCACTTATTGGTTGCTACCCTTGTGCCATGATGTTGATCTGTTGTATAAATCAAACTAAATAAAGAAAAGACGAACCACAGTAAGTGCAGAAAGATTGGGTTGGGGTGGGAGAGAACTACTGGGGTATAATGGAGAAGTCAGTAGGCGCAAAATGTTTGATATTTGAATCGAGCAGTGTCAACAGGGGAGGGGAGGGAGCAGCAGGTTCAAGAGAAAACTCTAACCGCTAACGACCCGGCACACGTGTGGGGGTCGAGCAGGAGCAACGCAAGGTTTACTAGCAGTTGTAGCAGAGCAATCAGGTCTTCGTGGATACACAGATGGATGGAAGGACGGACGGACGGACAGAATGAACCTGTCAGTAAAAGAGTGAACCCGCGAATGTGTGTGTAAAAAGGTAATGGAGAAGAGAAACCAGTGAATTTGTTTTTACTCGAAATATATCTGTTATGTCCCAGGCAACTGATATTTCATGAACTTTAATTAACATGATCGCCCACCAACACTGGACTACATGATACTTTGTAACAAGGCACCCCCCCCCCCCCCACCCACAGACACAAGTGCTACGCAATTGTCGCAGTACCAGCACCTCCTTAAAGCATTGTGTTTCAGCACTACTTAACTGTGTGGTGCGTACCGGCACCATTTATTAGACACGCTGTAAAGAGTGCCGGCAACTTTTGCTAGGAAAACAAAAAGCCCTGATTGAGGATAGCTGTTATACATGGGGTTTCCACAACATCCAGCTTAAGAATGGAGGTGGAGGCGGTAACTACAGCTTTCTGCTGGTTAGGGAACAAATAAACAAACAAACAGACACACACACCCCGTGATAGTAACTGACTCAGAAATCATGCTAAGGAAGTTCAGGACAGGCATGCTTCGTGCAGATTGGCATGCTTCGCTGCGGAGGACATGAGCGAAGAGTACTGTCTGGAATTTTTCTCTGGGATACACCGGTGTGTTGGGAAATGAACAGACGGAGACACCGGCTGGCTCTGCACAACTTGGTGGAATACTAATGCATGAAAAGGCAAACGTGGTTAGTGCGTTGTGGAGCGTGTACAGTTCGGAGGAGCAAATGGTTCACCACAGTCTGATGAGATTGATGCAGCGAGGAGTGACGAGAAGTTCAGGAGGATGCTCAAGGCTCAGAGGAAAGGCGATACGTACGTTTAATCAGAATGCTACTAACACTATTAGTATTGGAACTATGCACTGGCTGCCGAAGATGGGCACGGAGCGCTTATGGAAACGCCCCGAGTTGTGTGATGTCGGTTTTTGAATCAACTCAACTCATAGGGTTTCTAGAAACTGTACCTGTTGGATTCTCGAGCTCGCGGTGTTAAACCTACAGAACGCAATCCTGAAAGGTGAAAGGACGTTAAAAAATAGGAATTCATGAAATTAAAGAGTTTCTACATCGACACGATTTGACAGTAGCCATTGCCGTACACCAAGCAATGGCTTGCTAACTGTTCCTCCCCACAACGCTTTATCGTTAAAGTGGAAGTTGCTGAGGATGACGATGATCACAGTCATTAACAATAACACACGCCCGGCGTATAACATCCAAGAAAATTTACAAGAAAAACACAGCATCAATAACAGAGGGACGACAAGTTGTAAGCACACACACACGGAAACTACAAAAACACCATCTCTGGCAGTAGGTTAAAGGGGGTGGGGAAAAAACAACGTAGGCGACACAACTTCATCCTCTGTACCGAAAAGAACCACGCAGTAACAAACAGACGCTGGAGAAAAGCACAATGTGTCGCCACGAGCACTGTCAGTGTGTCAAAACCCTGGGGTTGGCACAACGTTCGGACAACGACGACAAGTAGGAATGAAGCGCGCAGATCGATAATCGCAGGGTCACATAGCGGGGTGAGTCAAAGGTGTCAGCTGTGATGTCGGCTAATTCCAGGAGCACAGTAGAATCCAGCGAAGAAATCAACACCCAGGAGCACACATTTAAATCAAAAAATAAATCAGTGAATGTGATTTAATTGTTAATTGTATGTCCTTTACAGTGGTGTTCTTCAACTTATGTGCCGCAGGCCAATGGTCGGCTGCAGAATAATTCAGGATGGATGCCGACAATTTCTGCCGAATCATGTAACGCGTAGGTAGTTTTTCACTTCTAGGATGGCAGTCTCTAAAACAGGTATTAAAAACAAAAACAAAAAACTCTAAAAAAATGTTATTGCAGCCCTTCCTCTATTATAAACAACGCTCCAGCCAAATATATCAAATCGTCTAACCTCTAAGCAGCAGCAGGTGTCGAAAACTGTAATTTTGTTAGATCTTATTTAACAAAAAACTGTTATCTACCTTTGTTTTTGTTTCGTGGTTGGATAGCTGTCAGCTTGGCTGCGACAAAATGCTGCTGCCAAACTCCCTGAGGCTAAATCTAACCCCGGATGTTGGAACTATAAACCCGCATTCGAAACCCGTATTTAGCATCCAGGAACCATGAGTTGTTAAAATACATGTCAGTATTACTCAGTATGTGTCTGCCGGGGACTACTTGTGATTGCGGAGAATACAACTCTAAAAGCGGTTCCTCGTCTGCTTTCAAAAAGTGCGCCATGAGCAATGAAGGCGACCAGGAAGAAAATAGTTCCCAGATGTGTAACAGGGGTGGGTGGGTGGGGAGGGGGGGGGGGGGTGAGCTGGTCGGAGGTGGCGTAAGGGACAGGAAGGGAAGATGGCAGGGGGAAAAGTTAAGTCCATGGGGATCATGAAATGCTTAGTTGCAACGTTGAAAATTACCGCCAAACAGGCAAGGTCGGGCCGGGCTGCGCTGCTGGGAAAAAGGGGGAGTCATAAAAAACAAGAGTTACAGAAACGACCGGCTTTGAACTTTCCGATGAAATACTGGGCTAAAAAGAGGTAGGGAGGAAAATAAATCCCTAGAACAGATAGCGGGTTTTGAGGGTAGGTGGTCTGGAACAGTCTTAAACAGGGCTGCCAATGCTGGATTTTGATCCCCCAGATCTGGGTTTTTATTTGACACTTTGGGTTTAAATTTTGAAATCTAGGTTCTAAAAAAAAAATCCTTATATAAAAGTAGGTAAATGTTTCATTTCGTAACTAAAAAATACTTTTAAACAATCTGGGTGTTTAATTTTTTTTTTTTTTTTTTTGTTCTTTGCTTATGTATTGCTTGGGTTCTTGTTCAGCTTTAGCTGGGTTTTTCAAGAAAGTCAAATTGACATCCCTGGTCTTAAGGGGGAAGGATCATAGCTTTTAGTCTGCCTACAACCGCTGTTCAAGAATACGAAATCCCGCCATAAGCGCCGATACATGAGGGCTGAGTCTCCCCGAGGCCCCCCCCCCCCAACCCCTCCTTTTTCCATTTTATTTTAAGGGGCCAGAAAAGGCAGCTTTTGTCCATACAGAGGGAGCCGCGTTAGCGCAGTCGATAGGAGGCTCGCTTTCAAATCCAGCTGCGACTCGCTGCAGCCACGATCAGTGTTCGAAACCGGGCGGTTCTCGGGGTTCACCCAGCCTCTAGGAAATGGGTACCAGAGTGACACTCTGGGGTAAATGGAGGAACGTCGCTGTAGCTACAGAGTTACGTGCGGACGGCGGACAATTTCTTATCAGCTGTCCGTACTGGTGGCAGAGCCCTATTGGTTTATAACCGTGTGCAATGACGCTGGTTCACATCTCCCAACTTTACCTATGCTTTGTCCATACAGAGACATTTTCTTTAAAAGTATATGTTTGTGCATGTCATACTTGGCACTCTACGGTGAGACGGTATTCCATCGTATTGTGACTCTACGCTAACAGCCGAGTTAAGTCATTCATGTTCGCGATTCTGGTAGTTGACCGGGCTGAAGTGTTTCGAGTAGTCATTTGGCATCCGTCAGTATTAATTACCAAAGCCTCAGCTAAAGTTGGTATTTAGCAACTTCTCTTTTTTGGATTTCTGCATCATAGCCAAGTCAGTACTCTCCTATGGCTACGTTGATCTTATTCTTGGTGCTGTTGTGGTATTCTACGAGTAGGTAACTCCAGAACCTACCTTCTTAATCGTGTTTTGTGCTGACAACCTGCATAAGCGCGAACCCGCTGTTCTTGTGGACATTCGACATTAATCTAACTGATAGCGGCTGTTCTGCGTTGTATACTATGTTGATGTTCCTGTAATATTCCTTTGACATATGTCAATGGCTAAAAGTCCCACCCTGGCTTTTGTCGGGGACCCTGAATATAGCCAGGCCATAGATATGGACAAACGGCTTAAAGGGGTTTGTGGGGCCTCTCCACGGGTGATCAGCATCCGCAATGGTGGCACTTTGTGTTACCGGATGTTTATCGCTTTTGTGGTGTCCGGATGGGGTACAACAAGAGAGAGAGAGAGAGAGAGAGAGAGAGAGAGAGAGAGAGAAAGAGAGAGAGAGAGAGAGAGAGAAAGAGAGAGAGAGAGAGAGAGAGAGAGAGAGAGAGAGAGAGAGAGAGAGAGAGAGAGAGAGAGAGAGAGAGAGAGAGAGAGAGAGCTAGGTGTACACAACTTTTCTGTCCAACCGTTCCATTTTTAGGTCTTGAAAACCTTTCTTTTTGAGAGGGGGAAAGTGGGGGGGGGGGGGTGTCTAGGATACTGAGAAACTTTTCTGCATGTATATGCAACTCTCCATCTCTGCGTTCTCTCAGGGTTTGATCTAATTCCCCCCGTGGTGACTCGTGTGCGCTCTTTTAATGTGGTATTTGATGATGAACACCATACAGCTGACCCAAATTCCATATGTGGCTGTTTGCTTTAAATCGGAGTCCGCTTTTTCATATACCGCAAATAAGGCACAATGAAAACTAGAAGTTTGTTCACATGTTACAACAACAACAACAACAACAAATGATTATTAACAGGCTGCATACTACATTTCAAAGGTAGCAGAACGGTCACCAAATTACAGATGTGTTAAAGTTCGGCATGGACATCTGAAGGCACTATAATATCACTAGACATAACATAACATATAACAACGTACAGGGAAACAACACGACCAGGCAACAGAGACAACTGCTATTGTAAGCAGACAAATAATGACTTCATTGTCAATCTACCCAGTTATGCATACGGCTGATTAAATATGTGTCTAGTAATCAATTTTCCCACGCAGATTCATGAGTACGTGAATATTCCATGCATTCCAGTCTACAAACGTTCGTACATACAAGTACCTACCCACATATACATGCATGCATGCATATATACACATTTACATAGAAACATTTTTACATAGATACAGACATATATAAATACATATATACATATATAAATTCAATCTACCCACAATTATAGACAAACCAACCATAACATGCCCTATCCACACATCCCAATCCATGGATGGGTATCCATGCATACAAAAATCGTCTTTTTCTCAGAAAAATGGGCCGGTATTCCTTAGAAAGTGTCTGTCGCAGTAGTGTTGAAAAATGATGCCTAAAAAAGGTGCCGGTACTGTGTATCGCCAGAGAAAAAAGCCTTGCATACAGTTATACATACAAATATACAACCCGCTTCTATACAACTGAGACACAATTATACCCGCTCGCGTGCACACCAACTCAAAGAATTCCGTTCCAGGTGTGAAGTCCTGTCATAATTACTAGCTAAAACAAAATCAATCCAGCAGCATATTTCCATTTCACGCCTGTTAGCTGACCCCTAACTGACCTGTGCTAGTCACCACTGCCAACTTCCGGAACACATCGCACCAGTTCCTTCAACACAGACAGCCGGGATAGCACTGAGCCTTGCTATCTCGGCACCGCTGAAGATGCTGACGGAAATCAGCGATGATGACTCAGTTCTAAGATCTGTAAAGGGTGATTAATCTAAGACACTCATTCGGCCCTGTGTGGCCTGCCAATGACCCCTTCAACCCCGCGATGCTGAAAGTTCATGACACTGAGGTGATGATGACTGAAAGGCGCTTGTAATTGGTGAGCGACTGCCGAACGATTCCTGACTATGCAAACATTCTGGTCAATAAGGGACCGACATATAGGAAGGTGTTCTTAAATGATCAATAATGGCTACTAAAAGAAGAAACGGGGTCACGTATTGGGCATCAAAGCGAGAATGGATCGATGGTTGGGGGTATCAAGTACTTGTTTTTTAGATTTTGCTAAGAATATTCCCGGTATGGATTCCAGGGTCCCATTATGGAGGAGTTGGGAGGGGGGGGGGGGAGGCTGCCCACTGCCCCTAATAAGCATGTCGTAATAGGCGACTAATTATGTGTGAGAGTGTGTGTGTGTGTCTGTGTTTTTTTTTTGCAGCCAGGGTGCATCTAAGAGGCAAGCAATTAATAGCTAAATAAAAAAGCAGATTTGTAAAATAAATGTGCACGCAAAACTCAAAGATCTAGAACAAGACCAAAATACAGAAATGGACGAACAACCAGAGCTTTCCGCCGGTGTCTACAGCCGGTGAACGATAAGAAGCAGGTTATGAATATGTATGAAGCAGAAACACGGAGTACAACGAAAAACAAAAACTGTCCAATTACATTCGTCTGCCAGTGGCTGTGCAGAATGGAGGAAATTAAACAGTATAACCTCTGCTTCAATGAGTGCCAATGAATACCCGTGAATTCATTAGACAGCTAGAGCGGCTCGCCGGACGGGTAAGAAAGTTAGATTCTCATGCGGGAGACCCAGCTTGAATCCTGTGTAAGGCTGTGAATTGTTGTTTTCTGTCGGGGGCACACATACAAGATCCTAACCCAAACAAGTCGTCCTTGCTGCGTGTACTAGCCACGTCGTAGTACTAGCCAAGAGACCCTATGTGTACATCGCAAAAGGGGTAAAAACATGGAAGTAAGTTATGACAGTCGACTCTGTGGCTAAGTCGATGCGAACACTTCGCTTCGTAATGCCGGGATGCCAGGTTCGATCCCAGCTGCGGGCAATGCGCCTTGCGTTGGTTTCGACAGTGGTATCAAGAAAGCCGACCGTCCAGAAGCAATGGCAAACTACTGGACGTACATTTGCCTAGAGAAACCACACAACAGCCAGGGGCTGTTGGGGTTGGTTCTGCAACGTCCTCTAGAGGATACGCAACAACCTTTAAGTTATGACAGTTGAGTGTATGTATGTGCGTTTGTGTGTGTGTGGGGGTGTTTAAAAAAAGATAAAATATCCACACGCAATCTGTGTGTTGACATTTGTTCCTTGTCACTGTTCTGCTGATGAAGGCGACTCACCACAACGCCCTGTTTGCGTACTGTAAGCTATTTTGAAAAATTGGCATGCGGTTAATGTTTTTCTTACTATTTTCTGTCTTTTCTATTCCATATCTTGTGCTATGGAATTTTTAATAGGCTTTTAGACCAGTAGTTCTCAACTTTCCTAAAGCCGCGACCCTTTAATACAGGTCCTCATGTTGTGATAACCCCAACCTCAAAATTGTTTTCCCTTGCTCCTTCATAACTTCAGTGAAAATGTGTTTTTCGATGCTCTTAGGCGACTCCTGTGAAAAGGTCGCTGGAACCTCAAAAGGGTGGCCACACACAGGTTCAGAACCGCTGTTTTAGACGATTCTCGAATATATTTCTCCATTAGCTGCATTATTTTCCGTTTTCGTAGTTGCCGATGAAAGCCTTTTCGCCGCAATATTCATTGTTTCTTGCAGGACTGTGTTTAACTGGCAGATTGGCTGGTTCTAATTCTTGCCTGTGTTTGATTTCTCTCCCCCCCCCCCCCCCCCCCCCCTCCTAATTTTTAGGACAAAGAATCCGCTACCAATGAACAGAAAGCTCTTAGACAGATTATTACTTCAACGGGGTGGACAGATTTTTCCCATGGCAAGAACACCCAATGACCTGCAAGGAATTCTCGTGGCCACATTTACAAAATGCTGCGTCTAGAACAAATATTTAACTCTCCGCCCGTCATAACACAATGGAACACCCCACAGATCAGCATGTTTATATATCAACGCACCGGAACTAGAGAACTAGGGACGGGGGGAAAGTGTTTCTGAGTCCCGGAACTAATGCTGCTGGGTGAATTGATGTGGCATGAGGGGGGCAGATGTAGATTCCCTGGTGGAGAGTCGGAGGAGGAACAACACAGCTGCATTGATTAAATAGCAGGGGTATACTGCAACAAGTAAAGTACCTTTTTTCTACACCTTCAGTGTACTGGGCATAAAGGGCTACACCTATCTTTTGTAGGCCAATCGGCACTCAGTATGTGATATGGTCAACATCACGCTGGCCACCTTGACTTCCCAGGAGTGTAACTAGTACCCATTTAAGGTTGGAAGTCAAGATCGTTAAAACAAATGGACGGACTCGATCAGGATCCGAACCCAGGACCTTCCGATCAGCAAGCGAGCATACAGCTGGGTTAGGTTGCTAGAAGCAGGTTCAGAATCATCCAGTATGTTAACACAACGTTCATGCACTCTGGCCCATCGCGTAGTTCTTCTAACATAGGACCGGGTCTTATATGTTTCCTCGCGTGACCTCCGGGCTCCATTTCTTTAGGGGGGGGGGGGGGATTTAAACCCATTGATCTTCTCCTACCAAGCATGTCATAAAAGATGACTTACTAGAGGGTTTCCTTCGAAGTCGGACTGCATCAGCCTGAGAGACGATGTACCAAGAGTCTGTATATAAAAGAGAAACATCTGTAAAACGGACGTACACGCAAAGCTGAAGTTCTGGGACAATACTAAAGCCCAGAACTTTTCACCGGAGTTAACAGTCGATGAACGCTAAGAAAAAAAAGGATGTAACTTTGATTTGATTAAAAAAAAAAAAAACCCGACAGCTTATTTTTCAGGGGACGCTTGGGCATTTACACATAATTAATTATAATTGATACAATAGTCTACTATTGAGCATGAATGTGTTTTCCTATGGTCTTAGGCGACCCCGTGAAAGGGTCTTTCGACCCACACAAAAAGGGTCGCGACCGGCAGGTGGAGAGCCGCTGCATTAGACGGATGTGAATAATGGGAGGAGGTGAAGTATGGGAGGAGGTGAAGTATGGGAGGAGGTAAAGTATGGGAGGAGGTAAAGTATGGGAGGAGGTAAAGTATGGGACGAGGTGAAGTATGGGAGGAGGTGAAGAATGGGAGGAGGTGAAGAATGGGAGGAGGGAGGTGAAGAATGGGAGGAGGTGAAGAATGGGAGGAGGGAGGTGAAGAATGGGAGGAGGTGAAGAATGGGAGGAGGGAGGTGAAGAAAGGGAGGAGGTGAAGAATGGGAGGAGGTGAAGAATGGGAGGAGGTGAAAAATGGGAGGAGGTGAAGAATGGGAGGAGGTGAAGAATGGGAGGAGGTAAAGTATGGGAGGAGGTGAAGAATGGGAGGAGGTGAAGAATGGGAGGAGGTAAAGTATGGGAGGAGGTAAAGTATGGGAGGAGGTGAAGTATGGGAGGAGGTGAATGGGAGGAGGGAGGTGAAGAAAGGGAGGAGGTGAAGAATGGGAGTATGGGAGGAGGTAAAGTATGGGAGGAGGTGAAGTATGGGAGGAGGTGAATGGGAGGAGGGAGGTGAAGAAAGGGAGGAGGTGAAGAATGGGAGGAGGTGAAGAATGGGAGGAGGTGAAGAATGGGAGGAGGTGAAAAATGGGAGGAGGTGAAGAATGGGAGGAGGTGAAGAATGGGAGGAGGTAAAGCATGGGAGGAGGTGAAGAATGGGAGGAGGTGAAGAATGGGAGGAGGTAAAGTATGGGAGGAGGTGAAGTATGGGAGGAGGTGAAGAATGGGAGGAGGTAAAGTATGGGAGGAGGTAAAGTATGGGAGGAGGTAAAGTATGGGAGGAGGTAAAGTATGGGAGGAGGTGAAGAATGGGAGGAGGTAAAGTATGGGAGGAGGTAAAGTATGGGAGGAGGTAAAGTATGGGAGGAGGTGAAGAATGGGAGGAGGGAGGTGAAGAATGGGAGGAGGGAGGTGAAGAATGGGAGGAGGGAGGTGAAGAATGGGAGGAGGTGAAGAATGGGAGGAGGTGAAGAATGGGAGGAGGTGAAGAATGGGAGGAGGTGAACTATTACTGACTGCACAAATTCCAGCCTTGATCCCAACGACTAGGTTATGCCTACCTAATGACCAGGTTCTGTAACTTCTACAAGATTTGGTAATTCTAACTACTACATTTGTAATTCTAACTACTATATTTGTAATTCTAACTACTACATTTGTAATTCTAACTACTACATTTGTAATTCTAACTACTACATTCGTAATTCTAACTACTACGTTTGTAATTCTAACTACTACGTTTGTAATTCTAACTACTACATTTGTAATTCTAACTACTACATTTGTAATTCTAACTACTACATTTGTAATTCTAACTACTACATTTGTAATTCTAACTACTACATTTGTAATTCTAACTACTACGTTTGTAATTCTAACTACTACATTTGTAATTCTAACTACTCTTTCTGCGTTGACTGAAAGATGTAATCGCGTTGTGCCTGAATACAGCATGGCTGCGATATCTGCACCTTTCGGCCAACATCTTCGACTTCTGCAGCCATTTGTTGACCGGCTTAGCCGTCCTGGTAATGTAATTCTAACTACAAGATTGTGTAATTGTAATTACTAGATTGTGTAATTGTAATTACTAGATTTTGTAATTGTAATTACTAGTTTTTGTAATTGTAATTACTCGATTTTGTAATTGTAATTACTAGTTTTTGTAATTGTAATTACTAGATTTTGTAACGGTACTTACTAGATTGTGTAACTGTAATCACTAGATTTTTGTAATTGTAATTACTAGAGTGTGTAATTGTAAGTACTAGATTTTGTAATTGTAACCACTACATTATATCAAACTGATGACTCGATTCTGCCACCCCAAAGTCAAGATTGTGTAACTCTAACCATATGGCCATGTTGCCTTTCTACAAGATAACAGTAATGGGTGGGTACATATTCTAGGATCCTGTGTAAATATTATTGCAGGGTAGATTTGGGCTAGGCAGATAATGGGTGAGAAAAAAAGACAGGGTGTGCGAGCAAAGCCAAGACTATCGGAGCAGCCACAAAACATGTGAGATAAACATCTGGGTGCAGACATTAGCTCTGTGCAGTCGGCGAGGGAAAAACTCATTCTTAAAGTTGTGCAACTGCTAAATGAGGGTGAGAGTTCTGGGAGAAGGTTGGGTTGATGACAACAGACTGGTGTGTTTGTGTGTGTGTGTGTGTGTGTGCGTGTGTGTGTGTGTGTGTGTGTGTGTCAGAGCAAGAGCCAGAGAGACTCGTGAGAAAGGGTCAGACATCTTGTGTGTGAGCACGTGTGTGTGTGTGTGCACATGTGTGTGTGTGCACGTGTGTGTGTATCAGAATAAGAGACAGAGAGACTCGTGAGAAAGGGTCAGGCATGTGTGTATGTGTGTGCGCACGTGTGTGTGCACATGTGTGTGTACACGTGTGTGTGTGCACGTGTGTGTATCAGAATAAGAGACAGAGACTCGTGAGAAAAGGCCAGACATGTGTATGGGTGTATGTGTGTGTGCACTTGTGTGTGTGTGCGTGTCAGAATAAGAGACAGAGAGACACGTGAGAAAGGGTCAGACGTGTGCGTGTGTGTGTGTGTTTGCACATGTGTGTGTGTGCACATGTGTGTGTGTGTGTGTGTGTCAGAATAAGAGACTCGTGAGAAAGGGTCAGACATGTGTGTGGATGTGTGTATGTGTGTGAATGTGTGTGGATGTGGATGTGTGTGAGACTGAGCAAGAGAGAGAAAGAGAGAGAGAGAGGGAGAGAGAGAGAGAGAGAGAGAGAGAGAGAGAGAGAGAGAGAGAGAGAGAGAGAGAGAAACAGCGAGACAGAAAGAGACAGGGGATTGAGAGAGGTGAGAGAAGGGTGAAAATGTTTACTGGTTTGAGTAAGTGAGTGTGCGTGTTTTTGTGTGTGAGCAAGAAACTGGTGATCGAGGGTGAGACAGGAGAAAGAGACGGACAGACAGTGCGAGGGAGGGTAAGAATGAAGACAGTGGTAGAGTGGAAGAGCGACAGACGGACTGGGAGTGCGAGGGAGGGTAAGAATGAAGACAGTGGCAGAGTGGAAGAGCGACAGACGGACAGACAGTGCGAGGGAGGGTAAGAATGAAGACAGTGGCAGAGTGGAGGAGCGAGAGACGGACAGACAGTGCGAGGGAGGGTAAGAATGAAGACAGTGGCAGAGTGGAAGAGCGACAGACGGACAGACAGTGCGAGGGAGGGTAAGAATGAAGACAGTGGGAGAGTGGAAGAGCGACAGACGGACAGACAGTGCGAGGGAGGGTAAGAATGAAGACAGTGGCAGAGTGGAAGAGCGACAGACGGACAGACAGTGCGAGGGAGGGTAAGAATGAAGACAGTGGCAGAGTGGAAGAGCGACAGACGGACAGACAGTGCGAGGGAGAGTAAGAATGAAGACAGTGGCAGAGTGGAGGAGCGAGAGACGGACAGACAGTGCGAGGGAGGGTAAGAATGAAGACAGTGGCAGAGTGGAAGAGCGACAGACGGACAGACAGTGCGAGGGAGGGTAAGAATGAAGACAGTGACAGAGTGGAAGAGCGACAGACGGACAGACAGTGCGAGGGAGGGTAAGAATGAAGACAGTGGCAGAGTGGAAGAGCGACAGACGGACAGACAGTGCGAGGGAGGGTAAGAATGAAGACAGTGGCAGAGTGGAAGAGCGACAGACGGACAGACAGTGCGAGGGAGGGTAAGAATGAAGACAGTGGCAGAGTGGAAGAGCGACAGACGGACAGACAGAGCGAGGGAGGGTAAGAACGAAGACAGTGGCAGAGTGGAAGAGCGACAGACGGACAGACAGAGCGAGGGAGGGTAAGAATGAAGACAGTGGCAGAGTGGAAGAGCGACAGACGGACAGACAGAGCGAGGGAGGGTAAGAATGAAGACAGTGGCAGAGTGGAAGAGCGACAGACGGACAGACAGAGCGAGGGAGGGTAAGAATGAAGACAGTGGCAGAGTGGAAGAGCGACAGACGGACAGACAGAGCGAGGGAGGGTAAGAATGAAGACAGTGGCAGAGTGGAAGAGCGACAGACGGACAGACAGAGCGAGGGAGGGTAAGAATGAAGACAGTGGCAGAGTGGAAGAGCGACAGACGGACAGACAGAGCGAGGGAGGGTAAGAATGAAGACAGTGTCAGATTGGAAGAGCGAGAGACGGACAGACAGAGCGAGGGAGGGTAAGAATGAAGACAGTGGCAGAGTGGAAGAGCGACAGACGGACAGACAGAGCGAGGGAGGGTAAGAATGAAGACAGTGGCAGAGTGGAAGAGCGACAGACGGACAGACAGTGCGAGGGAGGGTAAGAATGAAGACAGTGGCAGAGTGGAAGAGCGACAGACGGACAGACAGTGCGAGGGAGGGTAAGAATGAAGACAGTGGCAGAGTGGAGGAGCGAGAGACGGACAGACAGTGCGAGAGAGGGTAAGAATGAAGACAGTGGCAGAGTGGAAGAGCGACAGACGGACAGACAGTGCGAGGGAGGGTAAGAATGAAGACAGTGGCAGAGTGGAAGAGCGACAGACGGACAGACAGTGCGAGGGAGGGTAAGAATGAAGACAGTGGCAGAGTGGAAGAGCGACAGACGGACAGACAGTGCGAGGGAGGGTAAGAATGAAGACAGTGGCAGAGTGGAAGAGCGACAGACGGACAGACAGTGCGAGGGAGGGTAAGAATGAAGACAGTGGCAGAGTGGAGGAGCGAGAGACGGACAGACAGTGCGATGGAGGGTAAGAATGAAGACAGTGGGAGAGTGGAAGAGCGAGAGACGGACAGACAGTGCGAGGGAGGGTAAGAATGAAGACAGTGGCAGAGTGGAAGAGCGACAGACGGACAGACAGTGCGAGGGAGGGTAAGAATGAAGACAGTGGCAGAGTGGAGGAGCGAGAGACGGACAGACAGTGCGAGGGAGGGTAAGAATGAAGACAGTGGCAGAGTGGAAGAGCGACAGACGGACAGACAGTGCGAGGGAGGGTAAGAATGAAGACAGTGGCAGAGTGGAGGAGCGAGAGACGGACAGACAGTGCGAGGGAGGGTAAGAATGAAGACAGTGGCAGAGTGGAAGAGCGACAGACGGACAGACAGTGCGAGGGAGGGTAAGAATGAAGACAGTGGCAGAGTGGAAGAGCGACAGACGGACAGACAGTGCGAGGGAGGGTAAGAATGAAGACAGTGGCAGAGTGGAGGAGCGAGAGACGGACAGACAGTGCGAGGGAGGGTAAGAATGAAGACAGTGGGAGAGTGGAAGAGCGAGAGACGGACAGACAGTGCGAGGGAGGGTAAGAATGAAGACAGTGGCAGAGTGGAAGAGCGACAGACGGACAGACAGTGCGAGGGAGGGTAAGAATGAAGACAGTGGCAGAGTGGAAGAGCGAGAGACGGACAGACAGTGCGAGGGAGGGTAAGAATGAAGACAGTGGCAGAGTGGAAGAGCGAGAGACGGACTGGGAGTGCGAGGGAGGGTAAGAATGAAGACAGTGGCAGAGTGGAAGAGCGACAGACGGACAGACAGTGCGAGGGAGGGTAAGAATGAAGACAGTGGCAGAGTGGAAGAGCGACAGACGGACAGACAGTGCGAGGGAGGGTAAGAACGAAGACAGTGGCAGAGTAGAAGAGCGACAGACGGACTGGGAGTGGGGATGACGATAAGGAATAAGGTTGTTAGCTAAGGGTAAGGTTGCAACATCAAGTAACCAAACAGTAAATACTTCTTGTTCGGCACTTTCTTATCAGCCGACCACAAACACGGGAAATCCACAGGTCACGGGGCAATCACATATTTCAGTGGGCGGTAGATTAAGTGTATAGTTTTGGTTAGGTTAGGATTAGGGTGAGGTTTAGAGTTGAGGTTACCGCGCGAAACCCTTGGTCTTGGGAGAAACACACTAAAGCAGAGAAAACCCGCTCTAGCCACCCTCTAATATATTGGACTGTCCAGTGAGTCATTTGTGGTAGGCTAAAAGGAAAGTATCTCTTCTTCCTCCTCCTCTTCTTCTTCTTCTTCTTCTTCTTCTTCTTCTTCTTCTTCTTCTTCTTCTTCTTCTTCTTCTTCTTCTTCTTCTTCTTCTTCTTCTTCTTCTTCTTCTTCTCCTTCTTCTTCTCTCCTTTATTCCACAGTGAAAAACGACCAAGATTACCATCAGGAATGACAAAGGCAACATTCCAGTGAGAAAGCCTTTGTCAGCACACAGAAGCATTAATACAGCTATACAAAAACAACATCAAAGTGTCCCAGCTGTTCGAGATCTGAATATCCATTTACAAGGAACGCGGATGCATACAACACTAGCTAACCGTGATCCAACCAGTAGACGAAGACGAAGTTCCACTCCCATTGAAGCATGGGCTCTCAAATTAGCCGTCCTCTGGTTACCCAGCTTGTGCTTCCCCCCCCCCCCCCCCCCCCCCCCCCCGTGTCCACGTCCTCCATTCATCTCCGTCACCTAATTTGTTTCCCAAGTTCTTTTAAGACCTCCTTCTATTAACAGTCGGCTCTGTGGCTAAGTCGATGCGAACGCTTCGTAATGCCGGGGTGCTGGGTTCGATCCCAGTTGCGGGCCATGCGCCTTGCGTTGGTTTCGACAGTGGTTTTAGGGGGCCGACCGTCCAGTAGGCAATGACAAACTACTGGACGTAAATTTGCCTAGAAAAACCACACAACAGCCAGGGGCTGCTGGGGTTAGTTCTGTGACGTCCTGTAAAGGATACGCAACAAACCGTTTTTTATCGACAGTCAGCCAGGCAACTGAGAAAGCATGCCGAGGAAGGTGAGGACCGGCGTACTATGTGCACAGTGGCATGTTTCGCTTCGGAGGTTATGGGCGAGTAGCACTGTCGGAATCTTATCTTTCATTCTATGCCGGTGTGTTGGAAATTAAAAAGGCAGACAGACTGGCTGGCACTGCAAAACTTGGTGGAATACTGATGCACGATAATACAGACGTGGTTAGGGCCTTGTGGAAGAAGGTGTACCTTTCGGAGGAGCAAACGGATCAGAGGAAAAACAAGACGGACGTATAATGAGAATGCTACAGGCACCACTGCTATTGGAATTCTGCACCCGCTGCTACACATGGGCGCGGAGCGCTTATGGGAATGCCCCGAGTGATGTGACTTAGGTTCCTGAATCAACTCAACTTCTATCGACATTTAACAGAATCCTTGGAATTATCAAAGCAGGCCAAGGGAGAAATCATACTGTATGGGCAACATATGGTCTGAAGGATATTGACCAGGCACTGTGATATGGACAGGAGGACATTCATCTCTGCGATTTTAATGCCTCTCTGTAGCATAAAGAAATACTTGGGTCCTTTTCAACAACGATGTGTATGTAATACACGACTTTTAATATCTCTTAACCTCTATTGCTCATAACTGTCTCCTTTTTTAATGTTCTTCCCAGTAATTTAATGGAAAGACGGGGTTTCTAGCCCCCAGTGGAAAGCTGGATGGGACAACAAACAAGGTAAAGGCAAAATCCGGTTCGGTCGGCCATCTGTTGAGTTGAGTGCATGGTGCGACACTGTGAGCAGTGCAGTTTATTGGGAATGCTTATTGTCTGTGCTCTAGGAGATGTGTTCTGTAAACTGCACATTTTGAAAATGGCGACTGGCTTGTTGCCACAGAACTGGCGGTGTCCCTTATGCAGTAAGGCTTTTTGCAGCTGTGGTTTGTCGTTACTACTGCTACCATCAGCTATGAATATAATCTCTAGTGACATAATGTAGCTGTTGCTACCTTTGACGACTGCCTTACGCCTTTGAAGCATGTGCGAGGTGTTGAATTTTTGCCAGAACTGCCGTCTGTGACCTTTTTACACGTCACTGCCTGTCCCTCACAGGAAACCACAAAACGACGATAAGACAACGTTTTTCTGTCAACATTTCCCAAATTTCCTTCGCAAAACCCGAAACCTCAACGGTTCCCGCTATTCTTGCCAATTAAATTAGGCAGCCATTGCTGGTAGGTCGTTATTAGCGTCATTCTGCACCAGCTCGTGTTACTAGGCTACCTCCAATTTGTCGTGGAGGATAACAAGCAGGGGCAGACAAACACTGCAGACATGTGATTACTTCCCATTTACCCCAGTCTATAGCAGTGGTTCCCAAAAGATTTAGACCTAGGGCCATATTTATTTTGAAGCGACTAAAGAATATATAGGGCGTATGTTCAATTGCTGTAGAAGTTTTGAGTTATATCGAGGAAGCATATTTACGGAGGATGGCAAACTCGATAAAGAGATAAAAGCCAGAGTTAAAGTTAGTTGCGTATCCTTTACAAGATGTTGCAGAACCAACACATAATGTTTTGGCTTTTGTGGTTTTCTAGTCAAACTTTACGTTTAGTAGTTTGCCATTGCTTTAATGAACGGTTAGCTCTCTTTACCACTGTCAAAACTAACGCAAAACAAATCGTCCACAGCTGGGATCCAAATCCCGCACCCCGGCATTACGAAGCGGCCTCGCAAAGCCCAAGCCACAGACGTCGACAGAGGCCAGAGTACAAAAGGTAAATGCTGTCACCTAGTAGTTAGCCTCACTGCTTAGACACCAAAATGCCTTCCTTGCAACAAAACAGCGAACGATTAAATAGCATCTTTATCCCCGTGTTGGGCTTTCAGTACCAAACATGGACAATGAATAGGGCACTAGAACAGAAAATAACTACATGTAAAATGCTCTGTCTCCGTAAGGTCACTAAAACACAAGATGGGACAGAGTTATAAATACCAGCATTAAAGAGAAAGTTGGAAAAGGACCATGTCTGGATTGTGTTGACAGACAAAACTGAACTGGCTCGCTCAACAAAATAAAATGGAACCAGATCAAAATGCATATGAGACTTTGGTCCTATACGCGCTTCCCGTCCCATTTACACACTGTCTGTCCTTTCATTCATACTTTCTCAGACTGTTCTACGTCAGAGGGGTGTCACATTGTCTTGCCTCCAATTACATCAGCGCCGATGTCGCGTGTCCTATACTAACGGGCGACAAAGCTTTAAACGACAACAGAACATCTGGAACTGGCTACAACTAACCAGGCGCTCCCCCCCCCCCCCCAACCACATCCTGAGCCTAGACCCAACGAGAGACTCTTTTCAAATAAAACCTAGATCAGACTGAGAACGTTTGTAGATGGGCCGGGAAACGTAGATAGGACCGACTCTCTTTAAATATATTATTTGTGAGGAAGGCGAGAGAAAGACCAAGAAAGAGATGGATAAATGGTGTAGCTGAAACAGAAAATCACAACACTGGGCCACGACCTGGTATCAGTGAGATGACAACAGAAGAAAGATGAAGAAGACTTTTTGAAATCAACTACTTGGGCGTCGTAATTGTATGTGTGTGTTACGTCAAGTCCCAATCACCATGTAACTAACAGATTAGAATATCACTGCTGTATACCGACATTTTCCGAGAGCCTGATCTTAGCTATAGTGGTATTAACTTTTAAAGAAATAGTATTTTTGGTTATAAGTATATAAAACTCTCATTAAGAGAAAATCAGAAACAGATTGGAAAACCAACACTGGTTTTAACTACGGAAAAGATTTTCTGAAACACTTGAACAGAACAGACCAAGTCACAGTTTTTCGCTTCCGCACTGGACGCTGCAGACTCAATAAACACTCACAAAAATTAGGTATGAGCCAAACAGCTCTCTGCCGGTGCCTTCGTGCTGAACAGACTCCAGAACATGTCCTGCAAGACTGTCCTCTCCTGGCGGAGCTGCGGAGCGACATATGGCAACACCCAGTAGAACTGACAACTAAGCTTTGGGGAAACCTAAGAGACCTTGAAAAGACATCCCAGTTTATGACCCACAGTGGATTATGCGCATGACCAGAGATCGCTGAAGAAGAAGAAGGTTGAGTATATGTTCCTTAAAGGTGACAGGCATTAGAATGTAGTTGTTCAACAACAACAAAAGACACCCTGTAGCAGTATATGCTGCACTTACGTCACACATGGTGATTACAACAACAACAACACAAGACACCCTGTGGCAGTATATGCTGCACTTACGTCACACATGGTGATTACAACAACAACAACACAAGACACCCTAAAGCAGTATATGCTGTATTTACTCCACACATGGTAGTTACAACAACAACACAAGACACCCTAAAGCAGTATATGCTGTATTTACTCCACACATGGTGATTACAACAACAACAACAAAAGACACCCTATAGCAGTATATGCTGTATTTACTTCACACATGGTAGTTACAACAACAACACAAGACACCCTATAGCAGTATATGCTGTATTTACTTCACACATGGTAATTACAACAACAACAACACAAGACACCCTAAAGCAGTATATGCTGTATTTACTTCACACATGGTGATTACAAAAACAACAACAACACAAGACACCCTAAAGCAGTATATGCTGTATTTACTTTACACATGATAATTACAACAACAACAACAACACAAGACACCCTATAGCAGTATATGCTGTATGTACTTTACACATGGTAATTACAACAACAACACAAGACACCCTAAAGCAGTATATGCTGTATTTACTTTACACATGGTAATTACAACAACAACAACAACAACAACAACACAAGACACCCTAAAGCAGTATATGCTGTATTTACTTCACACATGGTAATTACAACAACAACAACACAAGACACCCTATAGTAGTATATGCTGTATTTACTCCACACATGGTAATTACAACAACAACAACACAAGACACCCTAAAGCAGTATATGCTGTATTTACTCCACACATGGTAATTACAACAACAACAACACAAGACACCCTATAGCAGTATATGCTGTATTTACTTCACACATGGTAATTACAACAACAACACAAGACACCCTATAGCAGTATATGCTGTATTTACTCCACACATGGTAATTACAACAACAACAAAAGACACCCTATAGCAGTATATGCTGTATTTACTCCACACATGGTAGTTACAACAACAACACAAGACACCCTATAGCAGTATATGCTGTATTTACTTCACACATGGTAATTACAACAACAACAAAAGACACCCTATAGCAGTATATGCTGTATTTACTCCACACATGGTAGTTACAACAACAACACAAGACACCCTATAGCAGTATTTGCTGTATTTACTTCACACATGGTAATTACAACAACAACAAAAGACACACTATAGCAGTGTATGCTGTATTTACTCCACACATGGTAGTTACAACAACAACACAAGACACCCTATAGCAGTATATGCTGTATTTACTCCACACATGGTAATTACAACAACAACAACAACACAAGACACCCTAAAGCAGTATATGCTGTATTTACTTCACACATGGTAATTACAACAACAACACAAGACACCCTATAGCAGTATATGCTGTATTTACTCCACACATGGTAGTTACAACAACAACACAAGACACCCTACAGCAGTATATGCTGTATTTACTCCACACATGGTAATTACAACAACAACACAAGACACCCTATAGCAGTATATGCTGTATTTACTTCACACATGGTAATTACAACAACAACAACAACAACAACAACACAAGACACCCTAAAGCAGTATATGCTGTATTTACTTCACAAATGGTAATTACAACAACAACAACACAAGACACCCTATAGCAGCATATGCTGTATTTACTCCACACATAGTGATTACAACAACAACAACACAAGACACCCTATAGCAGTATATGCTGTATTTACTCCACACATGGTAATTACAACAACAACACAAGACACCCTATAGCAGTATATGCTGTATTTACTCCACACATGGTAATTACAACAACAACAAAAGACACCCTATAGCAGTATATGCTGTATTTACTCCACACATGGTAGTTACAACAACAACACAAGACACCCTATAGCAGTATATGCTGTATTTACTTCACACATGGTAATTACAACAACAACAAAAGACACCCTATAGCAGTATATGCTGTATTTACTCCACACATGGTAGTTACAACAACAACACAAGACACCCTATAGCAGTATATGCTGTATTTACTTCACACATGGTAATTACAACCACAACAAAAGACACCCTATAGCAGTATATGCTGTATTTACTCCACACATGGTAGTAACAACAACAACACAAGACACCCTATAGCAGTATATGCTGTATTTACTTCACACATGGTAATTACAACAACAACAAAAGACACCCTATAGCAGTATATGCTGTATTTACTCCACACATGGTAGTTACAACAACAACACAAGACACCCTATAGCAGTATATGCTGTATTTACTCCACACATGGTAATTACAACAACAACAAAAGACACCCTATAGCAGTATATGCTGTATTTACTCCACACATGGTAATTACAACAACAACAAAAGACACCCTATAGCAGTATATGCTGTATTTACTCCACACATGGTAGTTACAACAACAACACAAGACACCCTATAGCAGTATATGCTGTATTTACTCCACACATGGTAATTACAACAACAACAAAAGACACCCTATAGCAGTATATGCTGTATTTACTCCACACATGGTAATTACAACAACAACACAAGACACCCTATAGCAGTATATGCTATATTCACTTCACACATGGTAATTACAACAACAACACTACAAGACACCCTATAGCAGTATATGCTGTATTTACTTTACACATGGTAATTACAACAACAACAATACAAGACACCCTAAAGCAGTATATGCTGTATTTACTTTACACATGGTAATTACAACAACAACAACAACAACAACACAAGACACCCTATAGCAGTATATGCTATATTTACTCCACACATGGTATTTACAACAACAACACAAGACACCCTATAGCAGTATATGCTGTATTTACTTCACACATGGTAGTTACAACAACAACACAAGACACCCTAAAGCAGTATATGCTGTATTTACTCCACACATGGTGATTACAACAACACAAGACACCCTAAAGCAGTATATGCCGTATTTACTTCACACATGGTGATTACAACAACAACAACACAAGACACCCTATAGCAGTATATGCTGTATTTACTTCACACATGGTAGTTACAACAACAACACAAGACACCCTAAAGCAGTATATGCTGTATTTACTCCACACATGGTGATTACAACAACACAAGACACCCTAAAGCAGTATATGCTGTATTTACTTCACACATGGTGATTACAACAACAACACCAACAACACAAGACACCCTAAAGCAGTATATGCTGTATTTACTTCACACATGGTGATTACAACAACAACAACAACAACACAAGACACCCTAAAGCAGTATATGCTGTATTTACTCCACACATGGTAATTACAACAACAACAACACAAGACACCCTAAAGCAGTATATGCTGTATTTACTCCACACATGGTGATTACAACAACAACAACACAAGACACCCTAAAGCAGTATATGCTGTATTTACTCCACACATGGTAATTACAACAACAACAACACAAGACACCCTATAGCAGTATATGCTGTATTTACTTCACACATGGTAATTACAACAACAACACAAGACACCCTATAGCAGTATATGCTGTATTTACTCCACACATGGTAATTACAACAACAACACAAGACACCCTATAGCAGTATATGCTGTATTTACTCCACACATGGTAATTACAACAACAACAAAAGACACCCTATAGCAGTATATGCTGTATTTACTTCACACATGGTAATTACAACAACAACAACACAAGACACCCTAAAGCAGTATATGCTGTATTTACTCCACACATGGTGATTACAACAACACAAGACACCCTAAAGCAGTATATGCTGTATTTACTTCACACATGGTGATTACAACAACAACAAAAGACACCCTATAGCAGTATATGCTGTATTTACTCCACACATGGTAATTACAACAACAACAAAAGACACCCTATAGCAGTATATGCTGTATTTACTCCACACATGGTTGTCACAACAACAACACAAGACACCCTAAAGCAGTATATGCTGTATTTACTCCACACATGGTAATTACAACCACAACACAAGACACCCTATAGCAGTATATGCTGTATTTACTTCACACATGGTAATTACAACAACAACACAAGACACCCTATAGCAGTATATGCTGTATTTACTTCACACATGGTAATTACCACAACAACAAAACAGGAACCACAATTTTCTAAAAACAAATATTCACCAAAAATCTAACGACCGACCGACTGTTTACCCCACCTGGATATCACACTGAGTGATGAACACCCGATAACAAAGAACCACCATTCGGATAAGGATGACCCCTGGAAAGATCCCAAAAACCCTGTTCAATCGTTAGATTATATTAGGGCCCCTGGCAAAAACCATGGTGGGGCTTCAAAATAACGAATAATTCATCCCACTTGGGGACGGAATAAGACATTAACAAATATACCCTATATTATAATTTATAAATATTAGAATCGCGCAGTGGATTGTGGATACAGTTTAGGGTCCCCCCCCCCCTTTTTTTTTTAGGGTCTCATGTAAAGGTTATCTGGTTAGTTGCGTATCCTTTACAGGACGTTGCAGAACTAACCCTAGCAGCCCCTGAATGTTGTGTGGTTTCTCTAGGCAAATTTACGTCCAGTAGTTTGCCATTGCCTCCTGGACGGTCGGTCCCCTGATACCACTGTCGAAATCATAGCAAGGCGCATGGCCCGCAGCTGGGATCGAACCCGGCACCCCGGCATTATGAAGCGTTCGCATCGACTTATAATATCACGGACCGCTTCTAAATCTGTTCGGCGTCCGCGGACCACCAAGTTGGGGGGCGGGGGGGGGGGAGGGGGGGGGGCAAAAACTGACCTATGACCCGACAATATTCAAGGGAAGGTAAAGAGTCTTCCGCAAAACCACACAATCTATTTATCTCCCTTGATGAAATATGAAGTGCCAACAGAGATGGGTAAAAATAAGATGGCGATTTTACAGATCGTGTGAAGCTTTGGGCTAAAGAGAAGGGAAGAAGATAGGAGATGTTATTTAGATTGGAAGAGGGGGGAGTGCTGGCAGGAAATGCGAGGTGGGGAAGGAGGCAGTGATACAGATAGGAAGAATAGATGAGATTGGACTGGCGGAGATACAAGGGAAAAGGGGGGGGGGGGGAAGAAAAGTACAAAAGAAAAGTATACTGCAGAAAAAAGAAAAAAGAAAGAAAAACAGCACGTAAGGAGTAAACAAACTGAAGAAGTTACAAATTAGTTTTAAAAAAAAAAGTTGCGGTAAGAATCCTAAAAAGAGTTACACATAAGATAGACATTAATAACAAAAAAATATTATTAAAACATAACATTTAACTCAATAAAAAAAAAAAAAAGACGACTTTGCAAAAATAAAATTAATGTTAACAATAAACATGCGTAAATGAAGAAGCAGAAAAAAAAAAACAAAGATAAGAAAAAAACACACACACACACACACATATATAATATATATATATATATATATATATATATATATATATATATATATATATATATATATATATATATATATATGCGTGTGTGTATATATGTATGTATGTGTGTTCCCAAAATAAGATGCAGGAACTCACATGGGGAGAGAAGCAGCCTAATTCTTCTTCTAGTTTGGCTTGAATTTAAAAAAAAAATTTTTAATGACATTTTCAGAGAGAATTTCAGTGCAACCGAAATTCTAAAGAAGAAAAACATTACTAAGGTAAGAAACAAAGGCACAAGACATTTACAGACAGCAACAAGACAGCAACGACGACAACTCACCAATGACGTGAGGGGCTTCTGTGTACCAATTCTCTTGTGGTCTCGTACAAGCGAATAAAGAGTAGCGGTTCCTGGCCCGCATATTAACCTCCGGACATTTGTTGTCTCCCTTGTAATGATGTATCCGGGCAGCAAAAGCAACGCTAGTTGTATTCCTATCTACTATAACTGTAAGCCATTAACTAGCTGCCAATGCCAGCTGAAGTTCTGAGTTCCAGCCATTTAGGAGTCAAATATACAGCTGAAGTTCGGAATTACAACTTTTTAAGAGTCATTTATACAGCTGAAGTTCTGAGTTCCAGCCATTTAGAAGTCATTTATACAGCTGAATTTCTGAATTACAACCATTTAAAAGTTTTATGCACAGCTAAATTTCTAAATTACAACCGCTTGGAAGTTATATATACAGCCGTCACTGCACCAAGTTTTATAACACATGGCCCAGTCTCTCCACGGAACGGCTAGCCTTTTGTCCAGAGCATCGCAGAGAGCAAGAACTCCGTAGCTACGGCGACGATCTCGGTAAAAACTTTACTCGTGAAATAAAGGGCGCAGCCGTGGAGCGAACCCATGACCTTCAGAGCGCGAGGCAAACAGCTTGACCACTTGGCCACGTTATCAGTCGCCCCACGCTGAGGGATATGCTGAAAATGAGATCCGAGCGCTTATTGATTTGTCCGATATGCAAAGAGAATGAACTGTCTATTAACTAACTAACCAACTAACTAACATATTCTATGTTCTTCATGTCAGCCAGAGGAAAATGTATCGTCGATATGGACGAAACATTGAGATATTTCAGACGTCACGAATGTCTTCTTTCACTTTAAGGTCGCACTTTCTACAAATAATACCTCACCTCACTGAGGCATCAGTTACGATTATGTTCAAACAATTATACTGGCATATGTCCTATCACAAGGTACAAGCTATGCTAGTTTATTGCGAAGGTAGATACTGCAGTTGAGGTGTGAACGGTCATATGTACAAGTGCAATGACTACCTGGAGTTGAGGTATGTAAGGTCAGATGTACAAGTACAATGACTACCTGGAGTTGAGGTGTGAACGGTCAGATGTACAAGTACAATGACTACCTGGAGTTGAGGTATGTAAGGTCAGATGTAAAAGTACAATGACTACCTGGAGTTGAGGTATGTAAGGATGGACCTGGAGTTGAGGTATGTAAGGTCAGATGTAAAAGTACAATGACTACCTGGAGTTGAGGTATGTAAGGTCAGATGTATAAGTGCAATGACTACCTGGAGTTGAGGTATGTAAGGTCAGATGTACAAGTGCAATGACTACCTGGAGTTGAGGTATGTAAGGTCAGATGTATAAGTGCAATGACTACCTGGTGTTGAGGTATGTAAGGTCAGATGTACAAGTGCAATGACTACCTGGAGTTGAGGTGTAAAAGGTCAGATGTAGAGGTCAGGTGTAGAAGTGCAATGACTACCTGGAGTTGAGGTGTGAAAGGTCAGATGTAGAAGTTCAATGACTACGACTGTATGCCATACACATCACGTAATGCATGTTAGGAAATTCATTAAACTGAATGTAGTATTATGTATTATAGTATAATATAAGTAAAAATAATAGCAACAGCAGGTGCTGCTAGAGAAGTGAAAGAGAGAAGAAGAGTAGTAGGATGATGATGATGATGATGATGATGATGATGATGATGAAGAAGAAGAAGAAGAAGAAGAAGAAGAAGAAGAAGAAAAGAAGAAGAAGAAGAAGAAGAAGAAGAAGAAGAAGAAAAAGAGGAGGCGGCGGCGGAGGAGGAGGAGGAGGGAGGAGGAGGAGAAGAAGAAGAAGAAGAAGAAGAAGAAGAATAAGAAGAAAGAAGAAGAAGAAGAATAAGAAGAAGAAGAAAAAAGAAGAAGAAGAGAAGAAGAAGAAGAAGAAGAAGAAGAAGAAAAAGAAGAAGAAGAAGAAAGAAGAAGAAGAGAAGAAGAGAAGAAGAAGAAAGAGAAGAGGAAAAAAGAAGAAGAAGAAGAAGAAAGAAGAAGAAGAAAGAAGAAGAAGAAAAAGCAGCAGCAGCAGCAGCAGAAGAAGAAGAGAAGAAGAAGAAGAAAGAAGAAGAAGACAGAAGAGAAGAGAAAGAAGAAGAGAAGAAGAAGAAAAGAAGAGAAGAAGAAGAAGAGAAGAAGAAGAAGAAGAAGAAGAAGAAGAAGAAGAAGAAGAAGAAGAAGAAGAAAGAAGAAGAAAAAGCAGCAGCGCAGCAGCAGAAAGAAGAAGAAGAAGAAAGAAGAAGAAGAAGAAGAAGAAAAAAGAAGAAGAAGAAGAAGAAGAAGAAGAAGAAGAAGAAGAAGAAGAAGAAGAAGAAAAAGAAAAGGAAAAAGAAAAAAAAAAAGAAGAAGAGGAGGAAGAAGAAGAGCTGGACAAATATGAAAAACTAAAATCATATATATAAATATAACTTTAGAAGGTCGACAATAGTCCTGGACGAAAGTAACAAAATTAACAAGCCAACCCTAAATAACCTGCAGATATCAGCACACTATTAATTATCATAATGCCTGCTCATCTGATCTGTTGTGTCTTTACCATGAAAAAAAAATCAAGTCTGTAATCACTAGTTATCAGTAAAACCATGAATTACTGCCAAGATGTATCAGTAAAACCATGAATTATTGCCAAGATGTAACCAGGAAGAGATCGGTAGTGACTTGATAGTGAACCAGAGCTTGGAAACTATACGCCTCGCTGGCTTCAGCAGAAATGAGAGGGGGGATGTGTTGGAATTACTCGAGTGCCGGAAGTAAATGTTTATTCGTTAATTCATCCACACAAAAAATCAACATCATCAATCACCAGGGCCTTTACAGAACGTCGCTCTCGTCACGGCACGCATGGAAGTCTCTATTTATCTATCCAAATCTCCAGCCCTATGTGCTTTCACAGCCAATGCATCTTCAATGTCTTATGTCCGAGTTCGCAGGGAGCAACAACTGCGTCGCGGCGTCCGTCGCTAAGGCGTTGCGAGTCCGACTCGTAATCCAACGTACCGCGATCGAAACCCACTGCTGGCTGCGTGGATTTTTATCATGGTATGGGGCGTCGCAGGTCGACCCAGCCTAAAATAGGTACCAGGATGGCTGTCCTGGGAAAGTAAAGACGGCCGGCGTAATGCTGACCACATTACCCATCCAGTGCCGATTAGTCTGAAAAAATATGGGACGCTCTTCCCACATAACCGATGCGCCTAAGGCGTGAAAAGGGATCTTTACTTTTGGCGTGATGCTGACCACATCACCCATCTTGTGCCGACTCGTCTATAAAAATATAGGTCTAGCCCTATATGCCCTATACGCCTAAAGGCATGGAAAAGGGTCCTTTACTTTTACTTACAACTGCGTCGTTTCCTGAAACTGTACCCTTATCGCCGCTGTCTGCACGCCACCATGACATAACGTGAATACCTAAGCTTTTGTGAGAGGATGCTGTTTATGAGCCAATTTTCCTCGACGTTAGGATGATGAAAGCCGTCGGTGTTTTCTGCAGCTGGGTCCATGCTATTCTACGAATTCTTTGTATGTAGCCTTTCAGTTCTGAAGCTCGGATTTATGTTCTTCAATGACCGAGCAAGAATCCAGGACTAATAACATTCACAAGCTGCCACGGCACGGGGGAAGATCCATGATCTGAAAACTTGTATCACTGATCACTGATCACGGATCCCTACCAGCACATGACTGACATATGATACCTGGTGGAGCCCTTACGGGTGAGCCAATTATAATTTCTACACGGTTTGTATGGTGTATCAGGGATTAGACCTGGTGGTCTGAATACAGATTATAGAGATTCTGTAACTGCAGTGTGTCAGACTTTCAGGTACAAGCCTAAAAAGGGGGAGAGAAAAGAGAGAGAGAGAGAGAGAGAGAGAGAGAGAGAGAGAGAGAGAGAGAGAGAGAGAGAGAGAGAGAGAGAGAGAGAGAAGGGGGGGGGGCAGAAAGTTACATCTGGCTTTCCAACTGGTTAAAACAACAATATCCTCATCGTGTGGCAACCGTCTTTTTTTCAGTGGCTCTAGTGTGTGGGTATCATGTCTTTAGTGGAGACTGACATAGATGAAACTAAGAAAGGCAGAAATGTCTAAATATGATATTTACTTACTACGCGATTTAAACGTGGTCACAGCAGATAAACATATAGCGGTTATCTAAACAAAGAAGTCTTGAATGCTTAAAATAATACCAATAATAATAGTGGACCAAAAGGTGAGGAAAAGATGCTGGCGTTGGATAGGACACACACTGAGAAAACAGGAGAACACCATAACTAGAATGTCTTTGCATTAGAACCCACAGGGGCAAAGGAATAAAGGAAGGCCAAAAAAATACACAGAGAAGAGAGCTGGAGAATGAAGTTAGAAAGATAGGGGGAGAACATGGGGAGAGCTTCATGTAACGGCGAAGGATAGAACGACGTAGCTTGAGTTGGTTGAGGGCTTATGCTCCATTGGGGGATAGAAAGGCAGAAGAAGAAATAATAATAATAATAATAATTCTTTCTTCTTCTTCCTCTTCTTCTTCAGCGACTGTTCTCTTTCCCTAGCGTCTTGCGAAACGGAGCCAAAAAAGAGCATTCTCTTTTTTAACGGAAGACAGTAAACAGATGTAAGCGGGTGTTTCAACAACAGCATAATTACACTGTGGCGACATTTGCCAACGGTCCAGATGTGAATCTGGAAAGCCCCAACTAAAAATAGTATGCCGCTGTCAAATTAAATCAATGCCAGACACGGGGATTGTGTGCTTTAAAGACCGAAAATCGATATGAGAAGCGGATCATAAGCTAGAGGGCAGGATAGTTCATGAGAAGCAGAAGAATGAGGTAGAGATGGAGGGTGAAAAGAAGAAGATACAGTAAGACAAAAGAGGAGGAACAAGTTTACTAACATCAGTTTTATTCCATTGAATCTCGCTGCTAGGTGTTTCAGGGGTAAAGGAACGAAGAGGAATAAGAAAAATGTACCAGCAACAACAAAATACGTAGAAGACAGTGAACAGTTGTAAGCATGTGTTTCAACAACATCATAATTACACTGTGGCGACATTTGCGAATGGTCCAGATGTGAATCTGGAAAACCCCAACTAAAAAGCGATCGCGTCTTCCAGTGAATCTCGCTGCTAGGCGTTTCATGAGTAGAGGAAAGAAGAGGAATAAGAAGAATGTACCAGCAACAACAAAATACGTAGGTAAACTAAAATACATCTATGCTAACGATATTTCGCAATATGGCCTCCTATCGAGACAAATTACTGACTGACCGGTGTCCTCAACCACTTACTTCATGAGGATCTTGTCGCTGAGTGCAGCAATCACAGCAAAGCCAGACATATGACACCTCAAAATCTAGACGTGATCTCCAATAGGGGCGGGTGGGGGGGGGGGGAGGGGGGAGCATCCGCTAAGATGTTTTAAGAAGAAAAAAAGGGAGAAAAGGGGGGGGGGGCGTCAAACAATTTTGAAACTGATTGCATTCGTATTTGTCATCATCACTGGTACCTTTCTGTCTTCCCAGACGATAGTCTTTATGTTGTGCTGTCAAGAGGCATGGGACTCACAGCCCATGGCGATGGCGAGTGTGACTAGCAAGACCAGCCTGAGTTGAAAAACAAAAACAAAAAAAGTCTTCCACGATTATAGCATGGGATTTCAGGACAGTTGTTGTCAAAATTTGTGTTTAGTCTGTTTCTTCTCAGACGCCTAGCTCTCATCCCTTCCGTGTCATTTGTACCTTTATTCTCATTCCCTTCCTGATGTGCCCCCCTCCTCCTTTTCCACAAAAAACGGTCCATGACATTTTGTTCCCATGAGAACACCCCAATACCTGTATCATTCATTTCCCGTTTGCTTACATCT
Organism: Candidula unifasciata; assembly: GCA_905116865.2. Lineage (NCBI taxonomy): Eukaryota > Metazoa > Mollusca > Gastropoda > Stylommatophora > Geomitridae > Candidula > Candidula unifasciata. Next base: position 83,869 of record CAJHNH020003446.1, on the reverse strand, counting down.
TTACATCGTATTCTACCCGTCTTTAATTCACAAAAGAGGATATCCCTAGGGACTCTGCCATCCCCATACTTCAGGTGTGACCCAACTACCTGAGCGTTCGTAGACTGAGCATTGAGAAAAACTGTTGTAATACCTGCTAGTTCCAATACCTCAGTGTTTGTTATCTTGTCCTGCCACTTAATGCTATGTATTCTTATTAGGCATCGCATGTGAAATCCATTTATCCGTCTCGCCTGGTGCGAATAAGTTTACCAAGTTTCACTGCCAGAAAGCATAGTCCTGAGAACACCAGGACCTTTTTGTAATCATCCGTTATATTTCTGCAGTTTATTTATAAATAAAATAATAAAATCCTTTAAAAACTATGTTTAAAACAAAGAGCCAAGGATTTTTGCTTTTATTTTTGTGTTTTGTTTTCATGAGCAGTTTAAATAAATAAGAGAAATCCAGTGCCGAGGCAAGCATGTAACGGCTGCAATTTTCGCTGACAATTTACACTGCAAAAGAAAAACGCAGTAATTTATTATTTATGATTATTGTTTACGATTTATTTCAAACTCGGGACTCGGTTTACGTCTTTCCGAGAACGGAAAACGTGTTAACAGTATTAATATACCGAAAAAAAAAACTCGCTGAATGCTTACGCCACTCATGCAAAACTACCAGTTACTATTACTACGATGATAGCCGCGCACGCATACTCTCAACAAACAAAGCGAGGAGGAAAATATCACAGGATACTCTCTCCGTTGTAATTATTAGCTGCTAACGTTTATACACACGAAATGATCACCCCTCGCCACTAGAGACATGTCTGGACAACCACCGATGTAAACCGTTATAAGGCAGATAAAATAGCGCTATACTTTGCACATCCTGAGAAAAGCTAACAGAATTTCACAAAATAGACATGGGAATAGGAAACAAATAGATTGCAGAAACTAGGACATCCAGAATAAACTGTATGTGAATCGTTGACGAGAGAGGTAAACGTTGATGAGATAGCCACACGTTGATGAGAGAGGTAAACGTTGATGAGAGAGGTAAATGTTGATGAGATAGCCACACACGTTGAGGAGAGAGGTAAATGTTGATGAGATAGCCACACACGTTGAGGAGAGAGGCAAATGTTGATGAGAGAGGCAAACGTTGAAGAGATAGTCACACGTTGATGAGAGAGGCAAATGTTGATGAGAGAGGTAAACGTTGATGAGAGAGGTAAACGTTGATGAGAGAGGTAAATATTGATGAGAGAGGTAAATGTTGATGAGATAGCCACACGTTGATGAGAGAGGTAAACGTTGATGAGAAAGGCAAACGTTGATGAGAGAGGCAAACGTTGATGAGAGAGGCAAACGTTGATGAGAGAGGCAAACGCTGATGAGTGAGGTAAACGTTAATGGACTGGATTCTATATTTCTATCGAAAGGTTTGCATAAGATAGAGACAGAAGGAGTTCACGCGGCCAACAGACTAGGGCTTTAAAGAGTTAAGTGTCAAATAAAGGACCCGAGTGGTTTCCCATAGATCTCCTGTCTAAACAAGGCAACACAGACGTGGGAACACAACTGCAGCCGACTTTTGTTCAGCGAGCTCACACTTAGATCCAGGCGTCGGAAAACGACGCGTCAGACTAAACAAATAAAACAGACCCCCCTCTAGACAACACGTGTGAGCCTTACGACGTCGCGCAATCTAAGATTACGTAGATACCAGATACCGTTTATGTGTCAAAGGAAACATTTGCGTGTAATCTTCTGGAGGAACACGCCCCAGTAACTACCAAGGGAGGTAAGCATAAGAAAATGGTTTCATTTCTCCTGATAAACTTGTGTGCCCTTGATATACTTAACATTATCCGTGGCAATCAATTGTATCATCATGGGTTATCCCTAATGTCGGCTTTTATGATCTCTCTCCTCCTGTTTCATCATATGTGGGGGAACAATTCGCGATAACGCACAACCTTATGACACCCGTGAGATAAAAAAATACGACCACGCTGAAGATAATTCTTAGCAGAGACGATAACGTGTTATGATTCTGGTGTGTAAAGATAAAGGCTGCCCGGTCTGTCATTTATTGGCAGTAAGTTAAGAAAAAAAAAAAGATCCATTTTCATGCCTTAGGCATATAGGGCATATGGGAAGAGCATCCCATACTTTTACAGACTAATCGGCACTAGGTGGGTAATGTGGTCAGCATTACGCCAGCCGTCTTTACTTCCCCAGGACAACCATCCTGGTACCCATTTGAGCCTGGGTCGACCTGCGACGCCCCATACCAGAGTGGGTTTCGATCGCGGTACGTTGGAATTACGAGTCAGACTCGCAACGCCTAAGCAGTAAACAGCGCAAATAATTCTATATACTTGCGTGGAAAGAGAAAAAAAGGGGGAGGGAAAAAAAAAGGGGGGGGGGGATTCTCTTTAACACGAATGTCTCCTAGTTATTTTTCTGTGCGTTCATCGGTTATACAATCCGACGGAAAGTTCTGGTTGTTCGTCAACCTCTGGACTTCAGTCTTGCTTCTGTCCTTGAGTTTCACGTGACGTATCTACAACATGGAGGGACTATAAGGGTTTAGAAAAATACCACTTTCATTTGCGAGTATCCGCTAGCGAAGTGGACAAGCCATCTGCCTTGCTTACTGGAGGTAATGGGTTTGTTTCACAGCGGCGTCCTTCCGTTCACGAGAGCAATATTTAAAGAGATCCCAGAGGATTGCCTCCGGATATACGGAGTTCGTTTGTTGTACGACAGGTCGTTAGCCGTTCTGATGCAGGTTGGATTTTCAATAATGAATAAAAAATTTTCTCTCACGGGCAAAACATAAAACTCATAACCTGCGCGTCTCGTATCGACTGCACTAGCAATTAGACCTCAAATCCCCTTCCCCCAACACTCCCCCCCCCCCCCCATTTTTTTCTCCATTCTTCTACTTATTTTCCACCTTGTTCCTCATCAAGGTTTCGGGGTGGGGGGGGGGGGGGGGCGTGGGGGGGATGTAACATTCTTTGATGAGCTCTGTCAAGAGAACTATTTATTAAGACTGATGTTCATTTCTGTAATGGTGTTCTCTTAATGCCATTACTCCATAATTTTAGAGGTCTTCCACTCGCTCTTTACCCGTTGTAACGTTCTAGTCTAGCTCGCTGTGGCAGATAGTACCACCAGGGCATTCTTGTTAGGTGTCCAGACCACTTCATTTGTTGTTCTTTGATGACCTGTAAGACTGGCTTTATTCCTATCTTTTGTGATTTCGTATTCTGTCGTTTCTTGAAACTCCTGCAGCCGTCCTTCTCCATTACAAGTAGCAAATACAGACAGCACAGTGGAGACAGATTAAACAGTGTTACCAGGGGAACTACAGGGGGGGGGGGGGGCACAAGAGGGTTGGGGAGGGGGGGATGACTTTGAAAGTTACCAAGTATGTCGTAAATAGCTAGAGAGTTGCGATGAGACCGACCATCCGTCGTTTCATTGAACGAAGTTTTTTCGCCAGGGACACTAGATGAGTATCATTTATTCTATACATTAGAGTCCTATGTAGTCACTTCATAGTTAGAGCCTATTTGTGTATGTGTACTGTGTTGTCCTTTATGTGCTGATGGAGGCTAATCGCCGCAACGTCCTTTGTTTGTTTATTGTGATCGATTTTGTAAAGCTAACATAAACTAATTTTTGTTTCTTACCAACTTTTTCTCTTCCCTATAATTTTCTACTCCTTATAAAAACATCCCACAGAAGGCACATTTAGCTTCAAAAAGAGCAAGAAATCAAGTACAAGTCTGCACAGTCACGTGGGATGGCTGAAAGTCTATGAGCTACTGACAGATGAAAAGGAGACAAACACAAAAGTTAAAGAAAATAAGAAGAAACAGAAGAGAAGGGACTGTGTGTATGCGCGCGTGCGTGCGTGTGGTGTGTGCGCGTGCGTGTGGGGGGGGGGGGGGGTAGGCGCGCGCGTTTCAGTATGTGTTTGCATGTGTAAAAAAGTCAAAGACACTTCAGGCTGTTTTCACTGTACCATGTGGGGGTGTTTAAAATGTGATTAATCCGCTGATCTGTAACAAAGAAGCTTCGCAAAGGAGGGAAGGGGGAAACCACACACACACACAAAGAGGAATAATTGGAAATTTAGCCAGCAGCTTTTATCGACAAAAAACCCACAACACCCAAGCATCTTAGGCGCAGTTCAATAGGTTAACTTTTGATATTATACTTCTCTCTCCCCCTCTCCTCTCTCTCTTTCTCTCTCTCTTCCTCACATACACACACACACACAGCGCGCGCACACACACACACACAGTTATCTAATGGTGCATTACTATTTTTTTAAAGAGGGGGGGGGGGCACTTAGTTACTGAAACGAACATTTAAAATCTTTGTAATTTAATGAGTGAAAGTGTACAAACTGCAACCAAGAATACCTTAGGGTTCAATCAATGGACTGAGAGTTCTTCTGCAACTAGGCCTCTATAGTTTTCAGGCGTAAGGACTTTCCCGTCAACTAATAACAACTCGCCATAAGATAACTATGCCTGTTTGTTTCTGAACAGTACAGCCTGACTGCGGTCATCCCTGTTTTTATGACTTATAGTGTTTACACTTGGCTCAGCAGCGGTTCTAGCTGCAAGTTAGTGCACGCGTAGACACAAGGAAACAGTAGTCACTTTCAGACATCATGCCTAACTTTAAAAAACTGTAATGCAGTAACTGTTCAGTGTAAGTTATTGCAATTTAGCATGCAACTCGTTAATAGGCATGTCCTTGTAAGATATTGTTTATGTAAACAAACATCTAATTTTCGGTGGGTTTTTTTTTTCATTTTTGCGGTATATTTAAAAAAAAAAAAAACCTGACATCGATTCAAGTCAATCAGCATGTTTAGTTAAATGAGTAACGGAAACTTTTCAAAATACCAAACTGCACGCCTTTCATAAGCGTTTCACTCTCATGTAGTCATCTCCAGCACTAACTCCTCGTGAGCTGTGGACTTTTCATTGTATGCAGGATAGGCTATCGAAACAGTTACTACGCATTGCTGAACATGTGACATTATTTCCAAACAATCTCCAAGCATTGTCAATTGTTGTTTATTCTTTTGTCACAGGTGCACAAATTATTAGTCAAACAATGATCAAAGACATTCGCCCCTTTAATAAAACAGCAGCACCTGTGCAACTGAAAATCATAAAGTCAAAAGGACATGGGAAATCTAAGGCTACAGGCAAAAATTCGTATTGTTCCGCCCAAGTTTTTCCCCCCAAGATATTTGTTGATGTCTGAAGATACGACTTTTGAAACGCACTATAGCAATCTAGCCAATGTTATACATCAAACATTCAATACCCCGTGTGACTTTCCCGGCTACGGGATCTGGGTTATCACAATCTCAAACAGCTGGGTGTGATTTAGCGTGAGTGGGTTACCTGGGTAACCAGTGAGGCCGGCAGGTCAGACAGATAAACATGGCAGGATGAGATAAAACACGTGTTTTTTTTTTTTTCAGTCTCAGCGAACACAAGTACCGCGATGGAGTTAGGGGTAACGTGTAAAGATAGTCTGAGAAACGTTCAGATCTGACATCGATTCAGGGCTTCCGAAAATTTGTTGCTTAAATACGCCTGTGCGTGTTGCGTGACTGCCTCTGTTATGGTCCCCCCTTTTCTTCCTTGTCCTACTCCTCCTAGGCTATCTTTGTCTTCTTTCTTTCTTGAAGAAGTAAAGGAATAATAATAATAATAATAACAATAATAAGAAGACAAAGAGGAGGAGGAAGAAAAATAAGGAGAAAAACGAAGGAGGAGAAAAAGAAGAAGAAGAAGAAGCGAACAATATTAATAACAACAATGTTATTAATAATATTCCCCCACCCCCTTTCCCATTACAAGGTGGGAACCGGAACACACACGGGGAATGTTATAATCAATAAAGATGTTATAGCTGGTATACAATGACATTTGTTTTGCTTGTCCTGGTCGAAGTGTCAACTTCACCGCAATCGGGTTTTCTCATACCTGTTCCGTTCCTGTGCCAGTGAAAACACAAATGAAATGTCCCTCACTACCCCTTTGGGGGGAAAAAAAACTGGTGAATAAAACAATTAGTCCCGGCATAATCCAGAAATATGTGCACGCAGTAAATGCATATTTCAGTTGCTAGAAGCGCCAGAGCCAACAATCACCGCCAGAAATGCAGTTTGTCGTTAATGGAAGCAGTCGGGCACGATAAGTTGGTTACTATACACGGGTAGAATGATTACAAAAGGTATTTCACTAACTCACACGTAAACAGCTGCCGGCCAGAACACCATGACACAAACAAAAGGCATTTCACGTGAGAAACAGAGCTCACGGGGCTCAACAAACCATTACACTCAGTAGCGCAGGCAGCGAAACCGTAGACTACCGTCCTTTTGTGGAAACTGCATTAACAAAGCGCTGTCGGAAGCAAAAATAATTTGAAGCTCAAAATTTTGCCATGCCTAATCCTCCATTTTAGATCGGAAGGATATTTGTTTTCTAAAGAGAGGAACAAAATTACAGTGTAAGAATCCCCGTAGTAAGTTATATTTGTGAATGTGGCCAGATATTTATGCGCGCCAGAAAACATAGTCTAATAGGATGCTATGAATCACCTGGAAGTGGAATCAGTGTTCTTATCTTGTAGAAAGAAAGTGGAACTGGTAATAGATACCACGTGTTCCCGAGGGGGAAAAAAACGGGTCTGAAATTATTATGTCTTACAAAATACGCTCCGGGTAGATTTTCAGGGAATGTCTTATTTATTCATGCGCTAAAATGTGCCCGACTGGGTATTTACAAACAGTGAATTATAATTTATATTATTATTTATTTAAATTATGCATGTCAACATTATTTATTTACATACTTATTATTTTATAATTCGTTGGCGTCTGTGGCGTTGCGAAAGCACTTTGTAATTCCGAAGTACCTGTTTCGATTCGATTTACGGGCGATTTGGCAGCAGACAGTCTTGCATTGATTTCGACAGAGGTATCGACAGACGACCGTTCAGACAGTAGCAAACAAATGAGCGTAAAAGTGGCCAGTAAAACCAAAACAGTCAAGAAAATGCTCGGGTTGGCTATAAAGGACACGCAAACATGAAACTGTACAATTCAATACCATCTTTGATGATCTTTACCAGGCTTATATTTTGGGTAGGGCTTATATAACCAGCATCTGTAAAAATCACCCTAGGGGTTATTTTCGGGTAAATATGGCAGTTGACATATAGACCATTTGACACTGTTATTTAGAAATGCAACCATAACAACAACAAAAGTTTATGAACAGCACATTCATACCAACACTGTGCTACCAAAAGTCAAACTTGGACATTATCAAAGGCTAACATTTGAAAAATTAACATCTTTGAAATGAGATGCCTGAGGAAAGCTGCAAACTTAACAGTCCGAGACAAAGTTAGAAATGATAGCATCAGAAAATCTGGGGGAACACAACAATGCCCCAAATTCGCAGAGAAAAAAAAAAACATGATTAAATGGTTTGGCCATCTGGTCAGAATGCAGCCACAACTACCAACACGGGCGCTACACAAGGCGCTACACAAGGCGCTACACAAGGCGCTACACAAGGCGCTACACAAGGCGCTACACAAGGCGCTACACAAGGCGCTACACAAGGCGCTACACAAGGCGCTACACAAGGCGCTACACAAGGCGCTACACAAGGCGCTACACAAGGCGCTACACAAGGCGCTACACAAGGCGCTACACAAGGCGCTACACAAGGCGCTACACAAGGCGCTACACAAGGCGCTACACAAGGCGCTACACAAGGCGCTACACAAGGCGCTACACACGTGAATAAGATCTGTGAAAACAAGAGGTCGCCCTATGAAAACGTGTACTGGTGACTACAAAGACTCCCTGTGTCGACACAGAATGGCAGTAGCTATTACTACCCATCACGCAATATACTGCACATTGTTCCTCCCCACAACGCTTTAAAGACAGAACTGAAAACTGATGATGATGATAACGACGACGGTAGTAACGACAGCAGGCGAGTTGAAAAATAAGGAGACGACAGGGCCTCATTTGAGTGGATGGTCATTTGAGTGGATGGTCATCTGAGTGGATGGTCATTTGAGTGGATGATCATTTGAGTGGATGGTCATTTGAGTGGATGGTCATTTGAGTGGATGGTCGGTGATTTCTCGGGAAGACGTCTTTGACTTATGAGTCAGTGTAACCGATCACGTATGAGGAGACAAAGGGTTGATGTGTGGCTGGCTCCCTGTGTTATCATGTATGAGGAGACAAGGGTCGGTGTGTGGCTCCCTGTGTTATCATGTGTGAGGAGACAAGGGTCGGTGTGTGGCTCCCTGTGTTATCATGTATGAGGAGACAAGGGTCGATGTGTGGCTCCCTGTGTTATCATGTATGAGGAGACAAGGGTCGATGTGTGGCTCCCTGTGTTATCATGTATGAGGAGACAAGGGTTAATGTGTGGCTCCCTGTGTTATCATGTATGAGGAGACAAGGGTTAATGTGTGGCTCCCTGTGTTATCACGTATGAGGAGACAAGGGTTAATGTGTGGCTCCCTGTGTTATCATGTATGAGGAGACAAGGGTTAATGTGTGGCTCCCTGTGTTATCATGTATGAGGAGACAAGGGTTAATGTGTGGCTCCCTGTGTTATCATGTATGAGGAGACAAGGGTTGATGTGTGGCTCCCTGTGTTATCATGTATGAAGAGACAAAGGTTGATGTGTGGCTCCCTGTGTTATCATGTATGAGGAGACAAGGGTTGATGTGTGGCTCCCTGTGTTATCATGTATGAGGAGACAAGGGTTAATGTGTGGCTCCCTGTGTTATCATGTATGAAGAGACAAGGGTTAATGTGTGGCTCCCTGTGTTATCATGTATGAGGAGACAAGGGTCGATGTGTGGCTCCCTGTGTTATCATGTGTGAGGAGACAAGTGTTAATGTGTGGCTCCCTGTGTTATCATGTACGAGGAGACAAGGGTTAATGTGTGGCTCCCTGTGTTATCATGTATGAGGAGACAAGGGTCGGTGTGTGGCTCCCTGTGTTATGTATGAGGAGACAAGGGTTAATGTGTGGCTCCCTGTGTTATCATGTATGAGGAGACAAGGGTCGGTGTGTGGCTCCCTGTGTTATCATGTATGAGGAGACAAGGGTTGATGTGTGGCTCCCTGTGTTATCATGTATGAGGAGACAAGGGTTGATGTGTGGCTCCCTGTGTTATCATGTGTGAGGAGACAAGGGTTAATGTGTGGCTCCCTGTGTTATCATGTGTGAGGAGACAAGGGTTGATGTGTGGCTCCCTGTGTTATCATGTGTGAGGAGACAAGGGTTAATGTGTGGCTCCTTGTGTTATCATGTATGAGGAGACAAGGGTTAATGTGTGGCTCCCTGTGTTATCATGTATGAGGAGACAAGGGTTAATGTGTGGCTCCCTGTGTTATCATGTATGAGGAGACAAGGGTTAATGTGTGGCTCCTTGTGTTATCATGTATGAGGAGACAAGGGTTATTGTGTGGCTCCCTGTGTTATCATGTATGAGGCGACAAGGGTTAATGTGTGGCTCCCTGTGTTATCATGTATGAGGCGACAAGGGTCGATGTGTGGCTCCCTGTGTTATCATGTATGAGGAGACAAGGGTTGATGTGTGGCTCCCTGTGTTATCATGTATGAGGAGACAAGGGTCGGTGTTTGGCTCCCTGTGTTATCATGTATGAGGAGACAAGGGTTAATGTGTGGCTCCTTGTGTTATCATGTATGAGGAGACAAGAGTTAATGTGTGGCTCCCTGTGTTATCATGTGTGAGGAGACAAGGGTTAATGTGTGGCTCCCTGTGTTATCATGTGTGAGGAGACAAGGGTTAATGTGTGGCTCCCTGTGTTATCATGTGTGAGGAGACAAGGGTTAATGTGTGGCTCCCTGTGTTATCATGTGTGAGGAGACAAGGGTTAATGTGTGGCTCCCTGTGTTATCATGTGTGAGGAGACAAGGGTTGATGTGTGGCTCCCTCTGTTATCATGTATGAGGAGACAAGGGTTAATGTGTGGCTCCCTGTGTTATCATGTATGAAGAGACGAGGGTTGATGTGTGGCTCCCTGTGTTATCATGTATGAGGAGACAAGGGTTGATGTGTGGCTCCCTGTGTTATCATGTGTGAGGAGACAAGGGTCGGTGTGTGGCTCCCTGTGTTATCATGTATGAGGAGACAAGGGTTGATGTGTGGCTCCCTGTGTTATCATGTGTGAGGAGACAAGGGTTGATGTGTGGCTCCCTGTGTTATCATGTATGAGGAGACAAGGGTTAATGTGTGGCTCCCTGTGTTATCATGTATGAGGAGACAAGGGTCGGTGTGTGGCTCCCTGTGTTATCATGTATGAGGAGACAAGTGTTAATGTGTGGCTCCCTGTGTTATCATGTATGAGGCGACAAGGGTTAATGTGTGGCTCCCTGTGTTATCATGTATGAGGAGACAAGGGTCGGTGTGTGGCTTCCTGTGTTATCATGTATGAGGAGACAAGCGTTGATGTGTGGCTGGCTCCCTGTGTTATCATGTATGAGGAGACAAGGGTCGATGTGTGGCTGGCTCCCTGTGTTATCATGTATGAGGAGACAAGGGTTGATGTGTGGCTGGCTCCCTGTGTTATCATGTATGAGGAGACAAGGGTTGATGTGTGGCTGGCTCCTTGTGTTATCATGTATGAGGAGACAAGGGTTAATGTGTGGCTCCCTGTGTTATCATGTATGAGGAGACAAGGGTTAATGTGTGGCTCCCTGTGTTATCATGTATGTTGAGACAAGGGTTGATGAGTGGCTCCCTGTGTTATCATGTGTGAGGAGACAAGGGTCGGTGTGTGGCTGCCTTCGTTATCAAAAAGGCAGCTTTATATGGAATATCCTGAACAATTCTACACAAGACTTGTGATGCACTGGCTTGGAGCCTATGCACCATTGGGAGTTTAAAAATAAAAGGAGGAAGAAGAGGAGAAGAAGGCAGAGCAAATGGAAAAGAAGAAGAAGAAGAAGAAGAAGAAGAAGAAGAAGAAGAAGAAGAAAAAGAAGAAGAAGAAGAAGAAGAAGAAGAAGAAGAAGAAGAAGAAGAAGAAGAAGAAGAAGAAGAAGAAGAAGAAGAAGAAGAAGAAGAAGAAGAAGAAAAAGAAGAAGAAAAAAGAAGAAGAAGAAGAAAAGAAGAAGAAGAAGTGTGCATGTTTGCATGCTGCATTAACATTTGTGTAAACATACTGAACCAGATACGCAACATCAAAACCACTAATGTCAGAAATTTATTGATTTTTTGTGCCTAGCTTCCCGAGTAAACAGTTAGTGACAGAT